>CM053503.1:67188614-67516065 GCA_028627145.1 Eidolon dupreanum | reverse complement strand
TTTCTTTCTTTCTTTCTTTCTTTCTTTCTTTCTTTCCTTTCTTTCTTTTCTTTTCTTTTCTTTCTTTCTTTCTCTTTTCTTTTTAAATACCAAAGTTAGTTTTTCTTTTATAAAAATCTACATATTAAGAGCTCCCATAAAATCTTTCACAATTTAAACTTGAAAGATTTTGGTTTATACTTCAATAGAAAATTTCATAACTTATTTAGCAAAATCCATTCAACAAATATTTGATGATGTCAACAATGAATATAATAGACGTTAAGTACTGTGGTAAATACAAAAGAAGTATGATTCAAGATAGGGGTGCAGCCTCTAAGAGCTTAAGGAAGCTCTTAGGAAGTAAGAAATATAGCTATAAAAGAATTGAGCAATGACTATAATAAAAAGCAACATGACAGAAATTTAATGAAGGCCTAAATGGAAAGGAAAATCAGTTAGAAAATGAACCTAATACTTTTAAGAACCTATATTTAGCTAGGGACTCTGCGATCATTAATTTATTTCAGTTTCACAACTCTGAGAGATATTAACATTTCAATCATACCGATTTTAAAAACTGAGACAGAAAAGGGATAAACAAATTTTCCATGATAATACAATCAGATTTGAAACTAAATGCATAATATTAAAGAACTTAGTTTGGACTCTGAATGACTTGGAAAGTTATAAATAGAAAAAGACCATCGTAAATAAAGGAATAAAATAATGAATGAATAAGCAAAAGATCTGAGGAGTATAACCTGGCTAAAGGAAACAGATGAGAAAAGTGATAAACTAATGTTGCATTTGCTTGATTGAATTTGAATAGCCAATAAATTGTCAATAATGTGATCAAAATTTTTGAGATTATTCTAGAAGGTTATAATGAATAGCTGCTATTGCAAAAGTCTAGGCAAAAGGTAATGAAGCACTAAAGAGAAACTGCAATTGGGATTATAGAGGGAAGGATATGGAAAGATATGAGAGATGCTCAGTAATATTACTTGCAGAAAAGTATTTGAAAATTTGGGTTATAATTGAGGAAGAAGACAAAAATTAAACAAAATTGTAAATTAATTGGTGCTTAGTACAATCTAGTACAGATAAAAGATTAAAGATTCTGATTTGCTATTTTTGAGGCATTGCTATAACTAAAAAAAAAAAAAATAGTTGCTATAACTAAGACAAAATCCACAGAGCAGTGGCCTTAAGCCTTGGCTTGGCTGTTTGTCGTAATGACTTTCAGATTATAAAGATTTCAATAACCAGGTTGTACACAGAACAATTAAATCAAAATAATTGAGGGTGACTCTAGTCTTCAATCACTTCTTAAATTTTTCCATTTGCAGCTACAGTTGAGAAGTACTTCCACTGAGGGTGAGATTTAAAGTTGTAGATATGAATAAGATCACTGCATGTGAGTAAATACAGGAGAATGCTGAATAAACAAAGACAGAGAAGAGGCCAGATAGGTAGGGAAAAAGTGAGTAGTACAAGATCCCAAAGGCCAAGTAAAGAAGTCACATAAGAGGATAGTCAATGAGCCGATTGTTCAGATATGATTAGAACGAGGACTGAAAAGTTACAGGTTGCTGATAAGGAAGTTACTTCTTGATTTGAGAATCAATTTCAGAAATTTAGTGGTCATATTACAATTGAGTGAGAGAAGAGATGTTAAAAAGGGGTTAGTTCATGTAAACTAAGTCTTTGGAAACGAAGTGGTCTGGGAGCTGAGGCAGAGGAAAATATGAATTGAAGGAATTTGGTAATTTGGTAGGCTTATGAACATTTTAAGCTGAAGGAAAAATGTAGGATTTTGAGAAAGGCTGAAGATGTATGTAAAAGACTGATGAAAGATGTATATAAAAGACTGGAGAAAGTAAGAAGCAGTGAGAAGCAAAATATATACAGAAGATTCGTCCTAGCAAATAGATAATTTTTATTCTTAGGAAATAAAATTGTATAGGAAGAAGGATGGGATTCTTTGAAAATTCGGAGATAAGATAATTTTCTTAAGGTTTCAAGGTATGACAGCCACCTTCAGGGGAATCAAGAAGACATGGAATATTGCACACACACACATTTTAGAGTAGCAGTGGAGTCCCAGTGAGGACACATAACAGGAATTTGTGGTAAATCTTATTAGCATAGTCTTGAGACATCTTTCAATAAAGCTCTGTACTTAGAGAAGTTGGATATAGGGTGATTGTGAAATAAGTTTGCTATTTATATGGTTCATGCATATTTAAAAATTGACAAGAAGAGATGAATAGAAGGTAAACAGATTCTGAAAGATTTTATAGTACTAAGCATATTATAAAAACGGTTGAGCCTGGAGTCCCAATTAGTTACATTGCTAAAGTCAAAATGTGGGAAAAAAGAAAGCGGTTCATTGAAATACTAGTACATAAAGACCACTAAATAGAAGGTACAACAAGAAATAACATGTGAAGTGTTCAAGAAAAATCATTTCTGATATTTTTACTCAAGTCTTTGTCAGAAATTATTCATTGAAATACTAGCCAGACTTTTTAAACAAGGGAACTGAGGCAGTTCAAAGGCAAAATGTTGGTAAATACTGTATCCTACTTTATATTATGGATATTTGCAATTTACATTAGTATATTAAAAGATCTGAAAATGTCTGTGTTAAGAACAAAAAATACACAATAATAATCAACAAAAACAATAAAAAAATCTGCTTTACTTAAGTATGTCCAAACTTATTTGGTTATTAAACTTTTTCTTTGTTATACCTAAAAATATCCACTAAAGTAGTGTTTTATAAAACATTTTGGGAAACATTGGCAAAACAAATTCAAATTAAAATGGAATTTTAGCAATTATTTTTTTACATTAATTGAGAAGTAATTAAATTAGTCTGGATTTTTTTTCCCAATTTTATTTTATTCATTGAATTAGATAGCCAGCTAATTTCTATTTTGGCTCTAACTCAATAAGCAAAGTTTTATTTTCATTACATTTGATTTTTACATGAGTTCAAGCATATATTTGTGTATTGGCATTGAAAGAATATACAAATACTCATATTTCTAAAATGAGAAAAATTATTAATAGGTTAGTGTTTGCCTCAAAATGTTCATAGATGCAGAGTAATAAAGGATATTATAGTAATAAGAATCCAGAAAAACAAAATGTTAGCAGACCCATCAACCATATATTTTTCTCTGTGCAACTACACAAACACACACACACACACACACACACACACACACACACACTATATATATATATATATATATATATATAAAATGCATATTAATTTTTGTAAATATAGGGGAAGAAAACTAGAAGAACATACGTCAGAATAGTAATGGAAGTATTCCATGTAGAAATTGTTCTTTTGTTTATTTGGCATAATTATATATTCTAAGTTTTCTGCATATGAGCACATATTAAATCTGAATACACACACACACACATATGTATGTATGTATGTGTGTGTGTGTGTGTGTGTGTGTGTGTGTGTATATATATATATATATATATATGACCACATGTTCCATTGATCACAAGAATTTCAATCCTGGCTTTAAAAAGCTGTTTCACATTCTATAGCAAATTAGAAACAGAACAACTGAAATACAAACGTGAGCCTGGCCAGCTGCAAGTCCATACCTGGGTCAAGAGGTAATTCTGTTGGTATTTATAAATAACATTGTATTATCTCAAATATGAATATATGCTGAAAAATATGATTATTATTGAATTTGGAAAAGATAAAATCTTCTCATATACAAAGGTGTTCAATGGGTTTTAAAAACAATGTGGAAAACAAATATCCCTTTCAGGTGAACAATAATCCAAATGTAGATAACCGTTTCTTAAAATAATATTTGGAAATCAGGTATTCTGTCAGGTTGAACAATACAAAATTACTGCTATTAAACCACTTTCACTTAATAAATTTGCAGTTTCATTTAGCTCAAACTAACACTTCAACTTGCGTGAAACTAGAATGTTAACCATTTACGATAGAATGTATCTGTTGAACCAAAGACTAGTTCCTGTGTAGGAAATAACTAAAAACAAGAAAATATGTGCTTTTATTGTTCAGGATTGAAAAGTCATTCTGTTGTTTTGTCTCTCTTATTTTCTTATATCTGATGTTAAGGACTTCCAAGAACAAATAATTAATAGTTTGAGTTGCATTATATTGAAGACACATAATTACGTTCCAAGTTGAAGCTATACACAGAGACATAAGTGATGGAGGGGAAGGAAATACAGTAGTTTTCTTTCAGGATTCTAATGAGGTAAAGGGTTTATGCCAGTGTACAGTAAATATTTAATTACATATAGATGTAGTGAAGTTCACTAATAGGAGAAAAGGACACAGTAATCACTTTCTTTCTAGGCTGAAACTGTCTTAATAAGACAGTCTCTGTTACAGTTCTTACCTGTTGAAAACAGTATACTTTACCTGGTCCCATGATTCTCTTAGTAGAGAGACTGACCACCCATTTTTTTCAGAGAGGTGTAGAAACAGAAATTCTAGGTTAATGATGCTATTTTGTGACTTCTACATTCAATTAGATTTAGATACAACCAATTCTTTTCCCCTCAAGAAAAGCTCCTCTTGAGGTTCTTGCTTTTACAAATGATCTACTTTTGTGTTCACAAATACACTAAGTTGATTTTGTTGAAGTATAATAGTTACCCCTAATGCCTAGGTGATCTCCGGTATTGGGTTTTGGTTTTGTTTGTTTTGTTTTGGAATACAGTGTCTTAATTATACAAAGCAAAAGAAGAAAAGTTGATATATGACTCTGAGGGGAAAGAAATGCCAGTAAATCATAAGAAAACAATGGTGAGTCACAAAGAAAAGAAGTAGTCATAAAATTGAGAGATTATGTAGTCAAACAATAATCTCAAGGATGTGCCAAAAACAAAAGTAGAATAAACAATCAAAACGACTTTACAAGAGATAGAAAATGGAAAGTTCCACAGATAAATAACTTATTTTAGAAAAAATAAAATATAGTATGTGGAAACCAACTGTGCACAAAGCATATTTAACCTTTACATATAATATGTGATGGAATAATTTCTCTAACTTCTTACATTAAAAATTTTTAAAAGAGCTTTCAAAAAGTTTTGATTGTTCTTACATATGGTGATAATGTCTTTGAGGATTAAGAAAAATTTATTTTGGAAGAAATTACACTTTGCTAATGATAAATTACTACCCTGCAAAAAAAGAAAAAAAGAATAAATGTCTTTAGGATTCGCTAGAAATACTTATCTTTCAAGTTCTATGCACAGATACATTCATGCAAAAATTATCAAATCTATTTAGTCATCTATTGCTGCAAACAAATTACCCCAAAATTCAGCAACCTAAAAACAATACAATTTTTTTTTTAATTTCACCGTTTTTGTGTGTCAGAACTTGGAAACAGCTGATCTGGGTTCTCTCCTTCAGAAATTGTCATAAGAGTAATCAAGGTTGTCTCATCTGAAGGCTCAAATTGGGACAGATAAACTCTCAAGTTTACTAATCTGGAGGAAATACAACATATGTCATACAGTGGTCCCCCCACCCCATTCTTGGAGAATATGTTTCAAAACTCCAAGTGGATTCCTGAAATCATGAAAAGTACTAAACCCTATATACACTCTGTATTTTTTTCCTATACATATATACATATGATAAAGTTTAATTTATGTTAGACACGGTAAGAGATTAGCAGGAACAACTAATAACAAAATAGTAAAATTACAATAATATACTGTAATAAAAGTTAGGTTCATGTGCATTAAAGAAAATAAAGATTATTTGAATACAAGCACTGTGATATCAACAGTAAATCTGATAACCAAGACGGCTACTAAGAGCTAAGAAGGAGTGTATTCAGCATAAATCTGCTGGACAAAGGGATGATTCACATCCTGGGCAGGTGGGAATGTGATGGCAAGAAATTTCATCATGCTACTCAGAATGGCAGGCAATTTAAAATGTATGAATTGTTTATTTCTAAAATTTTCCATTTAGTATTTTTAGACCATGGTTGACTGTGGGTAACTGAAACCATGGAAAGCAAAGCCAAGAATAATGGGGAACTAATTAACTTTAAAATCACACATCTAACTTTAGTTGCAGAATTTGTCAAAATTATTTAGAGTGAAAGCCACAAACTTTGAAATAAAAATTATTGAAGTAATGATAATAGTTATAAACAGTTATAGATTATTAAATGATGCTGCCATTCCATTTATTTTTTTAATTATTTATTCTTTCATCCAGTAAATATTTTTGAATTCTCATTTGTTTCTGATGATATGGCTGCTAACAAAACAGCATTCCTGCTCTTATGCACCTATATAATAATGAATGGAAAAGGAAAATAAACAAATAAAAATTCAACATGTTAGCTGGTGATATTTGTTATGAGAAAGAAAAGACTGTTACAGGAGTATGTGACTAATTTAATATACAATGGTTACTCAAAGTCTCTAAGCAGGTAACATTTGTGCAAATGCTTTAAGGAAGTAAATAAGCAACATACATAAATAATGGTGCTGAGCATTTCAGAGGGGAGAAAAAATGCACATCCTGAATTGTGGGCATGTGTGATGTGTTCACGGAACAGTAAGGATGACAAGGCAGTTTGAAGTATGGTCAGGAGGACTCAGTACTTGGAATTCTGAAAAGTAACTGCTAGATTGTGTAGGCCTGGTAGGTCATCATACAGGCTACCTTTTCTCTGGGAAGGCTGGGAAGACATAGGAGGGACAAATCTAAGCTGTTTTTATAGGATCTCTATCAACATTGTATGTAGAACAGAAAGTGTGAGGTAGAGTATACGAACAGGAAAACACAGAGACTAGTTAAGAATGTACTGAAATAATTCAGGTGAGAAATGATGATGGCTTGAATGGTGACATCAATGGAGGTGGTTCGGAGTGACTGAACTTGGGATATACTTTGATGTTCTGGAGACATTTTACTGAAAAATTAGTTGGGGTGTATCAGTTAAACAAAAGAGGATTTTTGTTTGTTTGTTTGTTTACAGATACTAAATTATACCAATAAAATAATTTCCTACCTTTACTAATAGAATTTTCATATAAAGAGTTTAAACTAGATGTTTTTTAAATGATACTCTTCACTGAAAAAAAATAAATGTTGCCTTTTTACATTTTACATGCCGTTTATCTGAGTTAGAATGCTTTATAACTTTAACTAAAATATTTATGCCTATTTCTGAAAGATTTATTTCTTACTAAGTACTCTGTGAGAAGCCTATCTCAAAAATTTTTTTCTAAGACTGATTAACATCAATTTTTTTTACTATTTATTATTATTAAAAATATTTTGTTCTATATTACTTTCGGGTATACAGTACATTGGTTAGAGATTTATATAATTTATGAAGTGATCCCCCTCATTACTCTAATACCTACCTGGCTCTACACATAGCCATTACAATATTATTTATTTCTAATAAAGAAAAAACTCTTTAAAAAATCTTGATGGATGATGCTCACAGTACATACTTAGGGCAAATGTAAAAAGCTAAAGAATCAATTATGTACCTGGAGTGTCATATTGATGGACACTCTCTTATTTACTATTGATTTACTCTCTTTTGGACAAACATAAATGTATAAAAGAGGAAAAAAAATCAATTTCTTATAGTGACTAGAATTTAATTTTTCTGGAAAATTTATTATTAAAAACAGAAATAATAAATTTAACTAAAGGAAGCTATAAGTAAATGAAAGCAATGACACTAATAAGATGACTAAGTCATTTTATCTAACTGAACTTATTAATTTATCTTTGCTTGGATGTTTTGTTCTTACCATATTTTACCCTTTCCAGTGTAAGCTTAAGAAGATTGTCATATACCAATTATGTGATCTTGGTAAAGTTTTATAGCTTGGGGATCTACATCTTTCATCAGCAAAATGATAAGATTGAAATATATGACCAGTGCAGTCGAATATTAAAATTCCTATTTGTGAGAGAAGTTAAAAAATGACTTATGAAATATCATTTCTAAGTTAATAATTGCTTATAATACTTAAATTTGCTTTTTTTTTAAAGTTTTGAAAACAGTTAACATTTATTTAATAATTATGTATTACTTATCGTGTTAATGTTTTGTTGAATCAGACAAGAAGCATCACATTCCCCCCCCACACATACACTCTTTTTTTAGTCTATTTGGGTAATAAAATAAAGATATAAAATACAATAGAAAAGGAGAGTGCTTATATATGTGGTTCATTGTGGGTACTTTTATTAGTTAGGAATCCGTGGTTGTGAGTGACAGAAACCCAATTAATTTTCTTTTCAAAAAAAAAGAGAGAGAGAGAGAGAGAGAGAGAGAGATGTTGGAAAGATATTAAAGCAGTTTTCACAATTAAAAGAAGTTCTGTAGCAACCCTGGCATGTCTAGGAACCTCGGGGTTTATAAGAATTCAACTCTGCCTATTCTTTCTTCTATCTGTCTGTCCTCTCTAGTTGACAGCATTCTTTATCTGACAGATAGGCTTCTTTATGTGATGAAAAATATGGCCACTAGCTGACCTACGATCATATTTCCTATTCTATGTGCAAGAGAGAATAGTTTCCTTATTAATACAGTAAGAAAAATATAAAAAGAGATTCTGATTGGACTGGCTTAATCAATCCCAGACCAATAACAATTGCCAACGGAGTGAGGTATTGTGATTATCCAAGTCGGGACCTTTCTTATGAGAGGTAAGAAATCTGAGCAGATAACAACAAAACAATAATTAGCCCAATGGCTAACCCAGAATATGCAAATTTAGGGGAGAAAATATTTTAATATCATCTTAAAGAATGAAGATGAGGAGGAATAAAGGGATTTAACAGCCCAGAAACATGAGAGCATGTTAGCACTTCTGGAACACAGCAAAAACAGTTGTGTAGGGCTGCAGTAAAGAAGTTGGGGTACTGGTGAGAAATAGTAAGAAATAGGGTTGAAAATATGAATTGGGTCATATTATACAAGGGCTGCCTATTTCATGCTAAGGTTTTGGAATTCCCTTTAATGAGAAAGGAGGCCAGGAGACAATTGAGCCAAAACTGGTGAGAGCTTGAAGTGAGGTAAAAATTGTGAAAGGAAAAGAGCTAAAGAAGAAATGAAAAAGAGATTTTGAAGTATAATGATTGGGCTATTTACAAAGAAGTAAGGGCAAGAGAGAAGATAAAGTCTGGAATGAATCCCCAGATTGTCATTCATATTGAGAGAATGGTATCACTGACACAGAGAAATAGGATGCCAGAGGAGCACACCTCACTAACTCAGGAAAACATACTTTTTGATGATTTTACAATATGAAATATTATTAGACATTTAGATGACGAGTGTTGCCTTCTGATTTCAACTTGGATAGCATGGTAGATTCCAGTACAAATATATTTTATTTTTCTGTAGTTTGCACATTTTATTATATTATTATTATTATTATTGTTATTATTATTTTTACTGAATTTATCCTTGATTCAGTAGTGGGATTCCAAATGAAAGTATTTCAATCTCTGAATTTTACTATTCATCTTAAAACAGGGTACAGGGCATGAAATTAATATCAGGAGCCTTACTATTTGATTCTAATAGGGAATTAACTGTTACAATTAGTTGTGTGATCTAAGAAAGATCAATTAATTATTTCTAAATTGAGTTATTTTTACATATAAAATAATAACTAAAGTTACCTTCAAAATTCAAACATTTTCTGAATATCTTCTTGGACCAGACTGAAATCTGATACTGTAAACAAAAACTACATGGAAAGTAGATCCAGAGAATACTCTAATAGTCTAGGAAAAAAGAAAAATGGCTAGAAAGTAAAAGTCTGACCAAAGCTGTCTTCTTGCATGCTTCTGGGAGGTTGCATTTTGATGGCATGCACCGCGCTTAATGTCATCCACTTCCTTAAGATCCTCAAATTGGTCATCAGTCACCCAAATTCTTTGTCTCTAGTCCAGGCTTATACTTTAAACTTTACTTAAACGTTTTCCTCCACAGAAAGATGACCTGGACACCTAGAACAGGGATAAAGAAAAACTCACACACTGTTTGCACTCTGACCTAGGCACTGTATTAAAGTGTTTTCTACACATATCCAAACATTTAACCACTGCAGCAATGCTATGAGGTAGGTTTTTATTTCTTATATTTGTCCTTTTAAAGGTAAATACACAGAAGTAGATATTTTAGTCCACAGGCAGTGAGTGATAAAGTTAAGGTTTAAATCCAAGTTGCTCTCTCTAAAATCTATTTGTCCAATCAAAATTCTGCCTCTTGACAAGCAAGAGCTTAATGTCACTGAGTTTCTGCAGGATAGGGAAAGCTGCACTAAGGTATCCAGTGGCTTTGATACTTTAAAGTTATTTTTCAGGGTGAGGCAATTAATGGTACCTGCTGCATTTATTTCTGGGAGGCTCTCAGCTAGGAGAGAAGATAACATTTAAATTAATTTTTACAAGACATTAACCATTTGGTCACAAGCTTCCTGCTTTAGATAGTTTTTACTATACATTTTCAATTTAATGCAATGGCAGGCAGTTGTGTTTGAGTAAACCTTAATTATTGGAATTACAAAAATGGCTTTCTATGCAACATGGGCACAATGACACTATGCATTATATTAGCGTTTTCTTAAAATATATATTGACAAGAAAATATTGACAAGGTTAAACATTTATGCTTTGCAGATTTGTCCAATGTTGTGGGAAAAATGAAGTAACTGACACTTTTTAATTTTTTTTGTTATTATTATAACAGAGAATCTCTATTGTGGTTAGTGTCCTTATTATTTATACAAACATTCTGTTTTCAAAACCAGTCTGAACTAAAAATAAGTGGGTCAAATGAACACATTGTGCATAGAAAGGTAGCTCTTATTTATTTATTTGTTTTAGCTTTTCCTTTCATTTGATGATGCCTGAGAACCTTTAAACATTGTTTAAACCTGTTTTGTCACCATGTTAATACATTTAAATACCCAACAGATCAAACAGATTTTAATTACATTGTTAAATAATCAATAGTTTTAAATTAGGCTGATATATTTATTACCTATGCATTACCTTGATAACTAGTATAGAATACCCACTGTACATTAATTGAGCATATTGTATGATGAACAGTGCTGCGTTGATACATTATTAAAAAAACAAATTTCCGAAATAAATGTTATTTAACTTTCATACATTTTCAGTCATCCTATTATATGGTTTCCAGTGAATAGAACTACTGATACTATTTTTCACATAACATATTTTAGAGGTAAAAGATTTCAAATAAATAAACATTAAATTAGTATATTAATTCATACTTTTAACTATAGTACTGCATGATATATATTATACATATCTATTAAGCAACCCCAACATACTTTTACTATCAAATTATGTATTAGATTAGAATATAGATCAAAGCTATTAAAGATATGTTTATTTATTTTTATACTGACAAAATGTAAAAGAGGGTTTTTAACATTTGTTTTGTTTTGATTAGATTTTGTGTTTTGATCAAGTCGAATACGAATATTTTAAAAAGGAATCCACATAGCTAGATCTTATAAATAGATAAGGAGATTCATTAATAGAGTCCTATTTATATGCAGTCTAAACACTGTTACCCAAACATAAGTGAGAGGAGTTGAGTCCATACTCCATAAGGGAAAATGGAATTATAAGAGATTTTGAAAGACAAATATTTCCACTGTTGCTTTTGCCTGTTGTTGTGTCCTACAGCTGTTTCTTCCCACTGTACTTATATAGGACCTTGGCATCTAAATCTTCCTCCTCCGCCCTTGATAAATTTGAATTGACCAAATAACTGCTAATCAATAAAACAATTTTTATCTCTTCCTAGAACTGATTTTGATGAACTATTCCCAAATTTAGCTCAATTGTATATAACTCATTCTGCTAAAATTCTGTAGAATTCCTCCTTTCTTCTTTAGGACAAAATGTTCATAGTTAACATTCTTGTTCCTAGTGTTTTGAATAAAATCTTAGGCTGATGGTACTCTGTTGGTCTTTCACAAAATGGAGAGAAAATTGAATATGTTCACATAAAAATAATGTTGTGAGAATCAGGATGACTTTCTATTTCTACTGATACAAATTAGAAAGTTAATCAAGAACAAGGAAGCTTTATATAGTGCAAATGGAGCCATTGTTTCTAATTCACCAAAAAGTAATTTATAAATGTTCTTTGAAATGAATGCAACATTTGGATTCTTATTCCTTTATGGCATGATTGTTCCCAAATGGCAAGCTAATGATAATACAGAAATTTAAATAAATAAATAGAAAGAAAGAAAGAAAGAAAGAAAGAAAGAAAGAAAGAAAGAAAGAAAGAAAGAAAGAAAGAAAGAAATGGTAAAACAGATCAAAATCTGGACCAGCTTTGTTTTCACTTTCATTCAAAATTTAAAAACAAACAAACAAACAAAAAACATTAGTTCTACGCTGAAATTCTAAAATAGAATACTTCTTATTTGAGTACTTGACAAACATCTCTAAATCTTTATATTCTCATTTGGCATAATTACAATTATAATTAATTGAACTAAATGTAGAAAACTAAGTCCACTACAGCCTTGTGAATTAGGCATCTCAGCAACAAGTGACAAAAACTTATTCAAACTACCTGAGGCAAATATGATGATGTCTGTGAAAAAGCACTTTGTAAGCTGGAATTTATTATCTATGTTCATCAGCTATTCCTGTGTGAAGAAAACATTTAAATTTTTGCTTACTTTTGTGGAAAAGCTAAATAGTACCATAAATCAAATCTACGTACTTTGCTACACAGTGTAACGAACATCTCTTGATTCGTTCTGCTCTCTAAACCTTCTTCTTTGGGAAATATTTAAAATTTCCATTTTTTTTATGGTAATAGCAAGGCTGTCAATCATATCATTCCAACTATTCCTAGATTTACACTCTAATTTAGGCCTTCAGACTAACTCATACTCTTCTGTCCAGAGTGATTTGTTTCAAGATATATATATATATATATATATATATATATATATATATACACATATATATATATATATATATATATATATATATATATACACATATATATATATATATATATTTCAAACTAGGCTAGGTCATACTCTCTTTGCTTAGAGAGTTAAAAACTATTTGCTTCTGGATTTCCAGTGCAGGAAGCACTAAGCTCTATGATTGCCCATAATCTCCAGCATATATACAGAGAAGGAAGCCTGTCTATATTAACATGTCATATGGCCAAAACACAGAAAAGCTGAGTGAGTAGGTAAGAAAAGTTCTAGAGATAATATATGAGCCCGAGATTCACTCTTACACATCTGTCACCTCCACGCCTGTTCTCAGTTATTGTGAAATTGGCTTTTTTTTTAAACTTCTCTACGTCAAATTATGTTTCTGTCAAGTGAACATTAAATACCATGAGATTGGTTAGACTTAATTCCCCACTATTTGTTCCGTAGTTCAGTATATAATTCTTTAGAAGAACATTAGATAATATTAATACCAATAAGAAAAATACCTTTTATGGTGTCTATTGGGAAAAATAAATGGAATCATATACTGAGACAATTACACACAAAAATAGTAGAATCAAAATAAGATTATTTAATATGTACGTATACACAGCTAATAGAGTCTTAGGACTACTTCATGTGTTCCTAAAATATCTATTTCATTCTTTCTGTTAATTTTGAAATTATTGACTAATATTGCAATTAATCCATTGGGACACTCTGAGGAGAATAACTTCTAGGGATCAATAATGTTGGATTATTTTGGAAAGAATGGTGACTGTGTTCTTTCAGTGTTTCCTTGGTATATCTGTTTTTCTAAAGCTCATATTCTTAGCTGAGACCTTTTTTCAAGTCTGTTATATGATATGTCATATTATTTATATTGACTCACAAAACACAAACTTTGTATGTCAGTTATCAATGACCTATAGGACTATTATCTTTGGAGTGTGGCCTTAGTATGCAATTTGCCTTGAGGAATCCATAGCATTGCCACAAACAAAAGCAATTACAAAATTATTTCTTCACTATTAACATACTGTGTTTATTAAGGATAGCTAACTCTATACATCAATCAAGGGCATCTTGCAAAACCAGGTTGTGTGAATGCCGCCAAACAATGCAGCTTGTCTTTGTAGGATTTTATAGGGCATCACTCTGTAGAACTCTTTGAGAGTTGACTCATTCTGACCTTCTACTTTATTACAAGTAAATCAATATTTTCCATTGTGATGATCTCAGCAACTCATGATTAGTATCCTACAGAACATGGCAAATCATTTATATGACTCATTTTGTTCTAGAGCTATTCCACACCTTTCCTCCCTATGGCCCATCCCATCCTTTAAGAATATCTGGATTCTTTATTTGAAGAAGAGTGAGTAAAACAATTTTAATGTAACCAAGAACTTTTAAATAGAAACTAATTATTATATTGAAAAAAGTTTTTATTTTTATTTTATTAAGGAGGATTCTATTTTAGATCTTCAGTCTTTAATTCATATTTTTTCTTTTTCAAAAAATGTTAAATGAAATCAAAAACAAGATAGGTCCAGATGTTGATTGAGTTCACCATCTCCTTCCTTCCTTCTTTCCTTCCTTCCTCTCCTCCTCCTCCTCCTCCTCCTCCTCTTCCTCCTCCTCCTCCTCTCTCCCTTCAATTCTGCTTCTGAATTGAAGGTGAGGAATTAAAGATGAGGAAAGAAAGATACTTTTATAGGTAGTGATGTTCTAGTGAAAACAAAGTACATCCAAAGTCTGATTTGTAGCACTTGTTTAATTCTGTGGCGTAAAATATACCCACCAAGGACAATTTCAAACTACCAACCTGATGTCACTGAACATGGGACTGGAAATAGATGCTAACAATTGACTTTAACTAGCGGACATAAACCTACTGTAGTATGTTACTGAAACCGAGCAAGGAAAGATGAAACTGTTCAGTAATTTATAACTACTAAGCCCTCTGCCTCCTTTAAGTAAGTAGTCAATAGATGGCTAAGATAGATATTTTCCAAAATCAGTACCAAAATCAAAGGGAGATATAGAAAAGGAATCTTCTTTCACCAGCAACTCTGAGGACTTGATGGTTATACACTCTCAAACTTGAAAATTTCTCAATGTGTTATCTTTAAATATGTCAAAAAATTTACCTTAATAATGGATCCAGAGTTTATTTCCAAAAGGAAATAAAGTGCTTAGTTAACAGCTTCCAGACTTACTGTGACTTAGAAATCCATGAAGATAGAAAAATAATTATTAAATTTACTTAATCATTATTGTTATTTTTAAAAATGACCACATTTACAAATGTCAAGAGTCACATAACCTCACATGTTAATGAGAGAGAGAGAGAGAGAGAGAGAGAGAGAGAGAGAGAGAGAGAGAGAGAGAACAGAGAGAAAATATTAGAAGTAAATATTATCAGAAGTGGAAGCATAAAATTTAAGTTAAAACACCAATTACTTTTGAACTTTGATAATCATAATGGAGAAAACTTTCAATGAACTTTACTAGAGTTTGTCAGTATTTCTCAAAGAATGGTCCATGAACCACCTGTGACAGAATTAACAGTAATGGTAGTTTAAAATATAAAATTCTGGGCCCTGCTCTGCCCTGCTAAGAGTATCTCTTTTTTGCAGATTTGAACTCTACAACTTTGATAAACTTTCTAAATGAATGTTAGAATTCTGAAATTTGAAAATGTCCCCAATATAATGGCAGATGTGTTAATTTTTGACTAAGAGAGCCTGCATTTGGTTAAAACACACATTGAAAAATAATTGCACTAGGTGGTTTCTGTGTTCTAACCAAAGTTACAGAGGAAGTACTTTGGTAGGACAGACTGAACTGCTGCCTTTCTTTCTGCCTGAAGTGTGGTCAAGTTTTCTGGAAGTAGAGAAGTGTCCAAAATTACATGCTAAGGATCTCAGATTGGGAAGCCAGTGCGAGTCTTGGTTCTTGATGATTTCTGTAAGCAGTTTCACTAACATCAGTTGCCTACTTTCTGACACTTGTTACTCGCGAAAAAAAAAAAAAAAAGATCCTATTTGCTTTAGCCACTGTGGATAGGTCTCATACACACACAGGCGAAATTCTAATTGATGCAGCCAATAATATAATACTAAAATAATAGAGGCAAGCATAGCAAAGAATTGAATTTGGTGAAAAGTAGATCAGTACCAAAATCTTCTCCAGAGAAAATCATTTAATATTAACATATGGATATGGAAAAAAAGTATCTATAAAATCAAATTTTACATATTTTTTATTCATTTAATTCTTTAGAAATTAGCCTTTCACTGTTTATTTTACTTTCATTATCTCCTTTATAGAACTTAAATTTCAGAGTGTGAAACTTATAAATATCTGATAGTCTTTTCTATTTAACTATGAACCTTATGAACAGTTTACAACAAAATATGTGCAATTTTTATCTTCTTGTCTAATTATGAGACTCTTGGTTGGTACGAAATCATTTCAAAACACAAAAAGAAAATTATATTTTTAAAAATGAAAAGAAAAATCTAAGTTTATAAAGACAGAAACCAACTTTCTAAAGGAAAAATTTAAAAGACTATGAACAAAGTAATAGTTACAAATTGTGAAGCTGATAAAGGACTAATTGTAGCAAACCATGGCAGGAGAAAATGTCTCAGATACATCTTGAAGTATCAACGGCCTATGCAATTTAATTTATCAGAGACTTTTGAGTATAATACTATGTTCGTAAACTGAAAAATAATCAGTGTTGAATATTAGATTAAAATTCAATAAATTTATTTTTCAAAATCTCTTTACAATGTTTTTTTGTATTTAACAGATATTCTCTAATTTTCCTGATACAACTTAACTGAACATAGTAGCTGAGATGGCTCCGAAGGAACTCAAAGAAATAGATATGATAAATACCTCAAACACAATGAGATGCAACCACCCAAAGTTCTAGTTAAAAAGAGTCATATGCCAGCTAAAAGGCTACAGTGGTGTCTCAATCAAAAATTCAGAATTAAAAAAAAAAAAAAAAACATACATTCTTATAGAATAGGAAGTGAACATTTTTTTTCTGGTGAGAGAATATTTTATAGATGTAAATACAAACAACTTAACCTAACCCTGGAAGTTTGATAAACAGGAAATCCCCAGCCCAGTTCACTTCTGAAGCAGGCCCTCAGTAACCTATTTATACTCTATTTTCCCCTCTGTTGAGAAAAATTTAATAATTTTCTTCAGACTTTGTGCCTGGAAGGTAATGATGAAGAGAAAAATTCTCTTCCATTACCAGAGTGAAATGACTACAAGATGAACAATTCTCTTGCTTATACTAAACTTTTCTTTGGCATACTCCAGTAACTTATTAGATAGTAAGATTTAGCTTCTTATTATCAAAATCCTAATTGCCTTAGTCTGTACCTTAGCTCTAGTGTAGAAGATAGTATAAACCCCACTCTAGAACAGCACTGAAAAAGGAGGAATCTTTGTTAGGTCACATGTAGTTGCTTTTGTGGGATAGGGGGACGAGGAGCTTTTAAAAGAAGAATGAAGAAATGATGAAATTTTCTCATTATCTTGGGCAGTAACTCTTTCTGGAAAAAGAGTGGAAAGACTACAAGTCTCATGTGTTCTGTTAGGGAAGAATGATTTGTGCTCAGTCTTCATGATTTCATGTGGCGGGACTTCCCTGTAGTTGTTGTGCTATTTGCCTTTCGGTTCTACCCGAAAGAGTTACTAATCTGAGTGGAGAATCTGAAAGTGGCTGAGCCTGAAGCCCTACACCCTTACCTTAGTGTCTCCTCTTCTCCTTTTGGTCATGCATGTGTTCTCCTGCTGCCTATGACTGGGTGGGTAAGCCTGGTTTCTCACTTTCATAGGACTGCCAGCTGAAACAACTTACCTATATTTATCTCTGTCTTAAAGAGCCCTACTATAGACAGAATAGAAAATGTTGAGAACCATGGAGCGTTTTAGAGGCACTCCTGCTGGGTTCTTACTTTTCATTTGGATTAGAGATTTGTTTTTGTTTTGTTTTGCTTTGTTTTTAAATTAACTAAGCTCCTTAGGCAAAACTCAATTTCTCTTATAACTATTTTAATACTCCTTACTGTTTAAACTTATTTGATTGAGTTTCCTATCTCTTTCCCAAGTCCATTCATTAGTTGAAATACTTCATTACTGAATTCAAAATTTCTCATAGTTAGGCTGCTAGTAATTGTTGTAAGATATGCTTAATAGTCTTAGTGGTTCATCAGAACATCTATGACTTTCTACTCTTATATTCTTCGATAGAATTATTGAGTTTCAGATTTTGTTTACAAATTATAAATTATGATTATATACTGCCTTTTCTTTTATGTATTGGTTAAACTTCTTATTTTGTGTCTTGCTTTAGGCTTATGCCTACTAATCTGACCTTAAAATAATTGACTCCTAATTTTATAGTCAGACTCCTGAGCCATTTTATTTTTCTTCCTCCTTTTTTTCTTTTTCTCTTTTTTTGCCTTCTCTTCTCTCTCTCTCTCTCTCTCTCTCTCTCTCTCTCTCTCTCTCTCTCTTCCTCTCTCTCTCTCTCTCACTCTCTCTCTCTCTCTCTCTCCCCCTCCCTTCCTTCCTTCCTTCCTTCCTCTCTTACTTTGTAAGACTATCATAATAGATTTAATGCAAACCAATAGCTTCAAATACTAGGTCTTACCAAATCTATTTCATCACTCTCCCTCTCGTTGCTACACCTGTATTTCCTGCTACCTATTAGTCATTACCACCTGATAGTACTGCAGACACCTGAAGCTTAATGATCCAATACACTCTCATTATTTTCACCTGTAAGCTATCACATACCTTGAAAATATTGTGTGTTCAGTTTCAGACCACTGCAAGAAAGCAAATATTTCAATAAAGCAAGCCACACATTTTTTTGGTTTCTCAGTTTATATAAAAGTTATGTTTATACTACACTGTTGTCTATTAAGTATTTAATAACATATACCTAAAAAATAATTACATAACTTAATGACAAAATACTTTAGCGCTAAAAAACTTAACCATCATCTGAACCTTCAGCGAATCATAATCTTTTTTGCTGGTGGAGGATCTTGCCTTTGATTTGTAAAAAACACAATACCTGCAAAGTCCAATAAAGTATAACCAAATGAGATATGCCTGTATTTCTCCTATCTGTTTCTCCCAACTCATCTAACTTTGTCCCTTCTCAATCTCTCAACCTAAGAGACTTAATTACCAAAGCTGTAAACCATAGTCAGTCTTGACTTATTATTCTCCTCTTATCCCTAATTTCATTTTATTGGCCCAGGATCTTATCATATATAAAAACAAATTAAAATACTCTCAGTACTAGTTTGTAACTATATTTTTATTGAAAAATGCTAGACAGATCTCAACCAGTAAGTATTGATATTGGACCTACATCTGTATAAAAAAATAATATAAAATGACATCAAATTATTTAATGTAGTTTGAGAAGCAGTATGTGAATTCATAAAAAAAAATAGTTAAGAAATGTTAAGCACTGTGCAAGAAAGTCACGTGGAGAGTAAATTAGTTAAAGAGTAGAGAGTAGTAGGAAAGGAGTTGATACTATGAAGCTTTTAATAAAGTTAGGAAGCTTTACTAAAAGTTCTTTAGTTAAAATTTCTAGACAAAGATGGTTTCCCCAAAAGAACTAGTATATATATTTTTCTGTGACATAAATGGCTATATGTATTATCATTTCTAGTATACAGAGGTATTTAAATTTGTTTAGATGAAACTGCTAATGCTTTGCCTCCTATCTATAAACTTTGCATACCAATATAATACACTCTATTAACTGCAAATTTGCTCTTCATAAATTTTACCAACTTTAGTATTTTCTCTATATGCAGTTTTTGTTTTATAAAATAGCAACTTTTCATTAAAGTTACAATAATTATGATAAAAAGTATCTGATATACTTTAGTGAAGCTTTATAAAATATTATACTTTCAAAAAATGTTTGGTTCAAAATGGTCACAAAATATTAAGTTCAAATTCATAATAATTCTCACAAAATTTTGCATGTGACTGGAACATCATTAAAAACGATCATTCATGACATTTGAAAAATAAATAAAGTAGTTAGTAAGAAAAATAAATAATATTTGAAGAATTAAATAAATGTGGCAGAGAACACAAGGGCAACTATAAAAGTGGTAGTTAGGCAACATGTTGAGACAAAGAACTGATAGAATGAGGACTGGGTGTTAATGACAGAAGAAATATAGGGCAGAGTGAAGTAACAAGGAATAAATCACCTTTTAAGTCTTTAAACAAATGTAAGAGGAATATAAGTCATGTTAGAATATAATTTTTATTTTAACAATAGTATGAATTAAATAGAGACCATAGCAGTTTGCTTTATTTTGTCTGAAGTAGCTTGTAAATTTAAATAAGATAGCAAAGTAAAACAAGAACTGGAGTATAATAAGAGAATTTTAAAACTTAAACTTCAGAAAACAATATAGATAAGTAAAGGAGCAGATAGTAATGAAAGTGATTTATAAAAAAACAATTTGTTAGATTCTAATAAAATTAATGAAATTTCTGTTATGAATACATATCTAATATGTTAAATGTCATAAATAATCTTTAAGATTTTTGGAATATTGCTATTCAAAGTTTTTTTTAATTATAGAGTATTGTGTCTAAGTTCTTTATTGTTAGAATGTCAAGTAGTTTGACTTGTTTAAATTCATTGGCATGAAATTGTTTCATAAAATTATATGGGTTTCAAGTATACAATTCAATAATATATTATATGTATATGGCATTTTCTGTTTATCACCCAAAGTCAATTTTTTTTCTGTCATCATATATTTGACCCCCTTTACCCTTTTCTACCTTCCTCCACCTTTCCTCTGGTAATCACTAAGTTGTTGTCTGTGTCTATGAGTCTGTTTGTTTGTCTTGTTTATTTGTTGCCTTCCAGTTTTGTTTATTTTAATCAGGCAAGAAATGGAAAGCAGAAGAGAGATAAGAGTATCTATGAAGCTGATCCAAAAATAATTACCTATCAACTTTAGATTGCATAAATATAACAAAAAAGGGTTTTGTCCCTCTTCCTTTAAAATATATAATGAAATAAAAAATGTAGAAACAATGATATAATTAGCTAAGTCCATTTTCTCATGCCATGACATAATAAACTATACTAGTCTTGGATCATGAGAGTAGATTACAATTTTATCACTCAAATAAATGTGTAACTTTAATCAAGTAATTTAATCTCTCTTAATTTTCCTTAAAATTCCTAGTGTATTCTAAACGATGAATCAAAATTCCAGTCTCTAGGCAAAGAAAGATGACTCTCTGCTACTTCTCTCCTGATTAACCAAAACGGGACACATCTAGTCACAGATAGTGCATCTACACATACATTATAACTTTAAAGTCTATTTTACACATATCTAGTATGCCTGTTGGAAAATTCTACAAAGTCAAAGCCCATGTCTTATTTTACCATTGTATTATCAGTATCTAACACAGTATGTATCTGACAATAAATATATAATTGTGAAGTAAGTTAATTAATGAATAAATAAGTTAAAATCATTTACAAGATTTTTCCTCTATTTTTGTTTTTCTTTACGATTAACATGTTTCCACCAGTTTCACTTCTGAATCCCTTCTTTCTTCTGTCTTAAACAAGAAATACTATCTATCTTATACTTTAGTGTGAGTAATGAAAAAAGGTTGAAATTATTTCATGGGAAAGAAGATATTTTGACGTCACCACGATAAACAAAATATTTGCAAAAGTGTCTTACCAATTATTTTTATACAAATTTTAACGAGATAAACATAAAACATTCAATAATGATTTCTTGGCTTTTAAAAATATCTCCAAGAGCAAAAGAAGATTTTGTAAAATTTAATTTTCTAACCGTAACTGAGATGCTTTTACCAAACCATTCTTAGTCAAACTTGCCTTTTAAAAGACTGATGGTGCACTTAACTGATCAAACATAAAAAAAATATTTTAACTTTGTAAAGTAGATATTAAGAGCTATAACTTTGAGATAGTGAATCAAATTTTTGAATTTTACTTTTATTTGCAAAAATGAAAGTGCCACTTTAAATCAGTCAGGCATTTCATTATCATAATACATATAACAATGACGAATGATAGCTCTTTTATCATCTCAATAATGAGAAAGTGATTCTTTTTGTTAAGAAAATAATTTATGCAATTTAGCTATTTAGAATTTTAAGTGCTCTTGAAAATAAATATTATGATAAAATTAGTCTTCATTTACTACAAGATAAATGTACTAAACTAACTTGATAAATGTAAAAATCCTAGTAAACTAGTAAACTACTTTGTCTTTTCCAAATTAGTATATTTTGAATGCTTAAGAAATAAATCTAAAGAATGAATGTGTGTTACTACCATTTTCTATATTTATTTTTAAGAAATTAAAAATGGAGCATATGTTTTTCTTATAGATTTCTTAATATCCAGGGATATAAAAAATATAACATAAACACAAAGTAAAATATTACAAAACAATAACTTGTTTTTTTCTCCAATGGAATTTATTATTGTTTGAATAAAAAAAATAATTTCTCCATCATTTCTTATATATTCACAGTGATTATTTTTATTGGACTATAATTCATCTAAAAATAATTCACTTAAAGGAAGAATTTTATGGCTTCTTTTCATCATACTTAAATGCCAACATCATTATCTTCACTTGCACTTTATTACGTAAAATAAAGGTTCTTCAACACAAGCACTGCAATATTGCTACTAAGTGATCATGTGTACATGGTCATGTATATGGCTATATTCTGGACAAAGGACAAAGGAATGTTTCATGTCTTGGGTTGGATGGAACAGGGTTGCTCAAGATTTCATCATGCTACTGAAAACTGTGCACAATTTAAAACCTATGAATTAGTTCTAAATTTTTTTACTTAATATTTTTGGACTGCAGTTGACTACATATAACTAAAACCACAGAGAGCAAAACCGACACCTGGGTGGGGGGTACTACTGCACACCCCTGAAATCATCAACACAGTCAACATAATGCTCATATTCTACACATATAAAAGTTCCTTTATGCTTCATTATAATTCCTCCTGCCTGCCCTTCCCATAGTATCTCCCTACCTCATCATAAGAAAATTAATGATCTATTTTCTTTCACTATTGATTAATTAATATTGTTTAGAATTTTATATAAATAAAATATAAATAAAATCATATGATATTTACTCTTTTGGGGGTTGATTTCTTTCAATCAGTATAAATATTTTCAGATTTAATCATATTCTTGGTGTATCAGTTCTTTATTTTTTTTGTAGAATTGTATTGATTGTATAAATATAGTACAATGTGTTTATTGATTTACACGCCAAAGAACTTTTGGTGGTATTCAGGTTTAACTATTATAGATAAAACTGCTATGAACACTTGTGTGTAAGGTTTGTACAAACGTGTTTCATCTGGGTGAGGTTAGATACATATTTAACTTTTTAGAAGAGTTTCTACATTAGGTAATTATAAGAGGCTTAAAATAGTATACTCTACTTCTCTACCTCCTGGAATTTGTCTATTGATTCACATGTGTTATAAAAATCCAGGCTACGCTCTGGTTAAAGAGAAGCAGCTGAGTTAAAAAAATTACTTTATTGATTTTACCACAGGTATAACTTAGAACTCTTGCTGAATTGATTTCTGTTGAATTTTCTATAGCCATACTCTCATAACTGAGTTCTGTAAAATTTATAACTCAAAAAAAGGAATTTCTGTGTTTATGTGTATGCATGCAGGTGAGGGTGGTGATGGGCCTCCCTGCAAACTCTATAAAACTATTGCATTTAGATCACATCATTTTGGCCATACTTGATCAATTAAGGTCATTGGTAAGATACTTAAAATTGTTTTTAATTCTATTGTTTTTGTTATTTTGCTAAAATGTAAAGTATAGTATGGCAGATGCACTTAGCACTATATCATAGCTTTAACTAAACTGAACTGAGAAAGCATCCATAGGTTGTTTAGCAACTCATGAATTCTCTTTTTCATAATTAAAACAACAAAATGAAAAATCTTTGATGAATACATATTAAGCAATTGTTTTCAAGATCCCCAAAGGAATCGTCTTTACATCAAAACTATGCTAGGATCGCTTAACATATACTGATTTTATTTAATCCTTAAAATAAACTATAAAAGTAAGCACTATTATTTACGTTTTTGAAGATGAGAAAACTGAAGTACTGAGACAGATATCAGACTGTACATGGAGATGTAGCTAATAACATTGGACAGAAAGAGTCCAAAGGTTTTATCGCTCTAATGGAGGTCAAAGCTTTGACTGCTTTTTAGTTTCATTAGTGAATGCCTTAAAAGGAGGTAGCCAGGGAGCACCATGAAGAGAATGTTTATGTTGTGTTCTGGGATGGCAGTGGGATCTTGTGACCATCTGCAGACTGAGCAGCCCTTTACAACAGGGTTTCCTATGGGAAGTAAATAAAACCTTCCAAGAACATAGACTCAGGAAACCAAAATGAAATTTAAAAGCATATTTGAAGTAATCATTTAGCCTGAGGAAATAATGGTAGCACAAATAAGGCTGAGCAGAAAAATTGAAAGCTATCTGCAGAGAAAGAAGAGCCACAGTAATAAAAATAACAGGTCGTGGGGGGCTCAGTCAACGTGAAGTCATGCAAAAGTGGAAAAGAAAAAAGTTTAGTGATGCATTTAAAGATTAGAACTGAGGAAGTGAATAGCAAATTTGAATTATAAGATAAATGGATATTAATTAAGTCATGAAGGGAATATATAAGACTTCTGTAATTTACCTAAGAAAACTGCAGATTTAAAAAAAATATGCTTGCTAAACACATAATCTTCCTAGATAAATAAACCATTACCATTGAGATATAATCAAACAGCCAGAGTAAACTCCCATAATTTATGTGTATAATTAGTTTATTTATAAATTTAGTTGTTTTTGTTCCCTCGACACATTGGTTTAATACTCTTAAAGAGTCTGTTTTAGAAACAAAGATCCTTTTGTAGAAGAGCAACTTTGGACTCCAAGTGAGACCACCCTTAAAAATCTGTACTGAGGTGAGTTTGCTTGTACCCCACTAATCATTAGAGCTCATGAAAGGGAATCTTCATTTTGAATGCAGGTGGTAGAATAGACTGAGCACAAATTTCACAAAGACAGGTTCTAACATGGGCATACGTGCAAATATAAATGGGAACACATTGTGTTTTCAGAGTACTTTCCAATCTATTCCCCTAAATTTTCACATTTTATTTATGACAGTGAGTGCTTTAGTTACTCTATTTTATAGTCAGGCATTATAAATCAAAATTAACCAAGTTCTAAATAGCTTTTAAAATTCTCTTATTCAGTAATTCACTGTATTACATTACCGGCCCTTGATTAACTTAATTACACACTGTCTAACTCTTAAAACTACATTTTTAAGACATTCACACAAAAAATCTTTTAAAATGCAACAGAATAAATTATAAAAGGAAATTAGCTCAATTGATAGCATTATACTACGTAATATTCTATGAATAATTATATAATTCACCCAAAAAAAAACATTTGTATGGATGAGTTAGAACAGAATCTTAAAGAAAGATTTTAATAAACATTATCTGCTCTGACATACTTGAAAGAAGCAAGTCAAAATGTCTATCTGTAAACTTGAAGCAGCTAGGTATTACTTTAATAATAAACAGAAAACTCTATAATACATAATAGGTGTAAAATATAATGCATATATTGTGTAACAAAATTTAAAAAATATGGCTATGTATTTCATTTTCAAATACATGCATCTTATAAAGCATAATCATAAAATATTAAGAATTAGATGATTCTCTGGATTTGTTATTATAATTGTGCTTTCTTTTACAGTTCATAGGATATTTTGAACATTTAAATTTTAGATATGATCCATGCAAAAATAATTATAATACATACAATGTTGAACAAATTATACTATTTCTGATCAACCAATTCCATAGAGATTATTACTTTTAACAAAAAAACAGTTTCTATTCTTGTTATTTTGATAGTTGCCTATATAATTGTAAATGTTATACTTTTATTTGTTTCTATTTTTATGTCTTTTGGTGCACATTATGAAAACTGACTAATTGATACACTATCTTTCATTACCCTTCTCATCACAAATTCAGGTTATAGTTATTTTTATATTTTGTTTTATTGTGGTAGCATTTGTAATTTTAAATACTGTACTTATAGCCATATTCTATGATAAATCAATTTTAACCAGTATATGTTAACTCTCTACTATAAAATTTGATAGTATTATTATGTTTATCTTTTCTAATACTCCACTCTCCTTTTAGTATTCCAATTTTGCTTGCTTTAAAAATTTTAAGGTTATTGTTCTAAAACCAGCAACCAATTTTCTGATTCTTCTGATACCAACTAGGAATTAAACAATTCAATTCAGTTTTGACACTACCTGGAGTTAGCATAAACCCCAAAATTTAAGGACTCAATCCCACATCCTGCCCTGATCTTTAGAACTTGTCAGTTACGAGTTCTGGCCCCCAAGTTCTGACTGAAGTACTGTTATCAATCCACTATAAATCAGGGATTCCCACAACTCTATCCTCATTAAGGTTTGATAATTTGCAAGAATGGCTCAGAGAAATCAGAAAGACACTTTATTACATTTACTGCTTTATTATAAGGATATGAATGAACATCCAGGTGAGGAGGAATATAGGACAAAGTCTAGAAGGGTCCTGAGCTCAGAAGCTTCTTTTCTCATGGAGTTGAAGTGTGCCACCTTGTCATCGTTTAAATGCCTTCATCAATTTGGAAGCTCAGCAAATCTCACTGTTCAAGAGATTTTATAGACCTTATTTCCAGCTCCTCTCATATCACTCCTAGAGGTTAGTGAGTGGGGCTGTAAGTTCCAGCCTTCTGATCATTTGGTCTGCTGACAAGAGCCATCTGAGGCTATTTAAGGACCCTATCCTAAATCACCCATTAGGAATAAGCTCAAGTGTTATTAAATGAGTCTTATGAATAACAAAAGACACCCCATCACTCTAGAAATTCCAAGGGTTTTAGGAGCTCTGTGCCAGAAATAGGAACAAAGAATAAACATATTTATTATACCATGGTTATTAATGATTATATTTTATTTAATAATTTTATTAAAAATGTATGTCTTAGTTTGAATAAAGAACTCGAAAGCAATAAACAGATTATTTTATTTATAAAAATTTTTACTATGAAACCAGTAGTGTGATTAGAAATCAAATAAAAGAGAAATATGTTCTTAAAGTTTCCTCAGCAGCGATAATCTTTCAATAGCAAGGTCTAACAGGTTCTCTTTTAATTATATCAGATTTTATTTACCATGTCTGTGTTGTATTCAAATGTAACTTTTTATAGCCCGTGCTCTATTTCTTGGATTTCTTCTTATAGCATGGCTTTGAGTCATGCTGGCATTATAGTTCGCTTTGGTAGTAAATTATGGATGCATATTTCAAAACATAGTTATTTTTCACATTTTATTGATTTTTCGATTGTGTATAAAATTCTAGGAGTGGTTGATTTTTTTCTTCAGAACTGTGACTTTATCTTTCAATTATATATAGCTATCTAGTTACTGACATTTCCCCAAAGGCAACTTAATTCTCATTCATTGATTCATTCACTCTGAAACATTTACTGAGTTTCTATTATGTGTTAGGAAATGTTCTACCAGGGAAACTTTATTAAAAATACTGACTTCTGGGTCCTGTGAGGACCAATTGAATCAGAAATACTGGGAAGTACAGCCTGAGACTTAGTACTTTGCTAAGGCTGTCCAAATCTAATCCTAATGTGCCACTATGCTTAAGAACCACTGTTAGAAGGAGCCACATCGCTCTACCATCTATATCTCATAAATAGCATTTCAGATTCCATGGCAGTAAGGAGGAAAAAAAAATAACAATTGTTTAGTATGGAGTGTTTTAATAACACTTTATTAATTCTTGTTTCTGCTATTGGTATTTTTTGATACTGAACTTGGAGCTTTCTGGAACTCCCTCGGGTAAAATCCCTCACTTCTGGTGTCTTCAGCTGCAGATTACTCTGTTCTGATTTAAGAATTATCCAATTCCATTAGCTATTTCTTTGGAATTAAAAAAAAAATTGTTCTGTTGATGGGACTTTTTTGCTTTCTAGTATTATAATGGCCTTTAACTTTGTTTAATGGAACTTTTCATTTATTATTCTGCAGCAGCTAGTTCACCACTGAAGGGATTCAGAACAGGTCTTGCCATCATGTGCCACTTTGGCATATGGATTATTTTGAGTTAAAGGCAATTAACACCCTGAGGGCTCAGTAGAAAACTTTATCACCCTGGTAATAAAGAGTTATTACCAGAAATAACTTTTTATGACATATCCGTATGTCAGGGCAAGCATCTAATTACTGAACATCTGCTTTTATTGTCCTGTGAATATTCCTCCTCTCTGGAGCCTGAGGCACCTTACCTAATTCCTGGGTTCAGGATGTCCTATATACCTCAATTTTCTGTCTCAGAACCTCTCATGTATTTGGGGTCTCTCATTCTCTCACACATATGAGGTTCTTGTATGTACATATGTAATTAAATTTGGTTATTTTCTCTTGCTAATCTTTCTTATGTTGATTTAATTTATTAGATCAGCCAAAAGTACCTAAATGTACAATAAAATGTTTCTCTCTGAAACTATTTATCATGTTTAATACATATCTAATAAATCAAATTAATCAGTAATACTCTACCCTAGAGTTAAAAGAAAATTTGAAATGTATAGAAAGAATAATATTATCCTCTTTTTTCTCAAGAGATCTATATGAGTCATACCCTTCTCCAAAAGGTAACATACACTGAGGAGAAGAATACCAGAGTTATCTAACTACGATCTTTAATAAAAAAAAAAAAATCTCTGTGAGAATTATTAAGAACTGTTTGGTTACCAAAATCCCTGTGTATTCTGAGATTTAGCATAAGATGCCAAGAGTAGATTATTCTGCCTGCTTCATTAAGCCATAGTAACATGTGTAAGTAGAGTTGAATGCTGCCCCTTCTTTCCCTTCTTACAAATATGTATTTCCACGGTCTGAAATTTTCCAAATTCATACAAAAATTATGTTCATCTTTTACATTTTACATTAATACAGTGGAAATTCAAATGATCTGTCAGTTTGACTGACCTACTCACTATTTCTATTAACTGCTTTTCAATTTGCTATGCTCATTCAAAAACTTGAATCTGTTTTTCATCCATTTCAGTGTTAACATGTACTCCTGTGGTTTCTGCTTTGAAGTCAATGGGAAAACCTTTGTGTGGAAGAGATGTCTTTGGGGAATAAAATAATTCAAGTTCTTTCTCAATTGGACATAAAAAATTGGGCACAGCCCAGGAGCTTGAGATATAGTCTGCCTTTTCTCCTCTTTTATAAAGAGAGGGAAAAAAACTTCAAACATATATATTTTTTAACATTTTTTAATCAACGCTGTGCACATGGTGTGAATGTCTTAGTGTTATATTAAAAAAATAGAAGTTTACATTACTTTGCTACACAAAATGCTAATTTTAAACCATTATCTAGTTTTTAACTAGAATTAAGTGTACTTTTTTCCTATTTCCTCCTTTGATTATCATCATTAGTATTTTGGTTAAGACACACTTTCAGCAGGAAACACTAATAGGAAAAAGTAGACACAATTTTATTCTGCTGCAGGGCTCATTCACTGTAATTATCAGAAACACTATGTTATCACTGCAGCAAGTTTAAGCTTAATTTACTCAATGACTAATAGAAATGAACATAATAATTATATTACTAAAATAAAAATTAGAAACAAAAAAATAGAAGATAAAAATATAATTTATACATAATTGAAATGTAAAATATTATTTGCACTTAAGCGATGTAGCATTGCTCCTTTAAGTTTGATTTAAAATAATAATCACTTTTACATCTATCATTAATGTTTAGCATATTATCATTATTTTTATACTAGCTCAGAATATTCCCTTTGCAAAAAGACATTAAGTGAGGAAGAAATCTGGAATATTTAAAGCCAAAAGAATTCTAACTGAAAAAGAAATCTGTCTTTCTGTTAAGTGCTAACTCTCCTTTAAGCATTTTAGTATGCCAAACACACCATCTGTGCTCGATTACTTGTTATTTTGTAATGTCAACATCTGCTTATAAGAAAATATATGCTTACATATATTAAAGACTCGCTGTCCATACAAGAATGTGAAAGTTCTTTATGGTAATATTCATGTAACTCATTCTGCATTCTTTTCATTCTCCCCTCAATGGCAAAAGTTAAAATTCTAGATCAGAAAAACAAAGACGCTAACAAATCTATGTGACACACATCAAACAAGGATACAAAGAATTAAATTTATGTAATCTTTATGCATGTAATTTTACATAGATTTAAATTTTATGTAAATACTCTGGAAATGTCAGAGTTGATTGAATACAAAATTATAATCACAACTCAGTTATATCCATAGTGTAATAAAATTACTTCTTTGAATGGTAGAGATTGGCCCAAATAATATTTTCTCTGCTGAATTGCTTTTCTTTCTCTTTTTTTCCAACAAGGAAATGCTGAATCTCACTATAGGTACAAATCAAATATTATCTCAACTAAGAATAATTGTCGGACTTCACCTACCTGTATCAATCATGCTTCTTCTATACTCACACATTGAATAGTTACATTTTTATTCATTTTATTAGAATGTTTTTTAATTTCTGTCAATCTCATAAATGTTCATAGTTGAAAAGCAAATAAAACTAAAAGATTTTTAAGAAAACTAAGAGCATGCTCTTCAAGTTTTATTCAACCTAGACCTTTTTCCAAGAGACAACCATTTTCAAATGTTTCATTTCTTTTTTTCTGGGTATTTAAAAACATTTTTAAAATGTTCTTGAAGTTTTCTAATCTATCAAATTTAGACCTCATCTATTAATTTCCTGTCATTGCAAATGATTATTTAGTCCTCATATCAAGCCTGTTTTCCCACTACCCCTTAACCAAATTTAGTTACATCGTAAGTATGTGTTAAATCAATATATAGTGCTTATTTTATTATGATATAAAAATATGACTTATTATCTATCCAAGCATTAAATTGCATTTATTTTTACCTTCATATGAAATAATGTTTTTTCCTGGCATTATTATTATATTTTTTCATTTAGCTAGTTTTCTATCTACTGCTTTTTCCCCTAGATACACAGATTAGTCAAAGCATGGGAATAATTATCTCAAGTGGTCCCATATATAGATAATATATAATTGTACTTTAAAATTTTTCCTGTTGCTCTTTTGGGATAGTTGCTCACTGTGATTGATGCTTAGCTACCATGGAGTTTTCTTTTGCTCTCTTGCAGTAACAAAGCAATAGATTTAGATGAATCACCTATCCTCCAGAAATTTCATATTATTCTTACTGTTGCATTGAAGGTTATTTTCCAATAGCTTCCTAAATGTTTAAGAATTTAAAAATGAGAGACCTCTCTCATGTCAGGAAATATGACACAGATTTGAAAACGGACAAAAAGATTACCTATTGTCCTTTCAGTGGCATTCTGAGCATTATCTGGCAGTCCCTTCAGGGACAGCCTGATCTATAAGTATGTGCTCCTTTGATAATCTTCCCATTGACCAAACTATTTTGTAATATTTTGTAATATCGTAATCTTTCCCATCCACACACCTTTGTATATCACCTTTTTAAATTCTCTCTCTCTCTTTGGAGCTTTGAGAGTCTTCTCTTTTACTCCAAGATAAAACTTTAGAGTCTACTGAGTACTCAGTAGCTCCTTTCTGGACAATGTTTCTTTTTTTCTTTGAGGTAGCATGGAGTAGTGGTTATATGTGTAAGCAGTAACATTAGGCTATTATTGCTTAAAAATTTTTGTGAACATATACTTAATTTGCAAGAATTATTTCTTTTAATTTGATTCTCCTTTTTCATGGCCTAGTCTTTCATGGTAGAAATACAATACTGACAATTACAAAAACTCAAGAGAGTTAATACTTTGCAGGATGTGTGAAAATGCTCATTTTGACTAGAATATCTGGGAAGAGAAGTAATAAGAAATAGAAATGAAGAAATAAGATGTGGCCAGATATTGAGTGAGTTACCTTCCCTCTTATGTTACTATCTTCTGAGGTTTCTCAGTTGACTTATCCTCTATTGTGTTTTGTTTCTTTATCATAAACACGTTTCTTATTGTCTGCACGTCCTTTCTTAAAACTTAATATAAAATATTTCTTTTTTCTGCTTTCTCAACTTAGATTTTTTCCTAATGTACTAGTCCTACTCTACAAAAAATATTCTCTATTTGCAAACAAACTTTCACTACTCCTTGCTCCTCTAACCCCAGCATTCTATTATCTAACATTTACTCTAGAAACCAGTTTTGTACATCATTAATGTTAAATTCAAGCAAACTGTCTTAATTTCCTGGACTTATTTTTGACGTTTGTGAAATAAGGATAGTAATTCCCACATTATAAGATAGCAGATAGTATTATACAAGATAATGGACATTGCATTAACAAGTGATAAGCATCTCCATGATTTCTGAACACTGTACAGCAAAAGATGGGAATAGTCAATTGGATTTTCATGAACATCAATTTAATAAAAATATAGAGTTCAGAAGGAAGTTCTATTTTGAAATGAATTTAGAAAATTATGATTCCTGTAGCATGGGGTGCTCAAACTACATAAGTCATTTCTACCCCTTTAAATATCTATACACCAATGGCAGGAGCCCATCATTTAAGGATTGTCAAGACTTTTAGAAATCATCCTACCTAAACTGTCCTTTTTTTACAGTTGTATTCTATACCATGCAATTTGGCAAATTATATATAATTTTCATTTTTTTCTCTAGGTTTAATTATATGTCAATCTCATCCTTTCAGTTCTTTAAAGACAGTATTCTAACTTCTATTTTGTATACCTTAAAGTGTTTTGCAGAATATAAGCTGAGCACATTCATTTAAAATAGTATTTATTAATTAGTAGGTGATTACTATTCATTTGAAATTAATAATTTGAAATTAACAGTATGGAGATGCAAAATATTTCTATTGGTAAAGGAATTGCAGCCTGACTTTAGGATGAGAAGCATCTGTAAGTCATTCAGTTTAAAGCAAGGTTCTTTTTTCTTCTTGGAACAGAACAAGAAGTATGTAAGCTAGAGTGATGGTAGCGTACCGTTTAATTTAGTTTTGTCCAGGAGAGAGGAGACTTTATAAGTATCATTTGCAGCAGAGTCAACGTGAGGACACTATGGAGCCTTGAGAATAAGAAAGTGAGAAAACTGTTCTAAGCATTTCTCATTCTGAGAAACCCTCAGAAAAAATGTTGAAAAACATTTGGAGAGGATAATTAATTATTTTGTTTGTTTGTTTTACTCATAAACATTCAGATCATTGCAGAATTATTTTTTCAAGTTTGCTTTATATTAAGTTTAAAGTGTGAATTATGTAGAGTTGGCATCAGCTTCTAAATATTGTCCTCTGATCAAGAAACAGGGTTTGTAACTTAATTTATTCAAGTCTTGTTGCAAATATTAGTGAAGTATTCAATTGTCTATTCTCTAGTTGTGAAAATTATTTTTAATATATTTTCCAAATGTTTTCTTTCTATACATTAAAGTGTTCAATTTGTGTATTTTTTTATGTTTAAGATTTACTCAACATCATAATGAATTCAAATAGTTTTTTAGTTAATTGTTTTAACCAATTTAACAGATATTTGTCACAAATATTGATGTCTTTTAATTTCTAGTTTTTAACAGTCATTTTTGGGTCTTTGGTTTTGTTTTTATGATCAGAAATGGATCTTAACTTTGGTCAAATAATTTTTAGGTCTATTGAGATAGTCATTTAAAAATGTTGTGTATTAATGTTTTAGGATATTTCTGAATGTAAAAGGAAGCATCTGTGGTTGATCATTTTTATAGGTTGAATTGTGTCCCCTGAAAAAATATGTTGAAGTCCTAACTTCCTCAGATTGTGTACCTCAGATTGTGACTTTATTTGGAAATAGGGTTTTTTAAAGAGGTAATTAGTTAAGATGGGGTCACACTGGATTAGGCCAATAGTGTAATCAAATACTACTGGTGTCAGTATAAGAAAATGAGGAGGAGATAAAGGAGAACACTACCTGACCACAGAGGCAGAGATTGGAGTTATAGGACTTCAAATCAAGGAATGCCAATGATTATTGGTGACACCAGTAGCAAAGAGAAGGCATGGAGCAAATTCTCTACTACAGCCTGGAAAGAGCACAGACTTCTGGTATCCAGAATGATAAGACAATAAATTATTCTTCTTTAAAGCCACTCATTTTGTGATACTTTTATTAAGGGAGCCCTAGAAAACTAATATGTTATGTTTAGATTAATTTAAATTTTTTATACTATAAAAGATGTGACGTTATAAAATATTTCTTTTTTTCTTCTAGAATGTCAGAATAGCTTTCTTAAAAAAAGTCTAAATACTTCTGAAACTTATTTCTAATATTACATACATGATTTAATTATTTGTTAACTTGTATTCCAATGTAGGTATATGTAATTGTGTAATCTTAAAGATTTTAATCATTTTAGTACAGGCCCACTATACATTTGATTTTTCATCAACCTTCTTTTTTTCTCTCTAGTTATTTTACATCAGGGTAGAAGAGCTAAAGCTCAGTTGAACCCTATGGTCCCTGGGTTGGCAACATGAAAAAATAGAAAGAAATAAGAAATATGATTAGATATCAAATAGTGGATAATATTGTATTTCTTTTAAGATTCTAATGATAAATTTAGTGAATCTAGTAATGAAATTCATATATGTACACAAATAAAATAAATTTGTTTCTAATAAGAACTATATGAATGATACAAACTTCTAGAGATTTAAAACATTAAAATATAGCAATCAGTTCTGGTAATAATCAAGAAAACCTTTATGAAAGTGATGGCATTTAATCTCTATCTTACCAAATGGGTGGAAATTTTCTAAATAAAGGTAGGAAAATAGGATATTTCAGATGAGTAAACATTTTTGAGAAGGATGTTTGGAAACATGTCAAAGAAAAGAGAAAAACATTTTGGGAGGAAATATGGAGGTGATGGTTAATTTAATTGACTCCGCTACAGTGCCAGATATTTGGTCAAATATTATTCTAGATATTTCTGTGAAGGTGTTTTTGGATGAAACTAACATTTAAATCAGCGAGCTTTGAGTAACACATATTTCCTTCATAATGTGGGTGGGACTCAGCCAATCAGTTAAAGACCTCAGTAGAACAAAAAACTGACTTCTTCTAAGCAAGAAGAAATTCTGCCAGCAGATGGCCTTCAGACTTGAACTGCCATATCATCTTTTCCCAAGTTCTACAAGCTAAATTATGTTCCCTCAAAATTTGTAAGTTGAAGTTGTAACCCCCAATGTGACTGTATTTGAAGATAGGGATTTTAGGAGATAACTAAACTAATTTTTGGAATTAAGGTAATTGGAGATAGGGGTTTTGAGAGGTAAGGAAGTCATAAGAGTGAGCCCTAATCTGATAAGATTGGTGGCCTTATAGAAGGAGAGAGACAAAAAGTGTCTGTCTACCTCTGCATTTCTGTCTCTTCAGCTTACAAGAACATAGCTAAAAGGTGGCCATCTGCAAGCCAGGAAGAGAGCCCTCACTAGAAACCAAATGCTACCATACTTTGATCTTTGACTTTTCAGCATCCAAACTGTGAGTAAATAAATATTTGTTGTTTAAGATAAGACACCTAATTTTTGGTATTTTGTTATGGCTACCTCAGATGACTAATACACCAGGTCTTCAGCTTTATAGCCTTTAAACTATAACCCTGCTCTTCCCTGGGTCTCCATCCTGTGGCTAACCCTGTAGATTTTGGATTTGCCAGACTTCTCCATAATCATGTGAGCCAACTCCTTAGAAGAGAGAGCCAACTCTCTCTCTCTCTCTCTCTCTCTCTCTCTCTCCCTCCCTCTACCTCTTTCCCTCACTCTCTCTTTCTCAGAGAACAGAGAGAGATGTGTATGTATTCATGTGTGTGTATATATATATACACACACGCCCTATTAGTTCTATTTCTCTGGAAAACCCTAATTAATACAATGAGATATATAAAGAAGTAGGAAGAGAACTAAAAGCTCATTAAGACCATCACAAATATCTCTGATTTCAAGTTAAGAAGCTCAGTATTCACTTTAGGTGCTCTGAAAATTATTTCCAAGCATTCATATTTGCAAATAATTTTTCTGACATAAGTAGGATATTCATCATCTCCAAATTTCTTATATTTAAGTTTTTATATATAAGATACGTATGTCTCTATGATGTTTCATATGTTTTTGCCTCTGTCTGGATTTAATTTTTCTTATACTTCCATTTTCTTACCCAGTCATCAAATTCCCTTCAAATGGCAGATCCTTTCTGTGACTTTTGCTGAACATTCTGAAAGAAACTTTTCCTTATCATTTTGCTGCATTATGCAGTCCTCTATTCTATATCTATATCCATCTCTCTGTTTATCTGTCTGTCTGTGTCTGTTTATCTCTCATCAAATTATATTATATTTGCAAAGTATGAAATTTTCTTTTTCTTTTATCTTTTATTTTAGAGAATAATTCAAATATACAATGATCGAAATGAAATAATGACAATGTCTAATTCAAACATGAAGATCAAGTTTGGTTTGTGTTTCTAACATAGTTATTTGACTTTGGTGTTTAAGGTGAGTTAGAATGAGAAGAAAGGAAAGGCTGGAAGATCAGTTAGCAATCCAAGAGATAAGTGCATAAAGAAGTCAGTGAAAGTCTAAACCAAATGTTGGCAAAGAAAATGGAAAAAGTGAGAGGAATGTTCTGAAGTCAGAGTAAAGGACTGACAAACTGATTACGGGAGGAAAAGGAAGAGTAGGAATTAAGTCAAGAATGTTTCATGCTCAAGTGACTTTATATCTTAATAAATGCTATTCTTTCTGATAGGGAAGCTCTTTCTTTTCTCATACCCCTTTTTGCTGACATACTAACAAACTTCAAAACCCAATCCAGTGGTCTCTTACCTAAGATCACCAGATTAAGTTTAGAGGCATCTTCTGACCCTTTACATTAATTTTCTATTAGGCATATGTACATTTTTTTTAGCATGCTTTCCATATCATAACCAGATAATTTATCACTTAGCATTACATGTCTAGTTAATCAGCAAATTCTTTTTCCTTAAAGCAAGGCTCAAATTTCATTTGGTGTTTGTATGCTCCATAACAACTGGGCTCAGGGCATAAAACAATAGAATAAAATAAAATAGAATAACATAAGACAAATCGTCATGTGAAAATTTTTGAACGTATGAGAGAATGATGTAATTATTGACATAAAACAAATAATTTAATACTAAAAGCAAATTTGAGAAAAATTTTGACTTCAGTTTTATTCTGCGGAGTTTGACATGACAAGATGTGTAGTACAAATGTACAGTCATGACATTGAGCTTTAAAATATTCACATTAACATAGCAATAAAAAAAGTTCTCAAATTTCAAATGGATATAGTTACAGGAGATAATATTTTAAGAATCATTTATAATGAAATTATGGTTGAAGCAGAAAGAGAGAATATGATCACTACAGATAAAGAGGGAGAGAAAGGTAGATGGTTAAAGATACAGTTTTCTTGATCAGTACCTACATTGAGAGGTTCAGGGATAAAAATGTTCTAGCTATGATAAGGAAATGTAGAGAATAACTGGAAAAATGAATCAAATAGCATCAAGGAAATGAAAAGAATAATTGGAAAATCAGAATTAAATAGCATCAAGGAAGTTGAGAGGAAAAAAGTACTTCAGAGACTACGAGAGCAGTTTCAAATGTTACTACTACAGATTTAACAAAACAAAACAAAATAAAACAAAAAAATCTCTGGAATTATAATTTAAAGGTCAGTGATAACCTTTGAAAAGACTGCTTTTATTTTTTGATAGAGTGATAATATTGTACTTTTTTGTGAATTTTAAAAATAAAATGACTTTTTATTAGAAAAGTAACAATCACAAACAGAAAATATATGGTGCAAGAAAATGGAAAAGTATCCTTAATTCTTATTTTCACAAGTGTACTCATATTTTCAACATCAATAGAATAATAAAAAGCCCTTGATATTTTCTAAGTCAACATAAAACACATTTTTTCTATTAAAATTTAATAAAATTATTTAACAAAGATACAAAATTTCATTTAATAACTGTTTTCTGATGATTAATTTACTATTTTTGCAAACAATAGAGTCAATATTCATTATAGTAGAGGTAATACTATGTATTTACTACACATTTCTTGAGTGGACCTTTTGTGTTTTTTTGTTGTTGTTGTTATTGAGTTGTATGAGTTCTTTGTATATTTTGGATATTAGGCCCTTATCGGAGGCGTTGCTTGTAAATACATTTTCCCATTCGAATGGTTGTTACTTTACCTTGTTGGTGGTTTCTTTTGCTGAGCAGAAGCTTTTTAGTTTGAGGTAGTCACATTCATTTATTATTGCTTTTATTTCTCTTGCCTTTGAGGTCAAATTCAAAAAATCCTCTTTAAGTCCAAGGTCCTTGAGTTTAGTTCCTATGTTTTCTTCTATGCATTTTATTGTTTCAGGTCTTATATTCAGGATCTTAATCCATTTTGAGTTAATTTTGGTGTATGATGATAGACAACAGTCTAGTTTCACTTTTTTGCAAGTGGCCTTCCAGTTTTCCCAGCAACATTTATTGAAGAGGCTTTCTTTTCTTCACTGTATGTTTTTGGCTTTTTTGTTGAAAATTATTTGCACATATATATTTGGGTTTACTTCTGGACTTTCAATTCTGTTCCACTGGTCCATGTGTCTGTTTTTCTGAAGATACCATGCTGTTTTGATTATTGTTGCTTTATAGTATAATCTGAAGTTGTGCAGAGTGATGCCTCCAGCTTCACTCTTTTTTCTCAGGATGGCTTTGGCAATTCTGGGTCTTTTGTGCTTGCATACAAATCTGATGAATTTTTGTTCTATTTCTTTAAAAAATGCAGATGAGATTCTGATGGGGATTGCATTAAATCTATACAACGCTTTAGGTAACATGGTCATTTTAATTATGTTGATTCTTCCAATCCGAGAACACTGAATATCTTTCCATTTCTTTGTATCGTCTTCTATTTCTTTTAATAGGGTCTTGTAGTTTTTATTATATAGGTCTTTCACATGTTTTGTTAAATTTATTCCCAGGTATTTTATTCTTTTTGTTGCAATTGCTAAAGGAATTATTTTTTACTTTTTCTGACACTTCATTATTAAAATATGGGAACGCTATGGATTTTTGAATGTTGATTTTGTATCCAGAGACTTTACTGTATTTGCTTATTGTTTCTAGGAATGTTCTTGTGGAGTCTTTAGGGTTTTTTATATAGAGAATCATGTCATCAGCAAACAGATTGACAGTTTGACATTTTTATTTCCTATTTGGATGCCTTTGGTATCTTTCTCTTGTTTGATTGAACTCTCTAGGACTTCGAATATGATATTGAATAACAGTGGCAATAGTGGACAGTCTTGACTTGTTCATGATCTTAGAGGAAAGGTTTTTAGTTTTTCACCACGAAATGACTGGATCAGAGAAGAAATAAAAAGAGAGATCGAGAGATACATAGAAACAAATGAAAGGGTGTAAAATGATATTTCAAGTAGATGGCATTCAGAGAAAAGCAGGAGTAGTGGTACTAATATCAGATGAAATAGACTTCAAAATAAAAAAGGTTAAGAAAGATACTGATGGACACTTCATAATGATAAAGGGAATCATGCGCCAAGAAGACACATTAATATCTATGCTCTCAATCAGGGAACCTCAAAATATGTAAAGCAATTACTAACAGAACTAAAAGGAGAAACAGACCAAAACACTATTGTAGTAGAGGACCTAAATACCCCACTGTCAGATATGGACACATCACCCAAACAGAAAATCAATAAGGAAATAACATCCTTAAATGACACATTTGACCAATTGGACATAATTGACATATACACAGCCTTCCATCCCGAAACGCATGGAACATTCTCAAGAATCAACCAAACACTGGGACACAGAGATAGCCTCAACAAATATAAGAAGGTTGAAATCATACCAGCCATATTCTCTGATCAGAATGCTTTGAAACTAGAGATCAACTGCAAAAAGAAATCAGGAAGAACCACAAATACATGGAGATTAAACAACATACCACTGAAGAATAACTGGGTCAGAGAAGAAATAATAAGAGAGATCAAGAGATACATAGAAACAAATGATAATGATATTACAACATATCAAAACTTTGGGGGCATGGCAAAAGTGGTCATAAGAGGAAAGTTCATATCATAACAGGCCTATCTCCAAAAACAAGAGCAAGCCCAAATAAACAACCTAAAGCTTTGTCTTAAAAATCTGGAAAAAGAAGAACAAATGAAGTCTATATTTGTCTATATTTGTCTTTGGAGCTGAGATATGTCTCCTGGAGGCAGCATATAGTTGAGTTTTGTTTTTTGATCTATTCTGCAACTCTGTGCCCTTTTATTGGTGAATTCAGTCCATTATATTTAGGGCGGTTATTGAATTATGAGGTCTTATAGTCATTTTATCTTTTGCCTTCTGGTAGCTCGGTGTTTCCATTGCTTCCTTGTCCTTGTGTTTCTGTTTTCTTTATTTTGGTTGGCTTTTGTGAGTTCTCCCTCTGATTCTTCTTGTTTTATGTTATAAACTTCAGTTCTGAATCTTCTGTGCTTACTTACCATTATGAATATGTAAAAAATGGTTATATATATAGTTGTCCATTTTCTTCTGTGCGTGTCTTATCTCCATTCCCCTTTGCGAATATTGAGCTTTGAATCCATATTCATATCATTGTTATCTCAATTTGTTTCTATGTATGTTGAACATTCATTACTATCTTGTTATAGCAATTCTTGCCTTATTAGTTAAGCTTATAATGCCCTGTTTTTAGTAAGGGTTGCACTCCTCTGCTTCTATTTGCCTGATAGTCACTTTACTCTTAATTATGTTTTTTTTTTTTTTTGGTCATTTTGTTTTATGTGAACTGACCCCTTTCAGTATTTCCTGTAGTGAAGGTCTTGCAGTAGACAATTCCCACAATTTTTGTATGTCTGAAAAGGTCTTAATTTCTCTTTCATATGTAAAGTAGAGCTTAGCTGGTTACATTATTCTAAGATGGTAGTTCCTTTCACTTAATAGTTTAAATATTTGATTCCATTCCTTTCTAGTTTGTAAGGTTTGCACTGAGAAGTTCGATTATAATCTAATAATCTTTTCTTTGTAAGTTACCTTTTTCTTCTCCCTGGCTGCCCTAAGAATTCTATCTTTATCCTTGATTTTTAACAATTTTAATACAATTTGTCTTGGTGAAAGCCTTTTTGGGTTGAGATAATTAGGTGTTCTGTTGACTTTTTGAATTCCAAGCTCCAGCTCATTCCTTAGATTTGGGAAATTCTCATCCACTATTTGTCTGAAATGCTTTCTAGTCCTACTCCTTTTCCTCACCTTCGATAATGCCCATTATTCTTATGTTTCCTCTCCTGATGGTATCAGCTAGTTCTTGTATTTCTCTTTCATTATTTTTCATTCTTCGCTTTCTCTCTTCTTCCTTCTGATTTATTTCTAGATTTCTGTCTTTGATATCACGGATCCTTCCCTCCATTTTGTCGACACCTATTTCTCAAGCTTGCTATTTCATTTTTCAACTCTTGCAGTATTTCTTTTTTAATCTCCAGAAAGTCTATTTGCTTCTTTTTGAGAGTTTCAATCTCCTTGCTCTGCTCATCTAGGTGTTTTTCCAATTTATGAAGTTGTTGATATGACTCCTTTCAGTACTCAGTTTTTTTCAGAAGTACCACCCTGAATTCTCTGTCCTTTAACTTGCATATTTCTGTGTTTGCAACCTTATTATCTGGAGACTTTTCTCTTTCATTCTGAGCTGCCTTGTCACCTTGGTTGTTCGTGGTATTTAATAAACTATTTCTCCACCTGGGCATTAATGGAAGTGTATTTTTTTTTCCAGAAAGAAGATTTATTATATAAAGTTCTCTTTTTAGCCTGCTGCGAAGAAGATACTTTTCTTTTGGTTTCCAATAGGTGGCTTCTAAGACTTTTGGATCACTGCTTTATATAAAGCTTTAAACATGCCTTTTTATTTTCTTATACATATTTAATCACGCTCACTACCCTCTTTCTGTCCCTGTCAGTGTCAGTCTCGGCAGCATTTGTTCAGATTCCCCTGGGGCTCCGTGGTGATTGGTCTTGGAGCATATGGGGGGAGGGGCCCTCTGGGTTGGGAGTTGGGGGCTGAGGCTCATCCTCAGTTTTGCAACCTCAGCTGGTAAAAATAAACTGTTATTTCTCTGCGGTCCCATCCCACTTCTCTGTCTTCTGTCCTGATGACTGAGCTCTGCCACCGGCCAGCCACAGGGACTTCATGGTACTCCCAGGCAGGGCTATTTAGGGAACTTGCAGCTCCTTTTCCCCTCTCCTTCCTCCTACAGGGAGCTCTGGAGGCTGTGAGAGGAAGGTCTTTATTTCTCCCAGTCCACCACCTGACATCTGCAGTTCTGACCCGTGGTAGCTCTTATGTGCAGATCCTACGCTCAGATGTGCTAGTGTGCAGTTTGGGTATTTTTTGTTGAGTTTTAAATGTTTTTCTGACCTCTGTCAATTTTCAGATCATTTTTATGTTTAAATTTTTTTTTAACAAATGCTTTTACTGACTTAAACTAAAAGGATATTTAAATGATTACGAGAAAAGTTCAGATGTTTACTTAAGTTCCGAGGCTAACGTATTTTGAGGAACAGTTCTCTCAGATCCTGTATCAATAATTTCCTACTTAATAAGTTATACGTTTTGCCTTAATGTCAATTAGTCATTGCCTTGGTGTGGAACATGTGTAGCAGGATGTTGAATTAAAAAAAAATATTGAGTGATGGACTAAGATATGTGCAATCCCACTTATCAGATTACAAGTCAGAATGAGAAGCACATTTCCAAATGGAAGGCCAATAATTTGCATGACTACTCTTGATCTTTTATATAAATATACCAACGAAAGGGCCAATAAATGGGAATTGGAAGAGGATTTGTGGGGAGGAATTCTTTGGAGATATCTGTGCTTTAGTGGCTATCTCCTTTCACTGAGAGGCTGACAGTAGAACTTCTTACCTCTTTATATTAAATCAAGGGAGAAGAGTTTGAATATTAGAGTATTTGATACATATATTTTACAATTATGAAGACACAGTGGACAACTGTCTAGCTCATGCCAGAAAGCAGAAATGGACTATGACATTTTGGTAGAGCTTACTCACAGAGTGATGGGGGAAACGAATGCAAGAGTGTTTTTCATTGACCAAATATGAGCTATGTGAGAAAGTTGTTTCCTAGTCATTTGAAATTCTGCCCAAGAACATTAGTTGGAAGGTGATGGAATTCTGGCAGTAGGACTCTTTGTGATGTTGATATGGGGCATACTTTAGGAAGAAATTTCATCACCACCACACAGGAAATGCACTAAAATGTTTCCAATGACAGGAATAACAAAGGATTCAAGAACATGAATCATAGCCTGGGATATTGTGGAGTCACCTACACAGAGTATTTAGGGCTAAAGAAGTAACAGTTAATACTTTTTGATGGTCTAATTTATAGACATATTTTCTAGGTATGGGATAAAGGATGGAAGAATAGGAGTGAATTCAAGCACTTCTACGTTAGTAAAAGATGATTGTGCTTCTCCAAAAAGTAAGAGAACAAATACTTTGAAAAAGCAAAGAGTTATACATGGAATATCTATTAAGAAATATATACAATTACATTACTTTGTTATTTTCAAATAAAATAAAAAATGAGCAAGAGGGGAAAAAATAATTTTCGTGAAATGAATCACTTTAGAACATTGACCAAACTCTGAAAACATTAAGAGTACAAACATTAAAAGTACAGTAAGAACTTTTATCCTCATGCTTGTTTTTCAGCTGCCCTTTACTTGCTTTATCTACAGAAAATTCATACTTGACTGGAACCAGATAGAAGAGGAAGGTTGGAAAATTAAGAAAAAATAACAGAAGTACCTTGTTTCCATCTCCTGTTTCATTAGCAGAAGCTCCTTCTAGGTGAGAGAGAAGTTTTAACTTAACAACAAGTTTAAAGTTTGCATTGTGACATGGGACTGAACTCTTTATTACTGAAACCAAAAATCATGGAACTGTCTTATCTTTTATCCATGACAAGGAAAAAAAAATTCCCTGATAGACTCAAAAGGACTGTGAGATTTAAAAATAAGCTGTGTTTTATAACTCACCCAATGAGTATTAAGAGTTTATCAACTATGTGTGTGTATTTATACATTATATTACAACCTTATACCTTAATTTTATTTTGCATTAGATTTTTCCAGGGTATTAATTCACAAATTGTGTGATTGCATTATGTAAAGGGAAGTTATATATATTTTTAAATTAGCAAATCTCCTTTAATTTAATATAATGTTTCAAAATATTATATTCTTTGTTTTTTATTGGAAGCTAACTTATTATCTTACTGTAATTTAAAAGTTCATTGTGTTAGTTCACCTAATGTAAGCATTAATTTAAGACATTTGTGTCAGTATTTTTCATACACTCTTAACATATTGATGAAAGAGACCAATGAAAATAAAATATCTGAAAAATGTTGGATTAAATTTAAGTTTTGTAGAGGATATGAAATTTCATGAAACTATTAGAAGTAAATTTTGAGAAGTACAAAAGAAAGTAATAAATTTTATTCATACTTTCAAATCTGATTAGTTATGTTAGTATAAATAAAATTAAAAATCAATGTGAGAGAAGAAATATGTGACAACTCCTCCTACTCTAATAAAAAAAATTGAGAGGAAGGTGTTTGTCAGTAGCAGCTGTGTTATTATGTAATATCTTTCGATTTGAAGACTGATTTTGAAGCATTTTTTCAATATGACAGTGCTTTATTCTGCTTCATATTTTTACTAAAATTATGCAACTGTCACAAAGTCATGGTCTATGGATTACAGTAATATGTGCTAAGAGCATATTTCATCTTCTTGCCATCAGCAATCATATGATAGCTTTTATTTTTTTTACAGGTAACATTTATTTATTCAAGAACTTAAAAATTCATAGTGCTATCTTAGAAGACTTATGTGATATTAATAATTCCAATGCCTAAGGATTTGTTTTTTTATCTATCTTAAAGATAGACACATGAACATACATACATACATACATACATACATACATACATAAACATACACAATGTTTAGCTTTTACTAAAAACTCTCTTAGGTACTAGATATTAGGTATATCTAGTCTACCTACCAGATGTTTGGGCCTGGACTTCCTACTCAATCATCAAACATAGCTTATTCAAAGCTAAACACCTTATCCTTTCTGGCTATTCTTTACTCACTTAATTCTCAAGTCATAGACATCCCACAACCTTTAATTACTTCAGAAGGCACTATCTTGTTCATCACCAACATTCAGTCAAATTTATATCTGCATATCTTACAGCAATCTCTTCTTTATTGCCATATAATTATTTGTATAGATTACTGAAATAGTCTCCTAATAGTTCTCCTTGTTCCTGTTCATTCCATGCCTGCTAAGTCAGACCAGACCACCAAAGGTTGACTAATATTTAAGAATGGTAAGAATAAGAACTTGAGTAAGTTTAAGTGATATTGACCAATAAGAGCTAAAATACAATAAAACGAAAACCATTTCCAGTGTCTATCTAGTTCTCAATTAAAACAGGAACAAATTTCATTGGCCAATGCATGAAGAGAAATATATCAGGTTGAAAGTTAGAATTAGTAGCTGGGATGAATAATGAAAGCTTAAAATAATAGGCCTAATTCAATATAATTACAGTAAATGTGAGGTATGACTCAAGAATTCTACTTAATTACATGAGAAATTATAACAAAAAAGTGACCAAAGGTTCTGTATCTCTATAAAATATTAGGGCTAAGGAAATGCATGAAAAGAGTAAGAGATAAGAGAAAAAAATGATAATGACTTTATAAGATAAAACATAATTTTCAAAATTATAGAGCTGAAATAATAATACATGCATACATTTTAATATGATCTCTTTTCTTTTTGTCTCTAATTGCTACTTGCAAAAATTCTTTACAGTAAAGGTTATAAATTATTATTATGAAACATGTTATTTCATTTAATTCTAATAACAATTCTATAAGAAATGTATTATTTACACTTCAGAGGTTATAAAACTGAGGCCCAAGATCATAAAACTGTAAGTAACGGATAACTTGGAATTTGAATTATAGTTCTATTTGTGAACTTTATCAAATCACTTAAGCATATGATACATCAGTGGTTATCATCCGGAGTGATTTTGTTCTCCCAAGAAGATTTGCAATGTTTTGAGATACTATTGAATGCCACTTCTGAGAAAAGAGGGAGTTGCAAAATATCCTACAGTTCACAAGACAGTCTTCCACAACAAAAAATTATCTGATCCATAATGTCACTAATGCTAGGCTGAGAGCCCCTGGGATTGTTGTGATGTTGGCCTTTTGCTACAATAAGAAATACAGTGTAATGGAGAGTGCTATAGGCCTTATAACTTGAGGAATGAAAAGAAAAGTAGGAAAAGAAATATATTAGTGAATTAGTACTAATAAGATAAAAATGAAATTCAATAAAAATTAAGCTATGCCTTATCTGTAATAAAAGTTTTGCTATACAAATGAATAGATAAAACAGAATCACACAAAAAAATTTCTGCCTTTTCAAAATGGCAAATATGACTTTAATCATCTTAGAAAGAGTATTTACCAAAAAAAAAAAAATTGTAATTTGGGCTGATAGTTTGTGTCGTGAAGTGTAAGTACCATATCTCCTCAATTCACGAAACTATTAGTTGTAAGACACATCACTCATTTCCTGGAAACTTGATGTAAAAAAAAAAAAAAAAGCACCACATTAAATACAAACATTTAAAGACAACCGTAGTAGGTATCTTGTTAGTGCGATAGGTAGCGTGTCAGTCTCACAAAGATAACTATAGTAGAGTGTTTGTTTCTATATAACTACAGATTATTTTAATCTTTAATAATTAAGAAATTTAAATCTCTTCCTTATTTTGTCTACATAGCCTTCTGATTCACTGCTATAAGAATGAACATCAGGTGACTGCTGCTTTGATAGTCCATGTTCATAATCTTGAAATTATCTGCAACCATCAATGTATAGCATATCAAAGAATTCCAAAATTTCATGTGTATTTCTTCTTTAGTATTCTCCGCCCCAGCTTAAAATTTACATTTCAGAGGTTATGACATTCAATGCTGGAAATTAAACAATTTCTCTTGAATATCATCTGGAAGCTTTTGACGGATACCTGTTCAGTGCCTTAGTGATAACTTTTTATGACACATTTATAAATCTTCAATTTTTCTAAGCTTTGTTAATTCTTTTATGGTTCGAAGGGGCTTGACTATTTTTACTGACTTGCTGAGTTGGTATACACAATAATTTTTGTTTTAAGAATGCATTATATTATAATCTGGAATAAATTTTCAGGGACAAAGATTCAAACATAATTTAGATTTGCCTCCTTAGCAAATAATTCAGGTGAGGACAATTAGGTAAATATATGTCTTCTACACTGTTCTCTTCTAATTCATCTATCCACACTCTTACACACACACACACATGCACACAAATGGCTATGACAACAACCAGTCACCATAGTCTTCTTAGCCTATAGACAGGCAGGTGTCATTGTACTCTGATGCCAGTTTCAAAAACATTTGAAATTTTAAAACAGTGTATCTAGAAATTGAACAAATAAGATTTCTTATCTTTTAATTAAGTTAAAATAATTTTAAAAGTGAATTTTTTTCATTGAAATAACTTCTTACATGTTCTCAGAAATAAATTGCATGCTTTAAATTAGATATATGTATTCAGCATTCATGATTTTATTACAAAATGACATGTATTTCTACTATAAGGGAAGCCCACATCACTTAAAAATAAAATAAACCATGAAAAGTTATGTAAATTTGTTTCAAATGATGCAAATGATGAAAATAATGAATTGACAACTACATTTAGACAAAAATTAAAACCTATGAATCATTCTGCTTCTAACAGTTTTTTGGGGGGATATTTAAAACTAGTCTTAGAATGATGTTAACAAATTGATACATGACTTGATTACTTCTAAGATGTTTTCTCTGCTTTTTCATAATATTGTTAGAAGTAATCCGATGATTTTCCCTTTTTTTTTTCTATTGAGTCTACTTTTTATTGCTGAACTTTAAAATTGCTTTTATCGGTTGCTGTTAGTAACACTAACAGTTACTATAGCATTAACCCGATAATTACATATTTTTAACAGATACTGGAAAATCAAAAAGTGACTAAACTTATTTAAATGATTCCTTTATAAGGTTATTAATGGTCATGTTTTTGGTCTATGTATTATTGAAATATTTAGCATATAGAAAGAGATGTAAATCTATTCAGTAAGTCATAAAATCTAAACATACATGCTTTGAAGATGAATTTATACATGCCTAAGAATATATAAATAATTGAACGATTTTAGTGTTATATGATCCTAAGAGCACACTATCAATAACAGTTGACTCTGTAAAAACATAATCTAATTCTAGGCCAAATAAATTTAGAATATTAGATTCACATAAATATCTTAAAAGGAAATGTCTCTGCTTTATTTCTTTTATAAACACATTATTTAAACTTTATCTTAAGTCGTATTATCACCAGAAGTTTTCTGTTAGTCATAACTTACCATTTTGTCTTTTTTTTTTTACTACTCTTTTACAGTTTCTTATAGACAGAACATACAAAAGTATGAATTATCTGGGGACAAGAAAGCATAATATAGCTAGGAAACACCTTCCACACTGTTGAAGAAGTACTTCTGCACTAACCTGAGTAATCTGATGACTGATGATTTCAAGTATCTTTAGTCCACCTATGAGTTTATAATGAATTAAGTACTCTTTGTATCAGACTTACCTAAAACATTTTTACTGGAGAGAGACGGTCTATTTATTTATGTGGTAAACAAATAAAAAGCTAGTGAGCTACTTACATCTTTTTTCATCATTAATTATAAGGATGACTGAATTATCTGAACATATTTCTCTCTTGATAGATGAGGCTGATGGTAAATTTTGTGGTGATGCTTCTTCTTGAACTATGTCAAGGATGAATTGGACCCAGAGTAGATTTGTATGTCAGGTGTTATCCAGATATCAGAGATGTAATGTCAACTACAGCAGTCAACATTTTTGCCTAAGACTCAGACTATTAAAGGCACCTTTTAGAGATATATAATGCATTTTCTGGCTGGTGGTAGATTAAATTAAATCTAAAATTATCCCTCTCCCACTTCCATGAACTCAGCTCTGTGACTTGCTTCGTCCAATAGAATTTTAGTAGAATTGATATAAGCAGTGGTTTTTAAAGTGCTTACATCATTGATATCCCTCTCTTGTAAATATTCTATCACAATGAGAAGAATATGTCTGACAAGCCAATTACTGCAGAAGAAGGAAGAAATCAAGAACAGTAAAGCCCTATGTAAATCAGCCTATCTCCAGATGCATGAATATGATCAGTGGTGATCAGTACAGTCTTCCACTTGAGTCCAGCCAAATCTGTTTATCTCCAGTTGCCCCCTAGACTGCGAGAAAATAAAATATTATTTAACCCATTGAGTTTTGGGGAGGTTTTTTCAGTAGTATTTTATATATTTATGTATGTGGTATGCATGCATGTGTGTGTGTGTAACCATACTAATGTAGGGTTAGAAGTGATTTGAGAACTTATAAAAAAAATAAGAGGAAAATATAGCAAAATTTACATGTTACTGATCATAAAATCATTAAATATACTTAACTCAGGTGTTGTAGGTAAAAGATCATGGTAGGAAAGGTAAAGTATACTTGAGAAGAAGAAGCAAGAGTCAATAAATGAGAACAGAATTCTGAGTAATGCAGGAAAACCTTAGTGACAATACATAACTTGAAAATTATTTTTTTACATTTAAGAGCAACCTATAATGTCACTCCAATATCACTGAGAGTAGTTTTGTAACAGTCATTATTGTAATCAAAATATTTTTGGTTGTATTTATATGGAGTGGCTATATAGTCAGATAGAAAGAACATGTATTTAGAATTAGAAAAATTCATATTAGAACTGCTCAATTTTCTATCTGTGTAGCTTACTGAATATCAGTATTCTTACCCATAAAATAAGAATAATAATTCCATAATGAATTTGACATAAAGATTAATGAACTATGTACAATAAACAGTAGACATTGCTATTATTATTCCTGAGAATGTCCTTAGCCCATAGAGATTCATCAACGAATGGTAGTGATTATTATTGTTGTTGTAGAAGAGAAAATGTAGTATTTAATGGATCTATGAAATTAAAACTGGGAAGGAAATAGCTATAGCAATAACAATGCTGTAGATATAAATTTTGTATTTGAGATTGAGTGATGAATGATGCAAAAGTTAAGCTGAATGATGGCAAGACTTTTCTACAGTAGTATACTTGCTCCAATATCAAACAAAAACAAACATGATATAAATGGAAGGAAAAAAATGTGTTATATTAGAAAACAATTCAGATATATCATGGGAACATGAGACAAAAGCAACAAAACAACAAGATAATGAACAGAATTATTCACCTTTTTATTTTAAACAACTCTGAATTGTTTTCTCCAATAACACATGGAAGAAGTGATAGAACCACACTTTCGTAATGTTTGCTTATTAATTATATTATATACATTAACTATTGATCAAGTTGTAAGTGGGTTCACATTCACATGTAGACTAACTTATTTAAAATTCTGTTATTATGAAAACTTCTGAGTTAGGAGAACTATTTATTTACATGCACAGACATTTAATATGAACAATATACTAACCATTACTATCAATTATTTAACACTCATTATAAGCTAGGAACTCAGCTAAGAACTTTTTTTTAAAATTTATTTCTTATAAACTCTACAGAGGGGAAAAGTGGGGTTTCCAAGTAGTAAGTAATTTGATTAACGTCACAGAACTATTTAGTAGAGAAGGCAAGATTTTAATTTAAATTTGTATATTTTAAAATTTTGTGCTTGTAAGTCCCAGCATTTGTAATGTTTAATCAAATGAAGAGATTTGAACATAAATAGTGCCTATTCCATTTTTATTTCTTATGACTCCTGGATTTAGTTATTGTACACATTCACTTAAAATGTTATAAATGAGTATAATGCCTATGTGCCCAGAAAAACTTGAACAGGTAAAAATCTCATGTAAAAATGTGTCCTTAGACAATTATGAAGTTTAAGTGCACCTCTCTCAGCAGTGTCTTGATATCATTTATCACCTGTTCTTTGTTGAAACACTTTGCTCTCTTTTTTATTGTTTTTATTTTAAAATTTTATTTTAATTAAAGTATGTTCTCTCTTTCACTGGGGCCAATTTACTTTGATTACAAGTGTATATATATTTCTCTCCTTTGGACATCATCATAGACCTAGCAATTTTTCTCTTTTTGCTCAACCATATGAATAATGGTTTAATGTCTCAGAGATGGATTACATCAAATTTTTTATAGATCACTGTACGGTTCTTTCTGTTCAAAGCAAAAGAAGACAAAAAAAAAAAGTGTTAAGTGTTAGTGTTAAGATGAGACTCTAAATTGGTGTATTCACTTAATAAAAACGTTTGCAAAATTGTCAAAATCAACTTTTTTTAGCACTCTGTAAGTTTATAAAAAGCTTGCAATAATCTAAGAGAATTTATTTAAAATAAATGTCTAAATCTCAGTGAGTAGAGCAAACTGTGTGGCATTTGCAATTTGCCTTATTCCCCTTCTTTTCTTTCCAGCTCTGTAATTACCTTGGATACTATAGCTACACAATCAGAGTAAAAACAGAAGCCTAGCATCAATTAGAGAAGACAGAATAGGATTGGATTTCCTTCAAAGACCCGCTTCCCGGGAATTGTTATTAATTGACCTGCTTGCGGTTCCCTGAAAAATTGAATTCATAAGGAATGTCTCTATCCGACCTAATTCAGACTTCACCCCAGGTGAACAACTTACCCCTTTGGGCATTCATGAAAAATAATTTAGCAGCAATTGTTTAACATCACAGTTGCCTGTAGCAGCAATAACAGATGGGGTAAATAAGCTGATAAGCAAATATAAAGGAAAATGTTCACTGGGGGTTTTGAAAAGTGAAAATATTTTTCTGGGAATCTAGAAGACACTCTCATGCATGGAACTGTGCAAGCACCCAGTCAAGACCTGAGAAGGCCCTAAGCTCTCACCTTTGGATGACTATGAGGCCCTAGAAAAATAAGAAGTAAAGATTGAGTTACATTTCTAAGTTGACTACTCAAACACCAAATGCATGTCTCAACTCATACTCAGGTCCTTGGCAAAGCTTAGGAGACATATTGGTATCTGGCATTTAAGAAAATCACTGTGCAATTACTAGCTGGTAACTAAACTAATCAAGCAGAGATTTTAATGATTACACATGACAGTAAGTACTAACTAAATACAGTTAGTTCAGAAAACTTACTAGGCAAATAAATAGCAGGAACAACAGTAATAGAAAATAAAAATAAAAGTAAATTCTAGAAAAAGAAATCTTATTTTTGGAAGTGCAACACTGTATTATTCAAAATGTCCAATTTTATACCAAATTTGACATACAAAGCAACATGAAAATTAGGCACATATCTAGGAACAAAAAAGCAATCCATAAAAACTGTCCCTAAGACTCTGAGAAAGCACATTTATTTTCATTGCTACACAAACACTCACTAGACAAAGACTATTTTAAATATAGTCAAAGAACTAAAAGAAACCATGTACAAAGATAAAGAGATAAAGGATGATTCCTAGGTTTTGGCTCTGAGCACACTTTTGAATTGAGTAGAAAAATCTTGGTAAGGTTTTGTGGAGAACATTAAGTTTAAGATGTCCAGAATTATTCAGTGGAAATATCAATTCAGAGGTTATTTTAGTGGTCTGGACCAATGATTCCCAACTTTTCTGGCACTAGAGACCGGTGCTCCTATGGAAATTTAATGCCTGATGATCTGAGATGGAGCTGAGGAGGTGACGCTAGCGTTGGGGAGTGGCTGCAAATACAGATCAACCTTCGCTTGCTCACCTGCTGCTCACCTCCTGCTGCACAGCTCAGTAACTAATAAGCCACAGACGGGTCCGTTGTCTAGGGGTTGGGGACCCCTGGTCTAGGCTACATGTAATAATGGCTAAGTTTAGGACTTAGCTTGATGACACAGTTCTAAAAGTCAGAGAATCAGGAAGAAAAAATATATTTTTAATGTTGACTGAATTCCTAGCTACAGAAAATTCATTTTTATAATTTATACTCAGAAAGCAAAGTGAACTGGTTAGTAGCCTTTCTGGAGGTTAAATCCTTGAGAGAAGGCACTGTGAGTGTTTAATTTTTGTGTCCAATATAGAACACATGGAATAGTAAGTTTCAAAAAGTCACTGTTGAATAATTTAAGTGAACACAATGGTACAAATCCACATTCTATTATGATTGCCAAAAGAAGAGCTTTCTTTACATATTTTTAAATATTTTTTGTATAATTCAATGCAGTCAAATGCTTTTGATAATCTTTTAATTTTTTTCTGCATTGAAATTTACTTTAATCTGGATTTATAAAAATAAGAAACTTCCAGTCTGTAAGTAGAAGATCAGAACATTCATATTCAAAGGCCAGATACATCATAGCTAACACTCAAACATTTCACTTCCTCCTTGCTAGTGTTTGTTGAGAGTAATTGACCCTCATAAACTTTGAAGTGTAATGATCATGTGAATATTTTTTTCCATGCTTCTTAGGAGAAACGAGGCACAGAAAATTCACAGGATTCATAGCTATAAAAATAATAGTAAAATGGTGCTTTCTGCTACAAAACCATGTCTAATGAATTTTATTAAAAAGAGTTAAAATATGTGAAGGCAAATCTATTTTTAAGAGATAAAAAACAAACAAAAAAATAGTATAAGTATTAAGAACAAGGAAGTTCACCTGAGGTTGTTGCTTCTCTTTTTGAGGACATAATGATGTGACTGAAAATTCTTTTCAATTTTTTTAATTTATTACATTGTCTTGATTTGTAAATAAACGCTGAGAAGGAAACTTCGAGTCAAATCTGATTTTCTCAGAATAATCAGATACCATTCATTGTCTGAAAAATAACACTCATAAAACACAAAGCTGAGCTAAAGTAACTTTTTGTTACCTTTTTAAATGCATGCCTAGATAAATGTAGGACATTATCAAAATTGGACCTATGAGTGCATTAGAACCCCTGGGAAAGAAAAAACTTGGAACAAATAAGTATTTCTTATCTCAAGATTTCTGTAATAGAGACAAATATTATGATTTTTTTAAAGGTACATAACACTAAGCTAAATATCGCCACTCAGAACTCAAACAATCAAATTTCAACTGGATTTTTTTCTTTTTGTCCTTCAGATGGGGTAACAGCTCACTTTATTATTTAGTGTGTGCCAGGTAGCCTTACATGTGGTTGCATTTAATCCATGGATCCTTGAATGATGAATCTTATTATCCTCATTTCACAGCTGTAGAAAATGAGGCCAGAGAGGTCAAACATCCTGCCTATGGTCACACAGTTAGTAAAGTAAGGCCAGAATTCCTAAGCAGATCTGACTGAAAAAAAAAAAAAAAAGTTATTTCCATTACCTTAAAGTGTGTTAAATATTTTTCACCTTGATTGATGGCTTATCATACTGTGGCTGTCCAAAATTCATCTTCCCTTCTCAGATTTTCCACATCCTCTTTCACCTCATTCTAGGCAGACAAGAAAGGACCAAGCTCACTCTAGGTTCCAACCAAGATCAAATTTTTCTCTCAACTGCTCTCTCCATCACCTCACATTACCTGACATCTCCAAACACTCTCTTATTCTCGATTTTATTTACCACTCACCTGTGAGGGCTGTCCTTGATGTCAGCAATGACTTCTCTCTCCCTAAGACCAATATCTTTTATTATTCTTCATGTTCTGCTTCCATTTGGGTTCTTCCAGAAGATATTGTGGCAGATTTGAGTTTAAGAGCATAAAGTTTTATTTTGTAAATGATTCCAGGAAACACTATTAGGGCAATAATAAAAGAGAAGTCAGTAAATAAAGCTTTGTTACCAAGGTAATTTCCTCTGAGAATAACTTAAATATACTGGAAAACTGGAATAGCCAATGTAGCTGGGACTCAGAGTTATCCTACTTAAGGTGCCAGGGGGCTGGAATACCTTTAATCTTAAATCACATCAATTAATTTAGTGTTGCTGGGGTTGGGAAATATTTTCTAACACTGCTAGCCTGTGATGTGAGCAAGCAGGTTCTGTTGACCAGAGAAAGCTCTCAGGCAAAGTAAAGTGTGTACTAGGAATTAAAATTTGAGCAGCCATGCACTAATCTGATTAGTTGAGGCAATATGGGCATGATATTGACAGTCTACGTCATATGCTATTTAAAAATATTAACAGTGTTTACATCTAATGACTATTTTTTTTATAAGAACCTTTTTTTTCCATTTTTACTCCTCTACTCACTTTGTTTTGGTGTCTATATTTTTTTCCTATTCCCATCATTTAAACATAAAGATTTTCCAAGCATCTGTCCATGATTCTTCTCATTTTAGGTATTACTCTTGGCAATCACATGATTTCTGTTATATTGTGCAAATAATTCCTGCATCTTAATTGTAGCCCTTTTTGCTTGTCTCAGGATACAATCTTATATTTTAAAACATCAGCTAGGGTCCTTCCTCTTCATTTGGCATCAGGATATCCAATACTGACCTTATATCTTTCTTAGAAAAAACTTCATATTTAAAAAAATTACTCATGTATTCTTTCAAGTTGAATTATCAGAAAATTTCTAGTCATTTTTAATATATCTATTTTCTTTCCACAACATTCAGTCAGTTATCCTGTCCTGTCAATTCTCTCCGTAATATCTTTTCTCTGTTTTTTACTCTTCAATTTCTAGGTGCCATTTTCATTCAGATACATGGATTTCATTATCCTTGACTTAGTCTACTGCAATAACTTTCAGATTCTCCTTTAAAACAAAAATTTCCATGTCAGCTACTGCTAAATTGATTTTTGAAAAGCACAGTTCTGATCATGTCATTTTCCTCTTGAAAGACCAAGAGACTTTCTACTGCTTATCAAATATTGCTGTAATAGAAAGAAAATGAGTTTTAGGTCAAATAGAACTGGTCTAAATTTCTGCCACACTACTTATCAACTATACGTCATTGATCACACTATTACACTTTGTGGGCTTCAATTTTTTCGTCTAAAAACTGAGTATAATGAAACCGTGTTAATAATGATGTCATATTAAATAAGGTCATTTATGGCACAACCTGTAAACCACCCAGCATTACATCAGGCATGTTGTAGGCACTCAGTAAACTATAGTTTACTGACAATCTAAAAATTCAGTTAAACTGTTATTTCTTTTTTTCCCCAAGATTCACTAGCCTGGCATTAAACGTTCTTCAGAATTTACAGATAAGATATTAAAAATTACTGTGCTAGTTAAAAACAAATTTGAACATTATATATATATGAGTATTTGCTTTTTTCTTAATTATGGGGAATTGCTTACTAGACTTAGAAGCAAATGGAGAAACAATAACAAAAAATTAGTGGTTTGGAGTACACATATTTTTGAGGAAAGCTCTATATCAAAAATAAAAATAAATGAGATTTTAAAACTATAGTAATGATATATATACAATAGCAGGCAAAAATTAATGGCCTTCCTGTACAAAACGACCTTACAAATTAAGAAAATTCAAATATCACAATAATAAAATTTGCAAAGAACATGATTTGTTAATTCACAATATAAAATAATATATGACCAATAGATATTGAAAGTGAGTAGCTTCAATAATAACTGAAGTAATAAGAATTATTATAGGCCTTTACCTAATAATGGCCACTTCTTTCAATGATGACTTGCATAACTTTATTTGAAGTCCATTTATTATATCAGCATCCAGAAATGCTACAAGCTTTTAGAATGTTTTACTGTGGTACTCAGGTTTGAAAATAAGCACTCTTAGTATAATATAAGCAGAATAGGTCAGACATATGTTTATATCAGTGGTTCTCAATTGGAGCCGATTTTGTCCCCCAGGAGATGTGGCAATGTCAAAAGATATTTTTGATTGTCATGACTAGAGTAAAGAGACTTGCTACTAGAATCTAGTGACTGGTGACTAGAGATGCTGGTAAACATCTTGCAATGTACAGGAAAGCCTCTTCCCTCCACCAACAAAGAATTATCAAGTCCAAGATACAATAGCGGTATGGTTAAGAAACCCTGACTTAGATGATGATTTAATTAATATTGTGTTCAAAGAAAAGAAACACATTTTTATTTTTTAAATTCTTGGTTAATTTTTCTCAGGAAGAGAGCCTCTACACTTACGGATATTATCAGGCTTTGAAAAAAAAAAAGATTATTCTCTGAATAGCTAAATGGTCATTAAGAAATTTCCCACTGGAGAAGTGCTGGTCTCAGCTATAATTTTCTTGTGCAAATCTCGCTCTCTTCATGAATACATTTGCATTCAGTTAAAGAAATATTTCATTTGCCTTATGTTCTTGCCCATGGCATTTTTTTCTACTTATGTTTTCAGAGGGCTTATGCAGACTTTGAAAGGAAATTGGTCTTACATCCAAGGGATCAATAAAGCAACAATTTGTAGTTAAATAGAGTTGAATGTCAGAGTTCTTGCCAAACATTCTCATAAAAATCATTCTACATGAAAATTACTTTAGTTGTTTGACTCTGAGGAAAAGATATACAATGTAAGATGAAGGAAAATATACATATACACACCTTTGAGTGCAATTTACAGAAAGATTCAGAGGCATGACATTAATTTATCATGTTATGGATTCTATTTCCTTGGCTTTAGGCAAGAACCCATAATAATATGAAGAAATATATGTAAATTTTTTTTTAAAAAACTGACACAAAAATAAAATCTTACTTTAAACCAACAGACTTTTTGCTAAACTTCAATATTAAAAAGTCCCTGTTGTCTTAATTCTAGAGGAATGGACACTGTGACTCACAGAAGTAGTGCCACCGGACAGCAGGAAAAATCAGTGAGTCAGAGAACAAAACCATTAGTGGAATAGTGGTGCTCTTGCTTCTTTTTCTTTGTAATAGTAAATGTTTCACCTTCCTCCCCCCGCTTTTTTTTAAACAGCACTAGCTCACCATATGGCAAAGTAATAATCAAAGGGAAAGATACCAGAAACAATTAATTCCAAGGAACTCATGATAAATTATAACTTACTTGTGTTCCCTCAGGAATAGAAGAAAGTTTTCATGATGGATAACTTGGAGTTTCAATAACAATGTTGTCAATTATTACCTGCATTGTGACTTACCTTCAAGTTTAGCAGAGAAGTGAAGTGACCTGGAAGATAGTTGTATGTATTTATAAAACCATCATCAGATAAAGAATCAGAAAAATAAATTGACATTTGAATTTGAGATCGTTAAATATTAGGAATTACTAAATGAATATTTTATTCACTTAAGATTTAATCATTAGTATTATTTGCATAAAATGCATAATACATATAATTGAAAAATTGATGTTTGTTTAGACTGATTGTGCCCCTCTCAAATTTCAGTATTGAAGTCCTAATTCCCAGTACCTCAGAATGTGACTGTATTGGCAGATAGGGTATTTAAAGAGATAATTTTGTTAAAATGAGGTTATTAGAGGGCTGTAATCCAATATCACTGGTGTCCTTATAAGAAGGGGAAATTTAGACACAGAAATGTACAGAGGGATGATGATGTGAAGATACAGGGAGAAAATAGCTATACAAACCAAGGAGAGAAGACTAAGAATAAATAATCATGCAAACACCTTGAACTCAGACTTCTAAACTCCAGAATTGTGAAAAAGAAAAATTTTGTCATTTAAGCCATCCAGTCTGCAGTACTTTGCTGTGGTAGCCTTAGCTGACTAATATAATGTTCATAAAAGATATCTCTTCCAAATGGTGAATTCTTAAATGAATGACATATTTTTTTTCAATTTACACAATGTATTTATTCTCAAAATGTAAAAACTTTTCGATTAATTATTATTTCTGATTTCAGAGGCCCAGTTTAGAGTTCTAAATTAAGTATAATTTACATGTAGTACATCTGATTTTTTTCAGTGTACAGTTCTGCATGTTGTGAGAAACATGTATAGTCATGAGACCGCCACCACAATAAAGGCAAAGTACAGTTCCATCATCCTCCCACATTCCCCTGTGCCCCTTTGGAATCAGATGTAACCCTCTTCTCCCCTGCTTTTGCTGATCACTATACTGTTATCTCCTTTTAGTTTACCTTTCCCAGTATGTCATATAAGTGGAATTCTGGAATATGCAGTTTTTAAAATCTGGCTTATTTCACTTTGCAAAATGCATTTGTGATTTACCTATGTTTTTGTGTATATCAGCAGCCTGCTTCCTTCTCCTTGATAAGTACTATAATACCATATGATTAGGGTACAATTAATCTTTTCTTTAGTTAAGGAATATTTAGATTGCTTTCCATTCTTGATAGGGCCAAGTAAAGTCACTGTAAACATTTACATATTGACTTCTGAATGAATATACATTTACTTTTCACTTGGGTAAATACCTATGACTGAGACCATTGGGTCATATGGTAAATTTTTGTTCATCTTATTAAAAGACAGCAAATTGTTTTCTAAAATGGCTGTTGTCTTTACATTCACACCCGCAACACATGAGAATTTCAGGATATTTGCATCCTCTTCTGTATTTAGTATTGTCAATTTTAAAAAGTTAGCTATTCTAATAGTTATATAGCAGTATCTTATATTTAATTTGTATTCTAATCACTAATGATATTGATCTTCTTTGCATGTGCTTATTTGCCATCTGTATATCTTACTTGGTTAATTGTTCAAATATTTTGGCCATTTCATTATCAGATTTTTTCTTGTAAGTATGTTTTGATTACTATATGTATTTCGTATAAATACTTTATTCAATATGTGATTTGAATTTTTTTTCCAGACAATGGCTTGTATTTTTATTCTCTAAGTCTTTCTAAGAGCAGAAATTCTTAAATTTGATGAAGTCTATTTCATCATCATTTTTTTTTTTATGGACCCTTCTTTTGGTGTGTTGTCTGAGAAATTTTTGCCCAACCCACAAACACAACTTCCTTTTATACTTTTTCTTCTAGTTCTGTAGTATTTTTTTCACTTAAGTCTCTGATATATTTTTATTTAAAGTTTATATAAATCACAAGGTATTATCAAGGTTTTATTTTTCTCACATGGAGATCTGATTTAATATTCATTCATGATACCAAAAGAAAAAAAAAAAAAAAACTCTCAGGAAACCAGGAATAGATGGGAACTGGCTCAGCCTGAAAAATGGTATCTACAGAAAAATCAAATATCTAAAGCCAACATATTGCTTAATGTTTAAAGACTGAAAGATCAGGGGCAATATATAGATGTCATTTCTTACCACTTCTATTTGACATCACACTAAAGATCCTAGCCAGTGAAGTAAGGTGAGAAAAAGAAAATAAGGATATTAGAAGTGACAGGAAAGAAATAAAACTATATTTTCAGATGATATAATTGTCAACATAGAAAATCTCAAAGAATCTATTAAATGCTTTTAGAACTAATAAGTGATCATTTGGAGTTATATTAGAGGCTAGATATAATATAATCTCTCCTTCGATAATGGGTTCTCTACCTGAACTCTGGCTCAACTCCGAAAACTGCGCAAGGAATTATGACTTTTATTGGGATGGTTGCCATCTCCCTTCTGAGCATACAAGACAATTTCTTTGGATTTATACATTAAGTTCCACATTTGTTGGACTCCCATATATATCTTGCTCTTGGTATCATCATGTTCTATTAACTACCTGTACAGTCTCTGTAGATCATACTCTTTTGAGCTATTACTTGTCAGTGATAATGACAATTGCATTCATTTTGTTTCTGATAGTTAAAAACTGTCACCTGATTCTATTATTTTAGGTTACTATCATCTTCATTGCTGTCAAAGAGCCTAATATTACCATCAGTCCTGGCTGTGAGAGAAGAACCCCCTCAGTAATGAAGACAATGCCCTTACCAGTGCATTCTTATCCTATCAATCAGTTCTCCCTCAGAACATGGCTGACTTCTGTGTGTTCTAGCTTCCTATAATACTTACTTTTGTGAGTGTTTTACTCCTCTTCCACTATCTGCCATGATAGCTTCATTTAATGTAAACCATTGATTTTTCATTTTTTCTAAGAGTCATATGAGATACTGCAACAACTGAGAGCTGTCTCTTTCATATGCATCTCATCCCAGTTTGTCATCAGTAACATTTTTAGCAATTGTATTACTATGGAATACTAGGAGCTCTCATCTATTATCAGTGATGGCATTCTCACTTCCAACTGGTTGCATCTCTCAAATTTCATTTTTGTGTATGCTTTTTAGAAGCATTCCTAAAACAAGCCATCTTATGTCAGGTTTCCAAGGAATCAGGTTCTGAGACGGATATTTGTTCTCTCAAAAACATATTGTAAAAGAATGAAGGGAGTAGAATTAGGCAAAGGAAGAAGCTGAACCACAATGCTCTTGCATCAGGGGCCTTATCTGATATCATGAGAAGCTCTGGAGCTGAGATGATCCTTCAGTGTTGTTTCAAATTGAGGAAAGAATATCACTCTATTATATCTCAACATTAATAAGTTACTAGATACAGATTATGTCCAAGAGGAGACATAAGTTTGAGCAAGGCATCTCCTCTGATTGAGCATAGGTCCTGAAGAGAGTTTCAACTTTTGAGCCATCTGCAGTGAACACTTCAGGGTAACAGTGCCTCTGAACTAAAGAATGATGTGAGAGGCTCCTCACAACATCCATCTGCTACATAGTTTAAATTTAAAATAATGTGAGCAGTTACCTCAGAATCCCTAAAGCTTTCAATGAAATAGAATACAGTTGTATCTTTTAATACAGTTGATGCAAATGTGGTAATTCATTATTTGCATACTAATTACTATACCAGATGCTACAAATGTTTTTGCTTTGAGAATTAGATTTAGTATAGTGATTCATTTTCACAAAATTGAAAGTAATTGAGATGAAACATTTTTATTTTCTAAAAAAAGAGTTAAAATTATATCTAGATATAGAAATTATTTAACATTTTAAAAACTTTGTTATTCAAAAATGTTCAAAATTGTTTTTATTAACCATGAATATAAATGTTATAACTCTTTAATAAATGGGTTAAAACATTAACAGTTTAAAACAAATCTAATCATGCAAAAGACACTTTTTAAGAACAGAGGGATTTGAATTTGATCTTAAAAGGTAATTTAACCCAAATGTCCAAATGATTAAATAACTTTTAAAATGTTGCACAGCTAATTAATAATGGAACAAAGAATATATCGATCGATATAAATGCTGGAATCACTGTAGATTTAACTGGTGCCAAACGTGCCTTCTACATTGTTAGATTTCAAAGGTTTTACCATACTTACAGTTTCTTCCTCTCTGATAGAATTGCTCTTCAAGTGGTCTCATTTCTGTGTGCTTCTGTGCATTATAGACCACAGAGACTCATTTAAAGTATGTTCTTTGTCCACTATCACAGATTAAAAAAAAAAAATTAACCCCACCACTAAAAAGACAAAACAAAGCAAAAACTATATAAAAGTATTAAAAGCCACAACTTTGCTAATTATTATCCACATATTACAGATAATTTTTATTACTCAATTGTGGTTAACTTGTGGCCAATAATTGAATATTTGATAAAAATTTACATTATTTGATTTTGAATCTGTTAATTCCATGGCTAGCTAATTTACATTAAAACTATAAAAATTTCTTATGCTTATTCAACTTATAACTTGGAACTAATGATAGTTATTTATGAGTGTTTACATGTTTTGCATATCTATCATGTAATAAGCAGTTTTTAATACACAATATGCTATGATATATAACATGGCATAGTATATATAATGTTATATGTTAATTATATAGAATATAGTAATAATCAGTAATAAATTATAAATATATTCATATATGATTATATATTAAATTTAATATTCACAAAGCTATGTTGGTAGGTGTTATTCCCATTTTACAAAAGAATAAACTAGTTCTCAGAGATGTTTATTAAACTGTGTAAATTCTAAGTGAAAGAACAAGGACTTCAAGCATTGTATGTTCAACTCAAAAGCTCTTGTTCTTTACGGTGTATGACTCACATATTTCCTTGGTATCTGAGCCTGTCAACTTCTCTTAGACATTAATCTTCCTAGTCACCTACCGATGTGCTTAAGATCCACGATAGATATAACAGATCCCAATTAACAGTATTATTATTATTAGGTAGAACTTTTGAGAAAACAGATTGTTAGAGAAAAAAGAGAAGTTCAACTACTCTGATCCTTCCATCAAATGTTTTGAGGCAGTGGTGATATTCAAAACTCCATTTTTATACACATAGTGACAGATTCTTATATATGTATAGAAAATTAAGAAATTATGTGGTGTGAGATATCAAAAAATCATTTCTGAAGCTAAGAAGAATAAAAGTAACTGGATAGAAAGTAAGTCAAATAATCATGGACTCTATTAGGATAAAATTTCAAAGGTATCTTTCATGAAGTGTGAGTTATTAAATTGATGATTATTTGACTAACAAGCATCCAATTTAGTTTTGTGTGTATACCACTTGAATCAGAGTCATAAAAAATTTAATAAGTCTATTTCTGTTGTGAACTCCATAAGGAAGCATTTCCACACTTGAGAAAGCAATTTACTATCTGCCCAGGATAAACAGTCAGATAATTTTAGGATAAAATGTAGTTTGCTTTCCATTTACTTTATCTCAGCATTTTGGTTGTAAACATTTGTTAATATAGTGCTAACTTTTAGGGAAGAAGCCTGCCTACTATTTGTAAATAGCCAACAAATAAATCTGGTGAGATATAGAAGGAAAACAATAAGTGCAATACAAATATCTTCAGAACATTTATATCAATATAAATATTTCTTATAAAGTTATTTTCCCCTTAGTAACATTTTATTATACTTATTATTCAATAACAGGATTGGCATAATTTTTAAGAAAGTATGCTCCCCCATAATTCATTAAAAAAATTAAACAAACATCTTTAAAGACCCACTAAAATAACATTTGTTCACACATGTTATTACAGATCCTCCAAAGTGACATTTATTTATTTAACTAACAGCTACTGAGTATTACTGCACATTCCATGATGGCTATAAGAGTGGGTTCAACCTGAGCTCCACTAATTAGCATTGAAAACTTGGCCAAATTACTTACTATCTTGGAATATCTCACATTTATTTTTATAGAATCGAGAAAATATAACTACCTTATAAGATTGTTGTGAGGCTTAAATGAAAACACATATAAAGAACTTAAACAGTAAAAGCTATTACTAAGCAAGGGCAGGGAGAAAAATTCTAGAAATTTTATCTACTATATACCAGCCATTACACTAAATGCTAGGTTGTACAAGTGTCTGCTGTAGAGAGTTTGTAGGATAGAAGAATGTTCAGAAAATGACTAGTGTGAGAAGTACTCTGATAGAGATGCCCAGGAAGCAGTTAGAAGACTATATGACTCCGTATTTGAAGATCAATATCTGAGTTAGATGCACAGACTCAAGAATTGTGCAAGCCAGTCAATTTTGGCTTTGTAAATACTATATTATTTATCAAGTAAACTTTTTAAACTTCCTAAACTTTTCCTCTAAACTAACTTTTTCTATGAATTAAGAAATGTCTTTGTTTTGCTTTTGAAGTTCTGACATTCATTTCTTCACTCTCTGAGGTTCTATGTTTACGTAATGACATTGCATCTGAAATGTTTATTATGTAATTGAATTTTGTGTGTAATATTTGATTGTTCAATTTGTTGGTTGTGTTAACCTAGTTACCATAATCATAAGCTTCCTATATTTGTATTCCTAATATTTATTCTGAATTTCCAAAGTAGTTAGAATAGCAGTTATAAAAGTGTGGTTTGCAGAACCCTGAGGTTTCCAGAGACATTTCCAGAGGATCCACGGAGTCAAAGCTTCTGCTAGTTATTAGACTCTTCACGGCCAGGCACCTATAGGTTGGCCAGTGACATTTAAAAGTATCCTTGATTGAAGCATAATAATTATTAATTTTATTGTCTTTACCCTTGATGTCTTTTTCATATTCTTTGTGATCATTTTTTTACAAAAGATAAATATATAGAATATACAACATGTTCACTGGTGATAAGTCTTCAGGGGAAAACTAAAGTGGGAAAGAGATGCAGTGAGAAAAAAATTGGAATTTTTAACTGGGTTCCTAGTGAGGTGTCACTGAGAAAACAGCAGTTGGGGTAGGACCTGAAAGAGGTAAGAGAGTGAGCCATACATATAGAGTAGTTTCATCTGAGTTAACAGCAGGCAGACAGACCACTGTGGAAGAATGTATGACATGTTCAAAGAACAACAAAAGGAGTCAGTGTGAGAGGAGGAGAGGAAACCAGGTGGACAGTCATAGGAGAAGAAGTCAAAAAGGGCACATAGTGCTCATAAACTTTACAAGAACTTAGACTTGTATTCTTAATGAGTTGGGATGCCAGTGGAAGAATTTCAGCAGAGTATCTCTGTGTTAAAATGATAACTCCTATTTTGGTGTAGAAAACAAACTAGAATAGCAAGGAATAGGACAATGGAGCAGCATTTGCAAAGAGAAGTAGAAGTAATGTAATTTTTTTTGATCGAGAGGAGATATGATAACATGTTTGTAAGTTAATGTGAAAGGTCAAGTAGGGAAGGAAAAACTGATATGCAAGGGATTGGTTACAATGGTTCACTGGAATTTTAGCCCAGTAAAAAGGAGATGAGGATGTTAGAATGTGTGGGACTCCCTCCACACCTATCAGCATGGACTGTCAGTTAAGGGCAAATTACAGGAGCCAGACTACCTGATTTGGAATTCCTGTTCTGCCTCTCAACTAACAATGTGACTTAGGCAAATTATCAACTTCTCTGTGTCTCACTTTCCTCACCTCTAAAATGGTAATAATAATTAAACTTTCCTCAGAAAGTTGATGTGAGAACTAAATGAGTTAATTTAGAGGAACAAGTGTTTTTTAAATGTATTTTTAAATTACTTTTCAATTACAGCTGACATACAACACCATACCAGCTTCAGGTGTATTACACAGTGACCAGACAAGTATATAACTTACAAGGTGATCGCCCTGATAAATACAGCACTCATTTGATGCCATACATAGTTGCTACGCCATTGACTATACTTTACATGCTACACTCCACACATCTCCATACACTCTGCAGCTACCAAACTGTACCTCACAATCCTCTCCCCTTCTCCATCCATCCATCCCTCCTACCCTTCTTTATCTAACAACCATCAAAATGTTCTTTGCATCTATGAATTTGTTTCTACTCTTGATTGTTGTTTGCATGTCAATGGGAGGGATTAATCTTTAGTGGTCGTGAGGACTGTCTGTGACTCCAGTGGAGGTGTTGTTGGGCAGGGACTGACCCTATGGAGCAGAATTTGCTTTAGTGGGGCCTTGGTGCCTGCTCAGTCTGCTCTTTGGGTGTATTTGTGGAGGCGGTTGGGTGGTGCTCTAGTGTGGTCTGAAGCTGGCCACCTGATGTGTTGGTTCTGGGGCCTCTTGAGAGGAGTTCTGTTACAAGCCAAGTTCAGCCGCTGACTGTGTACTGCCAGGGACCACTTGGTATGAACTATGAAGTGATCTTCAGATGGTTTCCACTTCTGCTGGGCTGAAAGATGCCTGGGAGAGGCTAAGCTGCAAACTGAGGCTGGCTGCTGCTAGTGTCAGGCTTGGAGCTGCTTAGTAATAGGTACAGGGCATACCCAGGTCAGATGCTGCTTGTTTGGTGTTTGAGAGATTTTACAAAAGTCCACAGCATGATCTAATCCAGGCTGTTGTATGGAAAAGCTATTGGAAGAGGCTTGGGTGAACCTGAAAGTTGGGTGGGAAGAGGTCTCAGGGAATCACCAAGATAGGGCAAATAGTGTTAGCTAGGTTGATGGAAGCTCAGATATGGAGGCTGCCTGTGTCTGCCTGGGTATGGGGAGGGCTTAACAAAGGAACAGTGGCTTTTGCCAGCACTTTTGTCTGGAAGAAAGCTGCCTCTCCAGCCCTTGTCCTGAAGCCAGACAATTCAGTTCCTCCTCATATATCTGTGGTAACTTTCAAGCTGTTGTCCCAGTGCTAGAGCACAGAGTATTTGTCCATCAGTGAATTCATAGGTGGGACTTTTAAAAGGAATGCCTAGGACTCTAGCATTCCTTAATCTCACTCACCCACAACCTCTGCTATTTTTCACAGACAGATGTTGTGGAGACTTTTTTACCTGGCACAGGAATCCTGGGTCAAATAGACTGACATGGGGTTGGGGCTAACCAGGGGTGACCTCCTCAGCTGAGATATCCCTCCTTTTAACCACCACATATGGGTATGGAATTATCCCTTCTGTGTGTTCTGCCCCTCCTACAGGCTCCACGTGGCTTCTTCTGTATATACTTAGTTTTAGGACTTCTGTTCAACTAGACTTCAGGTGATTCTCTTTAATAGTTTTTTTGTAGCTTAGTTGTAATTTTACACGGTTGTGAGAAGAGACAAGCACAGTGTTTACTTATTCCACCGTCTGGACCTGAGAAGAACAAGTGTTATATCATATTTGTTAAGTATATACACATATCATACATTACATATATTCATAAATACAAAAATAAATAAATTCTTAGTGATATTTCTCTTATCTAAACTCATTTTGTTTCTTTAGTTCAAATTACACTATTAATCATTTGCTAATTGCCTCCTACACCATTAACGGTCCTGTAACAAGAATGTAAAAAACATCCTGAACTAGAAAACAACATTTAAAATGAGGCACTGATAATGACCTGATGCATGCTCGATTTCATTATAAATCAAACTCCTCAGCTATAAAAGTGAGTAAAAAAATCTATTTTCTAGTGGTTTTTGAGAAATAAATTGATAATGTATACAAAGCACTTTGCCCATTACATGTAATCTGGTATACTGTCAATTAAGGATGGCTATTATTATGTTATGTATTATTATGTTATACATAATAATATTATTATGTTACCTTTAGATTTTGGCACCTTAGCTGACATGGATATACTATAGGAAATAGAGTAAAATCCACTGAGATTAAATTTCTTTCTTCTGCCAACCTTTCCCATTCTTCTTATCTATAGTCATGCTGAAATATAAAACTTTAAAAATATAATCTTGGCCAGAGAATGAAAGAATTTGGATCATAATGAGAGCAACAGACTTCTTAGTCCAAAAAAAAGATCATTATCAAAGGTGGATCCTATAACATTTCTCATTCTGGCAAGTAGATTGGCATGTGGTCAAAAACATTTATTGATAACAAGACTGTATTAAATGTTTTGGTGATTTTTGTGTGTTGGTGTAGGACAGTTTATATTTGTTAAAACCAAATACCTATAAATAACTAAAAAAATTGAAGAAAACTAAATTAACAAATGCATATGTGTGAAGAAGATGCATCATAAATAAAAATAAATGCAATGGACCGAATATATAGGTTGAATGTTTGTATGTTGAAATCCTAACTCCCAATGTGATGATGTTAGGAAGTGGGAGGTGATTAGGTCATGAAGGTAGATCCTCATGAATAGTAATAATGCCTTAAAAAAGAGACCCTAGAGAGCTCTTTTCCCTCTCTAGCTATGTGAGGACATAAGAAAAAGAAGAATTTTAAATCCAAATCCTGTTTATGAACCGGGAAGTGAACTCTCACCAAACACTGAATCTCCTGGCTTCCTGATCTTAAACTTCCAGCTTCCAGAAGAGTGAGAAATAAATGCTTGTTGTTTAAGCCACATAGTCTATGAAACAGCCCACACTGACTAAGAAAATTAAGATACCTATGGCAATTACCAAGCAGCAGAAAAATAAGTGGTCAATGAAAAGTCACTCAAATATATTTATACAAATAAATACTAATAGACTAAGAGTCATCATGGCCAAAAATACATGGACCAATTAGACAACGTTCTCAAAATATACTAGTTGTACAGTTCTCATGCTTCCATATTAGGACTTAATTTGACTGATTCTGGCATAGGTTGCTGGTTTGTAGAAGAATTTCTAATTTTGCAAGATTATTCATAATTAGAAAGTAAAAATAAACTCTCAGGTGAAGAGAAAAGCCAAAATTCACTTTTTTTTTTTTTACCTTGATGACATCTGAAAAACATCTTTAAGGATTTTTCAAAACTGAAATTATTTCTTCTGTTCATGACAGTTTGTGCTATAAATATTAATTATTTAAAAATAATGAAATTGGGGCAACACAAAGTCATTCAGTTAATAAATATTAGACCTAAGTTTTAAATCCAGATTTTTACAACTAAAGACATTTCTTCACTTAACGAGGTCTTTCTGCTACCTGACTTTTCAATTAGCCTACATTTCTCATTTGGAGCCAAATTTTCTGTCTCTTTTCCCTACCTCTATTTAACTTTTATCTCATTCTATTCTTGCTTTATACCTTTAGCATTCTAATACACTGTCTTTTTCAAATCACCAGGGGCTTATTAGGTGTCAAATCTAGCCAATTTGACTATGTCCTCCTCAAAATTTTGTCACCCCTCTATTGTCATGATTTCTCATATTGTCTGATCTCTTTCTCTATCTATCCCTTCTCAGTTTCATTAGCAGTTTCTTCTACTCTACCCAACCCTTAAAATTGGTGTTAACGTGGTCTTCTTCTTTCTTGTTCCTTCTGTTCTTATGCCTCACACTCTCTCTCTGGATAATCTCGTTTTCACTCTATGCTATTTTATGATAACTTATAAGTTTAATTTACATTAGCACATGTCATTTAATCAACAATGATATATACATAATTTAAATACTACAGTTAAATATGCAAACCCTCAGATAGTCTTCTGCTTACTTATCAGGTAATTTGAAGAAGAATTCCATCAACTTTTAGAAACAAAATTATCTACTATAATACTTAGTCTCTAGGGTTTTACTTTATCAATTCATATTATATCATTCATTGCCTCTAAGGTTGAACTTAACATTTGCTATAAAATGTTCTATGCTTCTACAACTTAGAATAGCATAATCTGAGGTTATTCAAATTACATCAGCCCAGGCTCCAAAGTAAAAGAATTGGCTTTAGTTCCTGGTCTGCATTCTTTTTTCCTGACATGAGACAAAAATCAGTTATTAGGATATACTGGTTAAAGGATAGAAAGCCAGAAGTCCTGCTCAAGTTGTTCTCTTGGTCTTATACTGTGATTACAGCTGCACAGCGAGAACTAGCAAATCTATAGAGAACTAGATATCCCTTCTATTTTCTGTTCTATAGCAGGTTCTCAGAGAGTGGGTCTCAATAGGGTAGAAATATTCTCTCCCTTCATCTGATTAGAAATAGTTACTTCATGATAAAGAAGAGTTAGGCTTATAAAATAACTGTTCAATGTCACCTGGCTTTATAAGTTTAAGTATATCCTTTGTCATTTTCCTGAGGACAAGCCTTGTAGTGCCAGCATAACTAGGTCTAAAGGGAAATCTAGTCTTAACCACACAGTATTCTAGAAACTGATTTTGAACTGAAGTCCATATTTTTCCACTTTTCTAGTAAATTATCCCTCATGAGTACATGCTGTCCATATTTGCTAGTCAAGCCTTCTGAGTTCACCAAAGATATTTTAATAACATTTAACTTCAAAAGGAAAGGGATCAGGTTCTATATTGCTTTGCTTTGAATAAAGGGGATCTGCTCAAATTACTTCTAATACACCCACTACTACTAGAAACAGAAAAAGCTAGCAATTTTTAAGTCAGCTTATCGCATTTATCAGTTGACCATAATATGAAATATCTTTTTATGAAAAATAGTTCTGTTTAGGGTTTAGTAAATAATAGTGGATAAAATTATAATTCTTAATGATCTTCCTATGAGCTTTGATTGTATAAAAAAAGATAGGTCTATGAACAATATACTTGAAAATATACTATATCTTCATAAATATTTAATCTTCATCAAAATTTAAAAAATAGGTCAAAATGTTATTTTACATGAATTGCATTTGTATTCTGATATTATTTAGGGATAAAAATAATGACATTTTTGTTTAATACCTAAAGTGTCACATGTTGAAAATAGACATTATGTTATAACATTTATCGTTTTATACTTTATCTGAATATAAATTGGATAGTTCAGAATTATTATTACAAATGACATTTTATATTTGCATTATGCTTTTTTCTCCAGGGCTCTTCCTCAATTTTTTTAAATTGAAGTTCTTTCACTAAAATCATGCTTTATAATTATGGTACTGTGAAAACTTAACTCTGGAGAAGAGATCCTAAATTGGCTAGGTCATAACTGAGAAATGAAAAGGAACTTTCTATATAAACAAAAAAACATTTGTCAGATATTTTCTAATTTTATAAAGCATAGCTAACAAAAATTTTTTGCAAGCTTTTGATATAAAATTAAAGAGAAGAACAAAAAATATTCACTTTCATTGTCATGACTGAACATTGTATTTGGGTTCCAGTCAATGCAATAAGCTGAAGAAATTAGATTAAACCATTATTATTTGTAGATAATCTACAGATCAGCACATAAAACAAAATTAATTAAATGATAGAATATTAGAATTAATGAAATGTTATAGCAAAGTGATTTAATACAAAATAATTACACAAAAATCAATACACATTTTAGTTAACAGAATAATCAACTAGAAAATGCAATGGTCTAAAGATCACATTCAGAGTATCTATAGTTAATTTGGTAAGAAAATAAAAACAATTCCAAAATTTTATTAAGGGACATAAAGGAACATCTGAATAAATGGAAAGATATATTCATGAGTAGTAGCACTCATTCGTATAAAACCAAATAAATTCAAGGTAATTTCAATTAAAATATTCCAAAGTAATTTTTAAAATTAAATATGATGAATCAATGCAAATATTGATATGGAACAGTAAATATTAAAAGTATTCCATGAACCAGAGGTCATGGTTCTGACCTAGAGTCAGAACACAGAAATGACATACAGGCCCACAGACAAAGCTCAATTCAAGCCAGAGGGTTACTGTAGTCCAGAGTCCCCAGCTGGTCTTATGTAAGATGAGAGTGAGAATCACCAAAGTCAGCTATCAGCACCATTTCAAAGCTTGATCTCTGTAATCTGGTGACAGAAATATTTTTCCAGCCAGGAATTGCATTGCTGGTCCCTTCTTAGAACTGGGGATTGCCTGAAGACCTGAGAGTGAACCCATAGGTCGATTTCCAGAGCTTCATGAGACATCTGCTTTACCACACAAGTGGGAGAGAGGCTACAGTGAGAAGAAGAGAGTTTGGGGTGAGAGGAAAATGGTAACAGCAGTGTTTTTGGCTTGAGACACTGACCAGATGACACTGCTGACCCTGGGTAGTTCCAGACACTCAGGGAAGATTTAGAAACTTCCAGGTATGCTTATTCTACTCATCATGCAGATTCACCTGGAATTGTGAGCTACAGGGCCAGATATAATCACAATATAAACATTTCATATATGCACAGTACTGTAATTATAAATGTATCACTTTTCCCCCTTTTCATGTAATTAAACAAAATACATTTTGTCAGAATTCCTTTTTTTGTAGGGCAAAAACCTATGACAGTGCCAATATGGCAAGTTCATCTGTGTGTGGACTTAGATCTTTTATATTTTAAATTATATCCTAGTATATCTGATGCCTAATATGCTTACAATTTCATGCATCTTATTATTTTGCCCTTGGTTTTTCACATTTCCTTTAAGATAGTTGGTTTTGAAGTACTCACAGACATTTTTTGGATCTGGATAAAGGGAAATTGAGTTGAATTGACAGTTAATTTGGCTTAGTAAAATATTATTATTTGATTTATAGTCATTTCTGTCTATAACTAAAGTTATTGCAAACCGCAGTTAGAATGGCATTCAGAAAGATTCCTATTACTCACCACGTTGACTTACCAGGTACAACACATTGACTCATACAGTTGCATGCCAGAAGTAATATTGTCATATGAATGGGTCCTATATCTCTTAGCACCAGGTATATGTGGGCAGTGAAAGCAAAACAGGCTTAAAATGCACTAAATCAGAACCAGAACTAATATGTAGAAAATTCTTTTAGTTATTATATCTGTAAAATATATGTAGCTTTTATTTCATTCAATACTTAGCAAAAACAGAAGTTCTCTTCTGTCAAGAATATATTCAATTAAACAGCAAATACAATTACATATCACTTTAAAAACGGTAATTGTACAAAATAAAAATTATCAAGATTACTATGTTGGCAGCATAGATACACACATATATCAGTACTACATTCCGAACACATTTGTATGTGTACTCTCATGTTTTATGCATAAAGACCATGTCTTGGAATATATGACACATTTTGATAAAGTCTAGAAGTTTCAGATAAAATGGTGTGTAAAAACTGACACTTATGCAGCAAACAGCCTGAAGAAACAACTGTTCCAGCGACAAAATTCCTACCCAATTATAAATAATTCAAAATATGTAGTGTAAGAGTAATTTGTTTACAAAATTGAATAGCTCAATGCAACACAGAGATAACTTAAGAATAATTTTGAAGTGCTCTTGTGTAGGCCTGAATTCCAGATTAATTTTTTTAATATTTTTTTCAGAATTATTTTATTTTTCCAAAACTTAAATATGATAGAAAGAAAATATTCTCCTGAAAGCCAGACATGTAAACTGAAAAAAAGTGACCAGAGTTTCAAAATGTTGAAACTATTTTATTACATTATAGTGACACTTAAAAACCTCTGCAGGTTAAAATCACAAAGAAAGTATTCTAAATTCTCAAGTACAACTAACTAAAAGAAAGAGTAAATTATTTTTATGTTGATCCTATAGAAAATGATATTTCAGAAAGTCTTAGCCACGGCAATCAGATAAGAAAAAGAAAAGGCACCCAAACTGGAAAAGAAGTAAAACTATCATATTTGCAGATGGCATGATACTATATAGAGAGAACAATAAAAATTCTACTTAAAACTATAAGAACTGTTAAATTCAGTAAAGTAGCAAGATACAAAATCGATATTTGAAAATCAGTTGCATTTTCACATGCCAATAACAAATTATCAGAAGGAGAAATTTTTTAAAAATTCCATTTATGATTGTATCAAAAAAATTAGATATCTAGAAATAAACAACCAAGGAAGTAAAAAAAAATGTATTAAAAAATTATGACATTAAAGGAAATATAAATAAATAGAAATATAAGCTGTGCTCATGGTTAGAAAGAATTAACAGTTAAAATTTTCATACTACCCAAAACAGTCTATAGAATCAATACAATCCCTATTAAAATACCAATGGCATTTTATACAGAACGAGAATGAATAATCCTAAAGTTTATATGGAATTACAAAGGACCCCAAATAGCCACAGCAATCTTGAAAAAGAAAAACAAAGTTGGAGATATTATACTATCTGATATCAAACTATACAACAAGGCTATGATAATCAAAAGAGCATAGTGCTGGCATAGATCAATAGAATAAAATAGAGAGCCTAGAAATAAACTGGCACCTATATAGTCAATAATCTATGACTAAGGAGGCAAAAATGTACAATGGGGTAAAGTTAGTCAATTCAATAAATGATGTTGGAAAAAATGGACAGATACATGCAAAAAAAAGAAAGAAAGAAAGAAAGAAAGAAAGAAAGAAAGAAAGAAAGAAAGAAAGAAAGAAACTAAACCATCTTTTTACACTATATTCGAAAATCAACTCAAAATGAATTAGAGACTTAAATGTAAGACCTAAACCATAAAACTCCTAGAAGAAAACATAGGCAGTAAACTCTCTGACATTGCTCTTAATAATATATAATTTTTCTGATATGTATTCTCAGGGAAGGACAACACGAGAAAAAAATAAATATATGAGACTACATCTAACTAAAAAGTTTGGCACAGCAAAGGAAACCGTCAACAAATGAAAAGGCAGCCTACTGGTTGGGAGAAGATATTCACCAATGATATATCTGATAAGGGATTATTAGTCAAAATTTATAAAGAACACATACAGCTCAACACCAAAAAAAAAAAAAAAAAAAAAAAAAAAAACAATCCAATTAGAGAAGGGCAGAGCACCTAGATAGACATTTCTCCAAAGAAGACATACAGATGGTCAATAGACATATTAAAAGATGCTCAATATCACTAATCATCAGAGAAATCCAAATTAAAACCACAATGAGATATCACCTCACACCTGTCAAAATGGCTATTGTCAATAAATCAGAAAACAGGTGCTAGCAAGGTGGTAGATAAAAGGGAACCCTCATGAACTGTTGGTGAGATTGCAAATAGGTAAAGTCACTATGGAAAACAGTTTGAAGGTTCATCAAAAAATTAAAAATAAAACTACCTTATGACCCAGAAATTCCACTTTGGGGTATTTATCCAAAGAAATCCAAAACACTAATTCAAAAATATATGTGAACCCTTATGTTTATTGCAGCATTATATACAACATGGAAGCAATCTAAGTGCCCTTCAATAGATGATTGGATAAAGAAGTGGCGCTACACATATACAATGGAATATTAGTCATAAAAAAGATCAAATCTTACTATTTGTGACAACATGGATGAACCTAGAGGGTATTATGCTAAGTCAAATAAGTCAGACAAAGAAAGACAAATGCCATATTATGTCGCTTATATGTGGAATCCAAAGAAAAAATAAATGAACAAACAAAACAAAAAACATTCATAGATATAGAGAACAAACTGATGGGTGCCCGATGAGAGATGAGTTTGGGAGGCTGGGTGAAAAAGGTTAAGGGATTAAGAAATATAATTTGATAGTTACAAAAAAGTCACAGGGATGAAAGTACAACATAAGGAATATAGTCTATAATATTGTAATAACTATGTATAGTGCTAGGTGGGTGCTAGATCACTTTGTAAATTATATAAATGTCTGACCACTATGCTGACTACCTAGAAATAATATAAAGTAATATTGAATGTTAACTGTAATTAAAAAATAAAAAAATATAAAATAATGATAGTAAAAAAATAACATTTTAAAATTGAAGTTATATGAAGAGATAATAAAAGACGGTGGTGGAAAAATTTACAAAGCATATACAGATGAGTATTCTATAATATTGTATAATAATATACAATATTAATAAAAGAATGCATTATTTTTCTATTTAAAGATTTGCATGTGTACAAATTAATGTAGTCTCCTGAGAATATAACAGCAATTATTATTCATGACACCTTTGTTCTTAGCCTAAACAGCAAAGACAAAGTAAATGATCTGTTAATTTTGTCACAGTTAAAACCCAGAAAATTGTTTTATAAGTTGAATAAGTATCATATTCTCTACTCAAATCCATTACTTTTTCTTTGTCAATCAGATTCTTCACAGATTCAGCATAAAACTGTCTAATAGGTATAGTTTAGCAATTTCAATATAGTTTTCAGAAATGATTTTCTTAATTCTTGCATTACAAATGACATATATTTATAATGGCTGAATAATGGCCTCCAACTGCTGTCTTCCAATTACTTAATCCAAAATCTTTAGCAAATTTTTTTTCCTATCTCTTTTTCTTATTCCTTCCTCTGGCCAATCAACAAATCCTGTTAACTGTACCTTCAAAATATATTTAGAATCTAACCTCTTCTCACCACCCCATTGCTATCTTTCTGGTCTAATCTGCCATCATGTGTCACCTATATTGGAAAGATACAACTAAATGAAAGTACATGTAGAAAAAACTTAAGTGTTTTCGTTGACTGCAAATGAGTCAATGACATAGTGAATATACCAACAAAACTAACTGATTAATGTAGATAGAGCACCCAGACCAGGGGATGTAAGAGTTTTGCTTTGCTTTGTGCTTGTCAGAACACATCTAGAATAATACATACAGTTCTTAAAGAAGGGATGCATTTGGAAACCGTAACAAGTAAGAGGTTCCTATAAAAGTTAGTCAAGTGTAGCCTTGTAAAAAGGAGATTTCAGGGTAAAGTAATATTTGCCTAACTTAAAGAACTCTAAATGAAATAAACATTAGATATTTTATGTAGAAAGCACATTTGATATACGCTTAATGAGTGAGAATTAGAGCAAAGTATTTTCCATCTCAATGTATCAATTCCTGTTTTCTCAAATGCCACCCAGTTTCTAAACCTGTCTTAAGTCAGAGAGCATATTAAAAATTTCTGCTTGAATGCTGAATGCATTCTAGAATAATGAGCCTACCATTTTCCACTGTCTGGAATGTTTGGGATGAGGTCCAAGTAATTTCATACCCTCCTGGTGATTCTGCAGGGCATTTTGCATCTGTTCTCTTTTGATAACAATACCGTGAACTACTTTTGAATTACCCCTTCCACAGTCTCAATTTGCTGTGCTTTTTATGGGGTTGACTCAATACCATACTTTAATTGGACACTGTAATTGGCTTAAGGACAATCATATGTCCCAATTTTGTCCAATTACACTTAGATACAGGATGTTTGTTTGAATTGTTAGAAAAAAGATTTCTGTGCCCTCAGCTCCACACAAACATGCACATACTCACAATCTGTACTTGACTCTGGGAAGCTATTATCTTTGCATTAAATCTTTGACAGAAGCCAGCATGAAAGAGAGCAGAATTAAGCCATATTCTTAGTAATATAATCTGAAACCCTAATATTAGTATAACCTTGGACATTTAACTTGTGTGAGCCAACAAATTTCCTTTTTAATTTTTTAAATTTGTTTAAACTTTTATGTCAAAATAATTGTAGACTCACACAAAATTGTAAAAATTGTACAGAGAGTTTCCTTGTACCTATCAGCCAGCTTCTCCCAATGGTAACATCATATGTAACTATAGTGTATTATCAAAACCGAGAAATTAACAGCATTAATTAACTAGATTACAGACTTTACTCATTCTACCAAATTTTGCATGCACTAATTTTTATGCTATTGTGTATAAATCTATAACATTTTTTTCAAATATATAAATTCATACAACCATCGTTAATATGAAGATGAAGCACTATCATTACATCCTTACAAAGTAGCTTTCGTGTGCTGCCTCTTTATAGTTATCCCTTCCCCATTTTCTTAATCCCTGGAAACCATTTGTTTATTCTTTCTCTACATAATTTTATCATTTTGAGAATATTATATAAGTGGAATCATACAGTGTATAACTTTTTGATTATAACCTCTTTATTAAAGCCAGATTAATTTTGCGTTATCTCCATTTGTGATCTAATTGATACAATTATCAAAATAAAATGTTTTTTTTAACCTCTGTTATGTTTCCTTATTAAATATATCTGAGATTCCCACTCAGTTTCTTTATTAAGGTTCAGTATCCCCAAAAGGAAGAAAATCTTACCCTGAAACAGAGCTATGTGTCTGAGATCCTGAGGACTTCCTTGATTCTTGCCTGTTCCTACCTCCTTCTCAGGAGCTAAGCTCTCAAACATCCAACCAATGTACAAAGTCTTTCTAGAAAGTGAGAGGTTATCTGTAAGCTCAACACTGTCACTTTTTAAACTTCTATTTTAGCAACTATCTGGAAAATATAATTTCTGAATTCTGAATAGATTCTTTTCACAAGAAACACAGGGAAAAATAGAATAGCCCTATATATCTATTAACCCTTTTCTTGTTTAGAAAAAAAAGTAGAGTTCATTGCCAGCATTCATTTAACATCATGCATAGGAATGCTACGTTTTCTAGGATTTGACATTTTTAGCGATCAAGAATTACTATATTTTGTAAATAAAAATATCACTACTAAAAACAGAATACTATAAATATAATGATGTCATTTGTTTCTAAAAACTATCGATATACTAGAGTGATGCGAAAAAATAAAAGTGAGATATTTCATGGCAAACTTTGCAGGTAAGGTTAGGACTGTAATCCACAAGTTATCTCAGGGTAAATGCCACAGCCACAAGCACTGTGGGTGAGTATTCTCAGAGCAAATGGGTTAAAGAAAAATGACTTCACACATGAAAACCTTCCCAAATAATAAATTCAGGGTCATATACCATCCCTCTGGTAAATACTATTAAACATTTATTTAAGCTATAAGAGGAGATAACATTTTCCAACATGTTTATTATATCAGCACAAACTTGATAATGAATTCTAATAAGGACATCATAAAAGATATCATTACAGACTCATATTCTTGGTGAATATAGATGTAAAATATATAACAAAATATCATCAAATTGAATTTAGCAAAATCTATATCTATATCTATATCTATACACACATGCAGAAGCATATCATGGACAGGTGAGATATGTTCCCTTTATGCAAGTTCTGTTTAGTATTTGGAAGTCAATAAAATGAATTCTCTACATTAACATAACAAAAAATAAAATACATGAGCATCTCAATATGCAGAAAAAGTTTTTTTAAAAATTCAACTGCCATTTATGATAAAGGTACTTAGCATATAAGAAAGAAAAAAAAAAGATTTTCAGTCTCATAAAAGACGTGTGAAAAACCTAGAGCTAATATACTTAATGGTGAAAAATAAAACATATCCACTTTAAGACTGGGAAACATGGTAAATATACTCACTTTTATTATTTCTACTCAACACTGAACTGACAGTCCTCACCAGTGTGAGGTAAGGAAAAAGAAATAAAAGACATTTAGATTGTAATAGAAGAAGAAAAATGTCTTTATTCACAAATGACATTATGTTTATGTAAAAATTTCCAAGGAATCTTGAAAGAAAACCTATTAAAACTAAACAGTGAATTTAGCAAGTTTACAGAATAAAAGTAAGCATACAAAAATTAATTGTATTTCTTTGTATTAGCAGCAGAAAACTAGATAATTGAATTTTAAAAATAACATTCAAGGACGTAAAATATTTAACAAATATATACAATCTTTATACTATTGAGAAATCAATTCTATAAAATAGTTGTATATATTACATGCAATTCTCATTAAAATACATTTAGTATTTTTATAAAAATCAGAGCCTGACTTTAAAATTTATAGAAAAATGTAAGATCCTAGAAGTCCCAAAACAATCTAAAGAAGAATAAAATTGTTTGACATTCACTTCCTGACTTCAACTTATTTTAAAGCGATAGTAGTTAGAACAGTATGATATTAATATAAGATAAATTGTTCAGTGAAACAGAATAACACATCTAAAAATAGTGATGCATATGCAGTCAATTAATTTTGTTATGAAGGTAACAAGTAATTCAATGGGGGAGAGAAAGTTTCCTGAACAACTGGATATCCACATGGAAAACAGAAACAAAAACCCCAAAACTCGAATTCCACCCACATCACTCACACATGTATTTAATTTAAAAAAGAATTATAGACCTAAATGTAAAAGCTAAAAAACTATATCTTATAGACAAAATGTAAGAAAATTTTCATGAACTTTGGGTAGGCAAAGATTTCTTTGATAAGACCTAGAAAGTACAAATCATATATAAAAATATTTATAAATTATATTTTATCAATTTCAAAATTTCTGCCGATTTAAAGAAATGTTTAATAAATGAAAAGGTAAGCCATAAACTGGGAGAAAATATTACAGTAAATATGTATCTGATAAAAAACACATGTAAAAATATGTAAGGCTATAAGAATATATATGCAACTAACATAAATATTACAGATACTACTCTTATAATTCAATATTGAATAGAAAAACAACTCAATTTAAAAATAGGTAAAGCTTTAAACAAAAAGGCAAATATACAAATTGTTATTAAGTACTAGAAAACGTACTCAATTTGATTAGTCATTAGGGAAATTCTAATTAAAATCTCCATGAGATGCCACTTAGGAAGGCTAAGATTAAAGTTATTTGTAAAGGTTTGGAAAATTAGAACTGTCAGAAATTAATGCTGGAAGCATAAAATGGTACAACTATTTTGAAAAAAATGGTTATCTAGTTTCTTGTGAAGTTAAAAAAATTCTAATAATTCAAATAGGAATTTAATCAAAAGGAACAAAAGCCTATATACATAGAAAAAGACTTGTACGAGAATGTTCATAGCATCTTTATTTATAGTAAATGAAAACTGAAAACATTTCAAATGTTTACCAACTGGGAAACAGATAAATTATAATATGCAAATACAATGGAACACATCTTGGCAATAACAATGACTGATCTGCTGATACATGCAACAATGTGGATAAATCACATAAACGTACTTTTGAATTAAAAAACCCAGTTACAAAGAGCACATATTCTGTAATTGCATATATATATACTATTCAAGAACAAGCAAGATACTTCTCTGGTGAAAGAGTAGGGAGACTTGATTAGAAACTAGAAAGAAGAAACATTTTATATCTCAACTGGGGTGTTGACTATATGGGTGTATACATTTATCAAAGCTCATTAATTTATGTACTTATTACTATTATTTAATTTATACCTTTATAAAAATTGAAATTGAAGAAAAAATATTTTTTTGAATACTGACAATTTCCTGAATCAACATAGTTCAAGGAAAAATTGTAAATGTTATGAATTCTCAGATAATTATTAAAAATAACATCATAGACATTACTTATAAATGTAAATTCATGTTTTATTCTGGTTACCTAAATTATTCTCATGGAGAAAAAAATGTCTATCATACCTTACACAAAATATTTAAGATTCAATTTTAGAATTTTTTTTCAGTGATGAAATTAAGCATGATTATTCTAGTTCCACTAAAAATGTGTTTTAATCTTCCTATTAAAAATAACTTTATTACATAAAGTCTTGATTCTAAGAACATAACATTTAGTCAGACATTTACCTGTTTAGCTAGTTCAGTTTTAGCAAGCATAAGTACCTACTCAAGTTCCTATCTAAATTTACCATACAATGTGACAAAATTACAAGTATGATAAATGTGTCAAAGAAAGGTACAAAACTACTGGCTTCAATTATTTACTCTTTGGGTAAAATTAAACTGAAAATGGACTTTATTTATTTCAATTTCAATAAAGAGTATTCTTTTTGTTGTGTCCAGCTTACCATCCCAAAAGTGAATTAAAAATAAAGACATGCCATACGATAAGTTAGCCACACCTTATTATACTTCAGCCTTCTTTTTAAATAAAATACTAACTCGACATTTTTTTGTATATGGAAGTCATAAAGTAGGTGTAAATAGTGTTTCTGACTACACATTTTCAAAGGTCTAACAGTAAATGCGACTGGCAGTGGTCAGAATGTTGTTTTTTTTTTTTTTTTTTTTTTTTTTAAACAGGAAAGCTTGGTATTTAAGCTTTCTCTTGCTGGGAAACAATTTGAGAAAATACAGCATTTATACACTTTCACTTTTTTTCTAATTTGGTGAGTTACATTACAATCATGTTGTGGCATGACTCTTGCTCTTTGAGCTGTGCCTTACACTGTCATTTAGAAACTACAACTAGCAGAATATTGCTCTTCAGCAGTAGCGGAAAGACTTTCCACATCTATTCGAGTTTATTTTAATGTGGTTTACTAATTAGACTGTGTACAGATATGTAAATTGTGGAATTATTTACTTCCAAAATATTTGATTCATAAATGTGCTGCCTTTCTACTTTTATACAGAAATATTAAGATTATCCTGACTTATGACCAATCTTATAGAACGATATGTCAATATAGACATGAACCAGTGACTGCAAAAATGAAATAGTGAATTATTTCAAAGTAAATAAAGTATATTTTGAGGTACAATACTTTTGAATAATGAAAAAATTATAATTTTTAAATATCAACAATAAAAATATATAGCTATTCCTAAATCCTATGTACATTATAAGATGTATGTAGATTTTTGTTAATAACTGGGTAGAAATAATGGCGGATTGATTTCTATATAATTTATTTTATATAGATTATAGAGAATAATAGGGTTTGGCTTTGTTTTTCAGCTGTAACTATAAGTCCATATTCTCATCCCTGGACTTCTACTCCCTGAACTGTTACTCACTGCAAGAAATGTGAAGATACTCTGGCTGCAACACCTGTCCTACACTGCTTGTCATCGCTTGTCTGGTTGGCAGGCAAACAGCCTCTTATTCACCACATGGATATCTACTTCGAAAAAGAAGATGATCGTTTTCTTAATGGTGCTGCTTTTCTTCTACCCTTCCACACATCATTCCTTTTCACATTCCTTCATTTTTTCTTTGATTTTATGTGTATTGAATTCTTATTATGGGCGGAGTAGTAGAAAAAAGACTATAATCATAAAAAAGAGACTATGGGGAAATTAACAATTAAACTTCAAATTACAGTACTAAGATAAGGTAGACAGAGTGTTCCCTGAGAGCACAAAAGAGTGGTACATAAGTAAGTCTTGGTGAGTCAGAAAAGATATTATGGAAGTGGTTTATACACTGAAACTAGAAGGATAGACATTAGTTGCCCAGTCAATTACTATAACATATTTCCTAACCAAGTGTTTCTCATTTACCAGCCAGGTCAAGACCATATTTCTCTATGCTGTCTTAAATACTGAAGTAAAAATCTCATTTCAATTAGGGCCTGGGGAAACTAGAGGTACAAAGTAAATTTGAATCCAAACAACCACTTAAGTCTCCAATACCTTTTCTTTCACTTTTCTAATAAAATTGTTTTTGTCTCCTCATAATATTTGATGTCTTAGTTTCTCTTAATGCCTCCTTACTTTACCCCTAAGTTTCTTTATAATTCTATTGTCCCTTATAGTATTACTGTACTAGGAATTTATATCCTTAATTTTTGAATCCTGTATTTAAATATATATTATCCTAGGAAATGTCTAGACATTAATTAACAGGTCAAATATATATTTTTCTTTTCCTACCTGATGATAACTTCTTACCCAATGGTAAATTATGTTATTTAAGAGGAAGAAAGAAGAAAATAAAGTAAGTTACAGAAAACATAGCAGAGTTTGAAACACCTCATTTAAATACAGTCAATAATAAGATCTATTCAGCCAGATACTTTAAATGTCAATTACATTCATCTTTTATTTGCTCAGCTCTCAAAATACTATCAATATTTTGATTATCAATATCAGTCATTCAGTGAGGACCAGAATCATATTTTGATCCCATCGAGTCCTAATTTTAAATTGTTTCTATCCTTTTATCTTTGTTATTAAGTTGGAGAGAATTTGAGAGACAATTGATGTTGCTAAATTTTCTCAAACTTAATATATTTTTAAAAAATTTAGATGCATCTTTATTTTTGTTAAATTTAGTGGGGTGACATTGGTTAATAAAATTAAATAGGATTCAAGTATACAATTCAGTAGTATGTCATATGTATATTACATTGTGTATTTACCACCCAAAGTTAAATTTCCTTCCATCACAATATATTTGACCTCCTTAACCCAAATCAAAATAATTAACGTATTTCAAAGTCTTTTCTTTTTTATTTAATGCTGTACTTGCAAAAGCATTTAATTTTTCAATAATGACTTAACTCTTTGATCAATAAAATTTTGTGAGTTAGGGGCTGTAGTTTACATAAATAGAACAGAAATAGAAATTCCAACTCAGTGTGAGTATAAACACAGGATCTATTTTCCAAACAGAAAACACAAGGAGGCAAAGAATGCTGGCTGACTGAAGAATTAGCTGTATAATACCTTTTGAATGGCCTTCAATGGCTGTTTTTAAAAGAGTTGAAGAAAATCAGACTGAGCTCTTTATGAAGTTTTATCAATAAGACTTTGTTAGTAATTGGCATAGTATTTTAAGTGATTCTATTGAAAAGATATCAGTAAGGACTGAACACATACAGGTCTATACTAGCAGAATTCTTTTCCAATAATAGCATGCTCTTTTGTTTCCAAAAGTATATTTTATTTAAATACTAAATACAATTTAATAGTTGGGGAAGTTAAGGGAAAATTTTTTGAGATTTTAACCAGAGAAAGCAAAATTTAAATGTAACAGACAATATTTTATGACAATTTGATTATTCAATTTATATCATATATCCAGATACAATAACTAGGGTACAATAAAATTCCCTGAAGTTTCCATTTTAATTCCAATTAAATGACCAAAAAAAATTTAATAATCTAATTATATTATTCAAGATAATTGTCAATTGACATAGTTGAGTTCTGAAGGAGATCATTTCAATCAAAACTACTTAGTATTGCTTTCTACGTGATCTAAAATCAACATATTCTGCCTTTTAATATAACTGCTGTTTAATACAATTATCATATAGATCAAAGATATGTAAAATAATTAAATGAACTCTTATAGAATTTCTCTGAGAGTAAAGACATTTACATTTAATGTACTGATACATACTTTTTTGGGAGGATAATGTCTTAAAGAGCTCCTAAAATGGGTTGCCACTTTGTGTGAGACCTACTTACTTCATATCTGGATTTCCTATGAAAATGAATGTCACATTGAATTATTTGGAATACATAAATGTATATACCCCTTGCATACATGCAATCATTTTGCTTTAATAGATTCAAATACCACAAACTGTTCCAAATCTGAATATCATTTCATTTTGCATCTAATTAAAAAAATGTTCCTTGCAGTAATTCACAGCCTTAAACTGTAACTATCTTTCCATAAGATAAAAGCAAAAATTGTCTTGGAAATATAATATCCAGAAAAACACTCTGACATCAAAAGTAAATATGTAAAACCCTAGAGCACTTTGATTACTATCCTCCATAATGAATACACAGGAAATCACTTCCCAACAATTTTTTGTGCAGCATTCATGTATAAACAGAAAATAAATGAATCTTTCCAAATAAAGTTATTAACACTAATTATGGACAGGTTGTTCACTGGGGAAGGAAACAAGATAATTAGAGGGATGCTTGGAGGTAAGTTATGGGAAAGGCAAATAAAAATTTTATTTATCATTCAAAAACATTCCTTGGTGTGAGAACTAAACAAGTAGAAAGGATTTTGTAAGACTTGTAAAATGAAAGTGTAATGACTTCAATTTAGACTGGTTTCTGTCATAAATCTCCTACCTTCAAGAACAAAGTGACTGAAACAGTATGATAAATTTATCCCTTTCTGAAACCAGGTCGATAAGTTTCTTTAGAAATACACCTTAGTGAAAGACTAGCCCAGGTCACTAAGCAATTGATGTAACTATCACAAGTTCAGCTGCACAGAGCATTACAGTATTAGAAAAATACAAAGGAGACTTTGCCTTTTCTGAGGCTGTCACAAAGAAAGTTATATGCCTCAGAAACAAGTTTCTCTGAAAATGAATAAATAATATTCTTCAAACATTTTAATTGTGATAATCTTAGTGAATTCACTTCAAAAGTATAAATTAACTTTGCATTTCAGTGCCTTTTAAAAAGCATATGAAACATCAATAACCTTGAGTATTAACTCCCTCACTTAAAAAACAAATATTTGTCCTGATTATGTGTGTGAATGTGTATTTTCAAAAGAATTGGCTCACTGCCAACAGCAAAGATGCAGGGGAAATAACATTTATAAGGCATTAAAACAGGTAATTTTCTATAAAAAAATGAACACAGATATTAATATATTTTAATTAAATTTTTCAATAATGAAAAGAAAATGTATGTATATTATTATTAATTTGACTTCTTTATATACATCCTCTGTATATAGAATGACTAGTGAAACAAACAAGTTGAAATAACTTAAAAATATACATGATTAAAAATATGTTAAATAAAATGCTACTTTAATCGTTGAAAGATAATCCCTATTGCTCAGAAGATATAGATACATTTTGTTAAGATTAATATCTTTAGTTAATATTGCCAATATCTAGAAAAGGTGATAACCTTCTTTATTACTTACATAACATACCAGAATCCCCATTAAGAGAGATATTCACTTTTTGTACATGTAATCAAGAACATAATTAAGGTTACTCATTTTATTTGGATATGTCTTAGATAATATATTACATTTGATTTTATATTTAGTTAAATCCATATTTTGTTTTGTTCTGTTTCATTTGGCGTGTGTGTGTGTGTGTGTGTGTGTGTGCGCGCGCGCGCGCGCGCGCGTGCGTGCATGCGCATGCGCGTGCAGGAAGCAATAAAGTGACTAGCAATTTTATTGATGAGTACATATTTTCAAGAAATTCTTAGTCAAATTCCCGTTATAGTTATAATCCCCACTAACCTAACAATTTCTTTTCTCTTCTCCTAGGAGAATGGATATAAATAACAAAAGGCGAAAGTGGATTGATCAAGGTGGTGCCGTGGTTGGGTCCGGGACTCCCCTCTCCCCACGGACATGCCAAAAGTGCACCTACACAGGAAGCAATTATTTCTGAAAGAAATCCAGAAACTAGTTGACTGTCTCCTACACATTGGGTAAATGAAAAAATACCCACATCGAAAGTAGTGAGAAAGACTGAGAGACACTTGCCATAAATCCCACTCCCAGCACAGTGCCATACAACCAGGAGAGAACTCCCAACTCTCAGCTACTCCATAATAAGTGAATAGTTTGCAACCCACGGCTAGAACTCCAACATTTAAGACTCCTACCCAAGACACCAGCTATAAAAGCCAATGAGGCTTATGTCCATGAGACACACACAACTTTAGCAAACAAAACAACAGTTGTTAAAGGGTGTGCAAGCACTCACCTAAGGCTCAGTGCAGAGGGAATAAGCAAAAATGCACAACTCAGTCTTTTTCTGAAAGAGGCCCGTCTGGGCACTTTGAATGCTGCTTTTTGAGGGTCAGGCTTCTAATTTAATACACTTTTGGGGGTTGATTATGATCTTCCCTGGAGACTGGGAAGATCAACATGTGGATATCTCTCCTGTTACCTCCCTCTAACCTACTCTCCCACTCACTAGTATCACCCTAGAAGTAGCTTGTGAACAAGTGTGCACCCCACCTTTTTCACTACTGCCTAAGAGGTGGATCCTCAAATCACATGACTCTGATAGCCAGTGGTGTTTGCATTCATGAGTCCCACAGGACAGTAAGTATGTAGCAAACAATGCAGGATTTCTTAATGAGTGCAGGAATACTCCCTTCCCCCTGCAGCTATATACCTGGGACCATTGCAAAATGAGAATCCAAAAACATCTCCCTGGAAGGGGCTTAATTACATACTTTCTCAGATGCTTCCTGAGGGTCCAGCTTCTAAGTAGCCTACCTCTAGGTATTAAATATGGTTCTTACCTAAGAGACACTCACCAGCCTTGGCACAAACTCAATATATCATGATCAAATGAGTTTTATTCCAAGGATGCAAGGTTCAACATCCAAAATTCAATAAATAAATGTGATACATTACATTAACAAAATGAAGAATAAAAATTATGTGATTATCTTATAGATATAAAAAAAGAATTAGACAAAATTCAACATTTTTTTATGATAAACTTCTCAACAGACTGGATATAGAGGGAAAGCACCTCAACATAATAGAGGCCATATTTGAAAATCTCTCAGCTAACATCATACTCAATGGTGAAAAGCTGACATTTATTTCTCTAATATCAGGAACAAGACAAGAATGTCCATTCTTACCACTTTTATTCAGGATAACACAGGAAGTCCCAGCCAGAACAACTAGTCAAGGAAAAAATGAACAGACATCCAAGTCAGGAAAGACATAAAATAAAATTTTCTGGATTTGCAGGTAACATGAATTGTATATAGAAACTCTAGCTTCCATCAAAACAAAACTATTGGAGCTAAAAAGCAAATTTAATAAAGCCGTAGGATACGAAATCTACATTCAAAACCAGTTGCAATTGTATACAATAACAATAAACTATCAGAAACAGAAATTAAGAAAATAATCCCATTTATAATATCATCAAAAATAATAAAATATTTAGGAACAAATTTAACTAAGGAAATAAAAGATCTACACACTGAAAACTATGACACTGATAAAAAAATTGAAAAAGAAACAAATACATGAAGAGATATTCTGTGCCCATTGATTATAAGAATTAATATTGTTAAAAGGACTATACTATCCAAAGAGATCTACAGATTCAGTATAATTTGAATGGCATTTTTCATAGAAATAGAACAAACAACCTTAAAACTTGTATGGGATTGTGAAAGTTCTCAAGTAGCCAAAGCAATGTTGAGAAAAAAGAAAAAAAAATGAAGGTATCACATATTCTGATTTCAAATTACATTACAAAGATATTGTAATCAAACAATAAGGTATTGGCCTAAAGACAGACACATAGATCAATGGAACAGAATGCAGAGCCTAGATATAAACCTACATATAAAAGGTAAATCAATTCTTGACAAAGGAGCCAAAAATATACAAAGAGAGAGAATAGTCTTTCAATAAATGACGTTGGGAACATTGGACAGCCACATGTAAAAGAATAAAATTGAAACTTTATGTTATACCACACACAAAAATCAATTCAAATTGTATTAAAGACTTAAACATAAGACCTGAAACCATAAAACTCCTAGAAGGAAATTTACTGAGTAAGTTCCTAGTCACTGGTCTTGGAAACAATTTTTTGAATATGACACCGAAAGTGAAGGCAACAAAAACTAAAATAAACAAGTGGGACTATCTCAAACAGAAAGCTTCTGCACAACAAACTAAACCATCAACAAAATGAAAAGGTAAAGAATAGAATGGGAAAAAATATTTTCAAACCACATATCTAATAAGGGATTAATACCTAAAATGTAAATATAAATCATACAACTCAATAGCAAAACATAAACAAATAACCCAGTTAAAAAATAGACAAAGTACTTGAACAGACATTTTTACAAAGAAGACATACAAATAACAAACAGGTACATGAAAAGGCACTCAGCATCACTAATCATCAAGCAACTGCAAATCAAAACCACAGTAAGATATCACCTCACATTTGTTAGAATGGCTAGGGATGGGTAAAGGAGGTGAAAGGGATTAAGAAGTATGAATTGTCAGTTATAAAAATAGTTACAGGGATGTAAGGTACAGCATGGGAATATAGTCAATAATATTATAATAACTATGTTTTTGCCAGATGGGTAATAGACTTATCGGGATGACCACTTTGTAAGGTATATAAACATCTAATCACTATGTTGTACATCTGAAACTAAAATAATATTGCATGTTAACTATAACTAAAAAATATTTTTTTAAAAAGCTAAGAGATAACTAATGCTGGTGAAAAAGTGGAGAAAAAGGAACCCTTGTGCACTGATGAAAATGTAAATTGGCACAGCCACTATGAAAAATAAAATGGAAGTTCTTCAAGAAATTCAAAATAGGACTACTATATGATCCAACAATCCCACTTCTGGATATATACCCAAAGAAAATGAAACAATGATCTCAAAGATATATCTGTACTGCTGTATTTATTTCAGCATTATTCATAACAGCCAAGGTATGAAAAAAAAAAAAACCAATGTTCATCAATAGATGAATAAATCAAGAAAATGTGAGATAAGTATGATATAATATTATTTGTCCATGGGAATAAAGAAAATCCTGCCATTTGTGGCAACATGTATGAACCTGGAGGGCATTTTGCTAAGTGAAATAAGCCAGACGGAGAAGACAAATACTACATGGTATCACTTATAAGTGGACTCTTAAAAAGAAAGAAATGTCAAATTCATAGAGAGTAAAGTAATTGCTAGGGCCTGAGGGCTGGGAGAAAGATGGGGAGGTCAGTAGAAATATACAGACTTTTAATTAATAGATGAAAAAGTTCTGAGGATCTAATGTATAATACTGTGACTATAGTTGATAACACTATATTGTATATTTGAAATTTACTAAGACAGTAGAACTTAAATGTTCTCACCAAAAACAAAAACAAGAAATATGTGAGGTGATGTATGTGTAAATTAACTAGATGAGGGGAACTCTTTCACAATGCATATGTATATCAAATCATCATGTCATTCCCTTTAAATATCTTATAATTTTGTTGTCAATTATACTTCAAACTAAAAAAATTATGTCTTAAAAATTGTTTTCAATACATTTCAAGTAGGTTGTGTTTTAATGTTTTTCTAATAAAGATAAATATCACATTAGTATAAGTAAAATATGTCATACAAAAATCTTATGGGACAGTTTTGTGTAAAAATTGTGCCAGCTCACTGTTTAAAGATACTATTAATGAAGAGAGATCTTCTTTTTGAATCCATGTTGAGTAGTTAATGGAATTATGATTAAATGCCTCTATATCCAGCCATTTCTGCACTATGAGAAACTATAAAAGCAGTAGTTTCTATGAATAATGCCCAACTACAAACAAAATTGCCTCTGTCACACCTCCAAACGAATGAGAGAGTATGTGTAGAAGGAGAACAGTTATATTTGGAGTTACAAAAATAAACAACTATAATAATCAATATGCATTTAGATATTATAACACTGGAACTAGAATCTGTGATACTGTTGGATAAACATCAGGAAATACAAAGATGAATGGAATGGGATATAGTAAAGAATGGTCAAGAAGATGTTTAGAGGCTTTAAAAGTAAAAAGATACTTAGTAAAGATACAAGTTCAGGAAATATTTTTAAACATATAAATGAAAAACAATACAAACCAAAAATTTCTTGCAATATATTTTTTCTATTTTTATTCATGACAGTATTCCTAAATGTTTTTATCACTTTCTCTAAAGCAAGTGATGCTATGTAATCTAAATATATGACTATATATTTAATCTGAAGCAGCAAAATAACATATTAATCTTAGCTGTACCAAGAAGCACTAGGTCGAGTTTTTAAAAGCATGTTGGCACATACTCTGCCTCTCTTTCTATTTTTCCTACCTGGGAAATATTCACCTGTCCCTGCCTATAATGCCTAGGAGCTATGAGAAAACATCACAAATACAATACTTTCTGGCAACATTGATTATGGGAAATGGTTGCCTCAGAATTTGCATTTCTTCAAGGAAGCAATTTTTCCTCTTGTAACGAGGAGACTTCTTAATTTGCATGTGTTGGTTTTTATCTTTAGTCTGTTAAGCTGAATTGATCTGAAGAAAAGCATCTATCAAGCCCACTATGATACAAAAGATAGCATGGTTGGTGGTAGGAACTGATTTGTAAGTAACTGGTTAAGAAGTTGTGGCTGGACAGTGGTGACTATTGGCACGGGGCAGAAGATTGCAAGATGTAGTTGAACCCGACCCTTCAAAGTAAAAGTGTAGACAGAGGTCCAGCAAGGACTTTCTTCTATTTACCATCTCAGAAAGGAATAGAAAACTATAGGTCAGATATTTCCATTCCTATAAGTACTTTATAATCATTGTTACATACTTACATTCATAACTTATGCAACTTAATATTCAGATCCCTATAGTTTTTGTAGTACAATCCTTAAAAGAAAATGGACTCTTGTATTTTTTTTTTCTCTAGCGTCCCAAAGAAAGGTATTATGTTTACAGGAATCTAAAGAGGCATCTCATTCCAGAGCCAGGCATAAGACTGAGATCTGGGAGAAGAGGGAAGTAGTTGGGAATCGGAAAGAGAGAAAGACAGGATGACACTTTCACATCTCTAGTCTACTTATTAAGGGGTGCTATGGAAAAAGATTTGAAATCAGCTACCAGAAAAGAGGCTCCCATTTAGGCAGGCACATCACTATTGTTGAGGGTGAGTATGTTTGGCACCACTTGAGGCTATGTAATTTTTCCGCCTCCACAAATCTTACTAAAAAGTTTGATGTGGTAATCATTAATCTAAATAATATTTCTTACAAACAAAATTAAAGTGTCAGAAATCTGGAAACTAAATGACATTCTAACACTTTCATGATGAACCTACTGTTATGAAAGAATAAGTAATAAAACAGCTCTCATCATTCTAATGAAGAAATGAGGAGGAAATTCAGTAACTAAGAAGACCGTGACAGTAGAAAGATGGTGGCAGCAAAAAAAAAAAAAAAAAAATTCATGTATCAAACTTTGGCTTTGTAAGTAAGAGTAATCTATTCTTTTTACTCTGGGAAGGTAGTTGATATTGAAATAGTGGCAGAACTTCATTTTTAAAATAAAAAAAATAATATTATCTGCACAATGTTAATCTGTCAAGTAATGAAATGACTTAGCTAATGGGTCTGGGAGCCTTTTAAAAACATCTCCCTTTTGTTTGTGAGTTTTGAACTTATTTTTTATTTGTCAGTAATTTTAGATCTTTCCTTTATGATCAAATTATTTGATATCTAATGACATGTTAAAACAAAACTATTCAAAGAAATTTTAGATGGTTATATAAATGTAATAAATTCTAAAATATAGTATCTCTTCACTTTTCTCCTTGAACTAGTCCTCATATTTACCTCCCCACCCCATCCCTCACATTTCTCCCCCAGGACTTTCTGAGGTAAAATAAACAAACAAACAAACAAACAAACAAATAAATGAATAAATTGTTATTATTACTCCTACTCATTAGCAGTCTCAAAAAAAATTATAAGTATTACAGGATGTGTGCAAATGTCAACAAGATACCATTTGCCTTATGTGGACATATACATCTTTTTCCTGTAGTGATTCTAGTTTAGGTATCCCTCATATTTTGTTTTTGGTGGATTGCCTATGTCCTACTTCATGGGAACCACAGATGTAATAGAACAATCATATAATTTACAGTGGCAAATGTTACTTAACTAGATTACAACATTCTACTTTGTGATTTTAAATATTCTTAAATTAAGGTAGATCATTATTTTAGTTGCCTAAGGTAAAGAATTCTTGCCAGAACTCCAAGATACTTAGTTTGGATGAGTTTCTTTTCTTTAGACACGTGATTAGTTCACTGTTTCAGCAGAGTGAAAAGGAATCTTTTCCTTAACGATTATAGACTCCTGCTTAGTCTCTGAACACTTTTTTTCTCCCTAAAAATACAACAGAAACAAAACTAATAAAGCAGTTTTGGACCTATTGTAACTTTTATTCAGTTTTATTTTTTAAATATTATGGTACTGAAACACTAAAATAGAATTATTTTGCTTTTTTTGAAATCACTGTCATTGTTGAAATAAAAACTGTGGAGGAAATCATTTTCTAAACTAAATGCCTTGTTTTTTTAAATTATCAGTTATTATTTTGTTCCTTGTTCTAAACTAAGTACTTTTTTAAAAAATATCGTGATTATTTTCTTGCCTATCTACAACTTTTAAAGCATTGTATTTTATTAGAGCTAAGCATGAGTAATCTTTTTAAAAATATATTTTCATAATTTTAAAATAAACTTTAAAGTACCAACTGAATAGTTTGTAATTTTCAAGAATGTAAACCTAAGTATGTTGCCAGTGTAGCATTAAATTATTCTAATTTTATAATGATTGCTATAATTATATATTTGTTTTCAAACCAAATTTAGGTAGTTATTACAACCTGTCAAATGAAATAATTACCATTGTTAGATACTAAAAATAAGGTCTCCTAAAGGTGATTAGGTCCTGTTAAAAATGACTATCTTTTTATTGTCAATATGCTTAAGTCTTTGGAATTACGATCTCTTTATATTATAACATATCAGTCAATAAAGAAATTATCGATAACAATATTGGGCAAGCAGATAAATTAGTTATTAAATTCGATGAGTTTTCCTGTGGGTTCATCTGCTTTCATGGTTTCAACACATAAAACTGCATTCTCTATTTTCCCATTGGACTTTCCCTCTCTTCCTTAGATCATTCTCTTATCTCATTCTGTATAGAGAGCATCTCTACTCAGATGTTAGACTTCTCTCTGATCCTTAGGTTTAACTTTTCACTGACTATTTAATTCTTCCATCTCTTTATTCGCTGAGCTGGGAATTTCATCATCTTTATCTTCTCATAGCTTTTCCTTCAGTAAGACTCTACTTTTATTTTCTTCTTAGTCAGCTTAGTCATCTTTATAATTTGGTGCCAGAAAAATATCGACAATGTTGTTTCTTACTGTAGAAGTTGCACTAGACAGGAAGTTCATAGATCTGATTTCCACCCACGACTTTATTAAACTCTGCTTGGTTGGAAGATCATATACACCTGTTCAGTGGCCTAGCACTGTCCCTGTTAAATAGAATATCTGAAATTGGTTGTCTTTAAAATTTTTGCAACTTTAAATATTCTCAGTCTACCAATACTAATAGTCCTCAATATATTTCTGCTTCCTCTAAGTAAATGTAATGGAATAAAAGTAATTTATTATTTTGTCCACTGTGACACTATGTTACATGAGTCCATTAGGAAAATTCTCTAAATAAGGCTTGAGAACTGCTCTCCAGCTCCCACTTTGTAACTATATTTTCCTTCTAGTGGGCATAGTTTTGGATTATATTCTTTCCAAAGTATGCCAATGTAACTGTGCCGCAGGGGAAGATTGCCTAAATTCAGCAAACTCATTGTTTAAAATTCCTTTGTTTAGAATATACATGTTGCCATAGATACTTTGGGAAGAAATTTAACCTTTGTATCCCAGATTAAGCAAAAGGAAATGTACTTAGATTTCATCAGAAGCTGTAATTTCTACAACAGTGCAATTAATTACATCAAATACTAGTCTTTTTGTTGGAATAATCCACTGGTATTTCTTACCCTGCCTTTTTTTTTTTTTTTTTAAATCAACTATGACATATGCCCCAAAATTTAAAAATGCTCCCTTTGGTTTAAGAGCTATTCAACCAGTAAGGAGCTCTTCCTTTTCGGACAGACACAACTATCAAAACAGATAAAATCTAAATATTTATTACCATTTATTTGATGGGTGAATACAGGCTGTTTGAGTACCTTGATTGTTCTCTGACCTTTAGACTAGAACAAGACTGAAGAAAAAAGTCCAGTTTATGGAGGGAAAACACCATATTAAAATACTTAAGAAACTGATTTTCCTCTACCTCACCGATGGTAATAGAAAACAAAAAATTTGATAGATGATTGGATGAAGAAAATGTGGTACATATATATAATAGAATATTAACCATAAGAAAAGATGAAATATTTTCATTTGCAACAACATGGATGTATCTTGAGATCATTTTAAGTAAAATAAGTCAGACAGAAAAAAGTTGAGAACCGTATGATTTCACTCATATGTGAGATCCAAAACCGAAAGCGAAAAACAGACAAGATAAACAAACTAACAAAAATTCATAGACATAGACAACAGTACAGTAGTTACTAGAGAGGAAGGGTGTAGGTGGGAAGGTAGATAAGGGTAAAGGGGGTCAAATATATAATGATGGAAGGAGATTTGACTTTGGGTGGTGAACATACAATGCAATATGGAAATGCTGTATTATTGAATTATACACTTGAAACATATATAATTTTATTAAATAAGGTCATTCAAATAAATTTAATTTAAAAATCATCTAAAAAATTATGCTTAAATTAGTTTGGTATTGTATTATCATAACAGAGAAGACTTTTCTGATGATAATCAAGAAGTCATTAAAAGAATTTATAGAATATTATGATGACTAATTAATATATTTGTAATAGTATTGTAGGAATCATGTAAGACAAGATACATAAAGTACTAGGCAGAAAGGGTGACACAAGATCAATTTATTCTGAATTAATACTAGAATATGTACATATATAAACATTTTTATTTTATGAATATATATTTTAAATGTGGCTTTTAAATCATCTTATCAAAACTCTCATCATCTCTCATTTTTTTTTAAATTTAAATCTAGGAGCTAAATTATTTTAAATTTTCTGTAAAAATATTTTTCAATAAAGATATTGAGTTATCATCAAATAAGTTTACTTTCCGGACTATTCTGGTATCTATTAAATAGAACTCTTTTTACCCCAATGAATCTATTACTACCTCAGCTAATTATCTTACTTCATGAACCACTACTTCTTTTACAGGTCACCAAATAACATAAAAACCTTCCCCCTTTAAATTGTGAAAAATCATTTTTCCTGGCTTCAATAATTTCTCAGCTTCTTCTTTTTCATAATGCCACATTTAACACAACACAATACTAGTAACACTCACTTTTCACTGAACTCAGACCTTTACATTTTTCAGTTTCAATATATAAAACCTGTTAATTTTATATATAAAATACATAACAGAAAATTTTTAGTTGTTATTTATTTCCCATTGCCTTCTAAACAGATTCTATTAATTGGATGGGTATTACAAAGATGAAGTTTCATTACTTCAGCATTAAGAAATAGGTATAATATATGAGTTTGTTAGTTAAAGTTACAGCCTGATGCAGTGAGTATTCTATTCAAGAATCTGCACCCAGGAGTGCTGGGTTAGCATTATATCAGAAAGATGTTAATACATAAATTATTCATGTTTAACCATGAATTATTCATATCATAATGTAAACCACATGCTTTGATAATCAGAATAAATTATATTAATAGTTTAATCAGTTATCATGATTAATGTTAGAAATGAGTTCCCATGGGTGAAATTAAAGGTATTCAAGATCTGTGGATTTGCTAAAATTTTTTAGAGACTTTTCCTTCCTTTCCATGAATAGTGTGTAAGACTCCAGCCAGGTCTGTAGCTTATGTCTGCAAATTAAGCCCAAGGTTTCATATTCTAAATGATTCTATATCTTGCCATCACTGAAAGATCTTCTAGTTGTCTGATAACAACTAGACTAAAATATTTCTGTTTCTGTCATAATTCCAAGTGCCCTGAAAAGCCAGTAGTATATCATAAATCTGACCAATCTGTATGAAAGAGTTTTATGCCTGCTTACTAATGGTGATTATTTAGTAAATGTCTGTATACATGGCAGATATGGTCTGAGTATTTGTTTGCTTTCATTAAAAGCTGGTAGTGATGTTACACAGAGGACTAAACTCTAACTACCACAAACTTTTTAGAAGGCTATTAATAAAAGACGTAAGAGCTGTTGATGACTTTTTTTTGGCTGGGACCAGTTTGCAACAGAGCCTCTGTTGGTGATCACCTTGAAAGGTATGGATGCAAGTTTGGATGTGGAAACAAGAAACATATAAACTTTTCTTCAAAAGAGGGGGAAACAATTGGGATGTGAGATGTTTATAAAGAAGTCTAGACAGCTGCAAAAAAAGGTGGAAGCTATTAGGAAAAAAGCAGAAAAAAAATCTCCACTGCTACAGGAGAAGGAAGAAGAGACTGGTCAGCACATTTGTATGATGAGGAATTTTAAGGCATTTGCTGTGCAAGATAATATAAACTTCCTCTTCCTCTTCTGCTATGAAATCATTAGTAAAAATATACATTGCTCACTCATGCTTTTGGAGCTCATCATTTTTTCCAATGAGTGTGAAAACGTACTGATTTCTGCATTAAATGTGACAAGGGGCATTACCCAAGACCACACGCAGAACAGTTTACATTTAGGATACAAATATACTTAAATATAGACTGTTAGGTATTAATGTCATTTTTTTGTCATTGTGTGTTTATACTTGAATATTTCTAAAGTATGCTAAATAGTTTATTTTTTCTACATTTATATATGGGAATAACAAATGAGGGCTGCTGGATTAGCTTGGGAGGCAGCAGACCTGAATTCTTGACATCATTCTCCCATAAACAGATAGGAAATTGACTTGATCTCAGAAGGCTTTTATCTCAATATCTGCAGAAATAAGATGCTTGAACTAGCTGATCTCGAAGAATTTCTTCAGCTCTATCTACTACCATCCCCATTATATGTTCATATCAGTACATAAACTCAGTGGTTCAGGTAATAAAATTGTTCTAGTCCTTCTGGGCTCCAACACTTCATTCAGCTCTAGAATAGGTTAGAAATGCATGTACACATTAATCTCTTATCAAAGTGTCCTACTATCTGTCTGTAAAATAAATTTAAAGAATTAGCCAGAAAAATAAATCTAAATGTTAAGTTGGAGGACTCTCTATACCTCCACTGTCCAATAAGAGCTTTGTGATGGAGGGAATGTTCTGCAGTATACAAGCAGCGATGTATAGCTATTGAACACTTCCTTAAAATGTGGATAAAGTGGGTTTTTTTTAACCTTAATAAGTCAAAATATTAAATATACTTATCAGATAATTAAATGTTACTAAGGAAAAAATAAAATGCTAGAGGAATATTTTGTTGAATTAATATGATTCTAGACTAAGTAGTGGCTTTTCCAAGGAAGCATATAATTTTTAAAACTTTATAAATTTGATAAATACAACTTAAAAGTTCTATATAGAAAAAAATAGTTTAAAAAAAGACAAAATGTGAACTTATATAGGCAGCACATATAGCGCATATAGCAAATAGCTCATTTGTTCAGGTTACATGTGTGTATATATATATATATATATATATATATATATATATATATATATATATATAAAACCACAATAAAATAATATGATAAATATAGCAGCTGGCATAGAAGGTAAAGACTGTACATGCCTTCTCTAAAGACCACACCAAAATTATAACAAAACTACAAAGCAATCAGTACAGAGTAGCCAGAGGTCTGGCTGAACAGAGGCTCTACTACTAAGTCATCTCAAATACCATGTCATGTCAAAATGTTAGGCAGGGTGGAGATGTGAAACAGCTTGGTCCCACAACTCCCAGTAGCAATCAAGAATCAGGAGGGCCATCTTGGCTGTAGAGCCTCTCCTTCACCTGAGTAGGGGGGTCCCAGTTTCACACTGGCCTCCCCAGTGCTGGGAATAGAAGTCCCCACAACTTCTGGCTGTGAAAACCAGCAGAGCTGAGGCTGAGTGAGATAGAGAGCTGCTGGAAGTGCAGACCTTCCTTTTAAAGGGCCCACACCCAGTCTTACTCTTTGACAGACTCACTCACTCTGAGCTCCAGTGCTGGGGCAGCTGCATGATGGGCACCAGGGACATACAGGCAGGCACTGAGCTATTGGGGTTCTGGGTGAGGGCTAGAGGGGTGGTTGGCTCCCAGACAGAGGTGCAGGCAGAAGCCATAGCTCCTTTGTTGAGCTCTTCCCCCTGCCAGCCTGCAGACACAGATGCCATCAACCTGGATAACAGATTGCTCCACCCAGGGGATTCCCTGAGACTCTACCTCTCTCAACTCGTGGACCCACCCAAGCTGCTTCCAGTGATTTGTTCTATACAAACGGGCTGCCTTGGCACCTGCTGTGAACTTTCATAAAATCTCTCAAAGGCTCACAAAACCCAAAGAAGGAGCATCTATTCTTAGCGTGCCCTGTACCTCTTGCTGAACAACCCCAGGACCTGATAGTGGCAGCCAGCCTCAGTTTTGGACTTGACCCCTTGAGGCACCTATAAGCCCAGCATAGGAGGCAGCTATATGTGGACTCTTACCACATGGCCCAAGAGGTGCACAGGCTATGGCTGAGTTAGGCCTGCAGCTGGATCCCTCTCAGGTCAGCTCCAAAGGGCCCCACAATATACCTACTACGTAAAATCACTCTACTAAGACTGAGGGACTTAGGATCCCTACCTAATACATAAAAACAGACACAGGGAGGCAGCCAAAAAGAGAGACAAAGAAACATGGCCCATTTGAAAGAACAGAACAAAGCTTCAGAAAAAGAAATCATGAAAACAAAGACAAGCAATATAACAGTTGCAGAGTTCAAAACACTGGTTATAAGGATGCTCAAGGAACTTAGGGAAAGAGTAGATGAACTCAGTGATAACTTTAACAAAAAGATATAAAACATAAAAATGAAGATGGAAATTATAAAAGGTAGCCAATCAAAAATGAAGAATACAATATTTGAGATGAAGGGTACATCATAGGGAATTAACAGAATAGAGGAAGTGTAGGATCAAATCACAATATAGAGGATGGAGTAGGAAAGGACACCCAATCAGAAGGGCAACAAGAAGAAAGAATCCAAAATAAAGAAGATAATATAAGGAGCATATGGGATAACATCAAATGTAATGACATTTGCAACATAGGGGTACTAGGAGAAGAGCAAGAAGTTGAAAACCTATTTGGAGAAATAACGATGGAAAATTTCTCTACCCTGGTGAAGGAAATAGACGTACAACCCCAGGAAGCTCAGAGAGCCCCCCAAAAGATGAACCAAAAGAGGCCCACACCAATACACAACATAATGAAAATGTCAAAGATTAAATACAAAGAGACAATCTTAAAAACAGCAAGAGAAAAGCAGTTAGTTACATACAAGGGAACACCCAAAAGACTGGCAGCTGATTTTTCAAAAGAAACTGAAAGACAGCAGGGTTTGACACAAAATATTCAAAGCGCTGAAAACCCAGGATCTATAACCAAGAATACTTTATACAGTGAAGTTATCATTTAGATTCGAAGGACAGATAAAAAACTTCCCAAACAAGAAAAAGCTAAAGGAGTTCATCATCATGAAGCCAGCATTATAGGAAATGTTGGAGAGACTTCTTTAAGAAGAAGAAAAAAATATGTGCAAAAATATGAATAAAGAATGATAATAACTACATATCTATTAACAAGTACTTCACATAAAAAATGAATTGTGTTCCAATATATAGAGAGGGTGGATGAATGGATAAGAAAACAAGACCCTTACATATGCTACCCACAAGAGACTCACTTCATATTAAGACACTCACTGACTAAAAGTAAAGGGGTGAGAAAAGATATTGCATAATGGACATAGAGGGTAATGTGATGAGTGGAGTAAGCCAAATAGAGGAAAACAAATGCCATATGATTACATATATATGTGGAATCTAAAGAACAAAATTAACAAACAGAAACAAACTCATATATACAGAGAACACTTTGAGGGTTACCAGATCAGAAGTGGGTTGAGGGGTTAAGTGAAAAAGTGGGAGGAGGTTAAGAAGTACAAATTAGTAGTTACAAACAATCATGGAGATGGAAAGTATAGCATAAGGTATATAGCCAATAATATTATAATAACTATATATAGTGTTAGAAGGGCACTAGATTTATTAGCGTGATCACTTGTGTGAGTTATATAGATGTCTAATCACTATGTTGTACACCTGAAACTAATGTAATATTGTATGCCAACTATAACTAAAAAATTTAAAAATATATTATTAAAAAAATAAATCAATAAATAAACAATATGATAAATATAGCAATTACAATCAGAAAATATTTAAAAAGATAGCTTTCAGAAAAAGTTACAGATATATGAATAGATTCGCAATCTCATTCATATGTAATGATATGCAAATAAAATGAGATCATGTTTTGCTTATGAGATTGACAAATATAAAAAGTTGGATAATATCTAGTATTTGTAAGAAGGTAAAGAAATAAGCACTGTCACAAATTTTTGGTGGAAATGTAAATGGATGCAAATGTTTTGAGGGGAATTGGGCATATGTATCAAAATGTATAATGCATGTACTCTTTGTTCCAGTATTTCACATTCTTTAGTGTGACCATGTATAGACTCACAAGAATATAACAAAACATATGTTCAAAGTTATTCAATGCAACATTATAATTAAAACAAACTGGAAATAAAGTTAATGACCAGTAAATAATAAACAGACTAAATGATTATAATGTGTAAATATAGTGAAATATTATATAGCTTTTATATCAACACCTGTTGATATAGTTAGATCTCATATAAAATTATAACTGAATCATTGCAAACATATGTATACATTTAAAAATATTAATTACATTATTCTAGGAGAATACATAAGAAGGTTGATAGTGGTTAACTTTTGAGAGAAGTCAGGGTGATGCCCAAGTGTGAAGTACTTTAACTTTCCATTTATAATTTCTGACCCACGTGTGTGGTTTATTTTACTTTTATTTTAAACTAATAATATGTGGGGTTTTTTAAAGTGTACCAATAATAGAAATTATAAAGAAGATGGGGTGAGTACACATTTGACAAGCTTGAGGAATAGTATTATTATAGGTAAATGTATTAGGAAATTTAAGAGCCTATGATGATAAAGTTATTAGTTATTGGAGATCACTTACTATTTGAATATTGTTTCTAATTTTAAAAATAGTAAATATAAAAATGAATTTTGCACTAAAATAATGTATAAAACTTTAGTTACATGATGTTTTGGGTGATTAAAAGAGATCTTTAGAAATTTTAATAATAAAATAAGTTCAAATATGGTCAAATATATAAAACCTCAAATCTTCATTCAAGACTTTCATATTAAATGAAATTCAAACATTGATTATTGTAAATATCCATGAGAATTTTTTATAGGCGCCCATCAAGGATACTTAAGGTTAAATAGTATTTAGAAAAAAAACAGAAATTATCTTTCATAGGGATTATTGGGCTTCTGAGATGGATCATTTTTCAATATAAGTAATAAATACATCTAGATCAAATTGTGTGATCTGATTTACCATAAGGGAGAGAGATTTGCAGATATCTTTTAATCTGATTTGATTTGAAATTAATTAAAGTGGGAATAACTGTTTATGAATTATTATATGTTTAGAAAATAAAAGACTAAATATTTGTGGAAGGAATTAATAAATTAATGGGTGAATAAATTATTTGCATTTAATACAAAATAGAACCTTATAATTTCTTATTATGGAGTATAAAAAGATATTTTATTCTAAATAAAATATACCCACCTGTCTCCATGTAGGCCTAATGTGCACATGCACACTTGCACACACACATACACACACACACACACGCACATGAATGACATAGAAAACAGGTTAAGAAACTTTGATATCATTATTTAGAATAAAGTTAGCGCAATCTAAATGAGTTGATGTTCAAATCAAGGACACACTAAAGGCCTAAAGTGTTTGATTATTGCCTAAAAATTAAACCAATAATAAAACAGAACTTGCTGATCTTATTATACTCCTCTGTCTCTATAGAAAAATTAATTGAAGATTCAGTAATAATCATGGTATCTGATGATTTAGATACAAATATTTTCCAAAGTAGAATCAGTATGTTTCTTTTCTCTAAATTTCTCCATATTGAATTTTTTATGGATCAGATTAACTAAATTATAATATCTGTATTTTCCCTATGTTGAAAAGTCTACAAGTCTCATTTTTAGTGTTTTCAACTACACTTTATATAAAGTTTGACATATTTAGACAGAATTCATGCCACACAACATACAAAGAGGAACAATGTGAATATAATCACATATTTATATTTGGAATTCTTAATATAAATATGTGATTAAGTTAGAAATATCTAATTTGATTGAATGTTTTATTGTTTGTTTTTTTTTTTGTTTTCATTCCCTACAGGTTGTGTACCTCTATTAACATTCACTTGGGAATATCTCAATTCTGTTTAGTAAGCTATAAACTACACATTGTAACAAAAGAAGAACCATCATTGCTCAGCTGAATAAATGTTTTTAAGGATTAACAATATTTTTACAAGCACTCCTATGTTCTCTAGTACAGGGAAGAAAACAAGTTTAAAGTAAAAATTTCCTGTTTTTCTAGTGATAATAACCTGTAACCCAATTTAATTTGCTAATGGGCTGCCCTGAAATAAAAATCCCATAAAACATGCATATAATCTCAGAAGACAGTAACACCGTCAGCCTGAATTAAAATGCCATCAGCAGATTCAGTGTGTTGAAAATACAGTGAAAAAATAAATATAAGGATAGGGGCATACTGAAATTTCACTTGTCTGGACCATTTTCATAATTTCCTCAGCCTTTGTAGTAGGAAACAACTTTTATTGTGTATACTAGCATATTCATTTAGGGATATGTCATGACCTTTTCTTAATTGAAAAACTTTTCTGTTCAATTCTTAAAAACTGTAATTTAGGAATTCAACCATAACAATTATGTTTCAGGCTACTTGAATGTTTAGCACATAGTTGGATTCAGGGAGAAACATTTATTTGTGAAAATATGACATGCCCAATAACATATGCATTGAAAACAAATGAACAAACCTTTCTATCTTCACTTACAGTTATATTAAATTCAAAAACTTATTGTCAGAGCATTCTAAAGCTTCCATAATTTAGTTAGTATATAAATACCTATGGGCATATAAAACAATTTACCAAATTGTGAAATATAGTTATATATAATAAAATACAATTCAGTTATTTCTTCAAATATCCAGGATACAAATCTAATTTATATATGACTGTAATTCAGACCAAATGATTATTGACATTAAAAAGATTAGGAGAATAAAAAAGAGTATAATAAAGTCTAAAAAACAATCCAAAAACTAAATACTATAGGTGAGCAAGGAAAGTTTCACTTTATTATGTTGCAGAAAACCAGACTGGTAACATTTGGGTGGTGTATTAAAAGTAAATTCTACTTTACTTTTAAAAACTTTTTGAAATGTAATTGTTTAGAGAATTTTGTACCTTTTAAGAGATGATTATTTCAGGCTTTATTATGAAAAGAAACTTTTAACATAACATGCCTATAAATAGCTAAAACTTTCAAAAGAGTTCTATCTAGTTTCTTTTAAATAATATCACCCTTGGGTGGAAAAATGTTTCTCAAGATTCAACAACATATTCATGAAGCAGCATGTGTTTATTTCAAGGTCTATCATCCCGGAGATATACAGGCCCTAGCCTGCTTTGTTTGTGACAGCTAATAACATCCCAGAATTGAAAAGAACTATTATTTTCATATAAGCTGTGCCCTGTGCCTGTTTGGTGAATTAAGTCTCAAGCTTTGAAAGTCTTGCTTCATGAGCAAGATCACCTTCTGGTCATTAAAGGCAATTTAGCTGCAGAGAAACTGAAGTAGCAGTGGTAGTCTGTAAATCTGTTGATGCCTGAGGAAAGAAGGAGAATGAGATAGTTTCTAATTTGAATGGGACACGGGTGGGGGGCAATTGTGCTGGGGTGAAAGGATGGGGCTTAGAAAAACTCTTGTAAAAATTTCATACACACAACAGGAGCTTTAGTAAGAGATTTATTTGAGAAGAGTGAAGATTTACTTGAAGGGGAGGCCAAATTACCAGTGCAGTAGGAAGCCTGTCTTTTGGTAGTAATCCTTCTTCACAAGAGAGGAATGCAAGAGAATTGATCTTCAAGGAAAGGCCAGTTGGGCAAGTTTCACAATATTGGTGATACCCTGAAGTACTTCAGAACACAGGTTGAGGAGCTCTGGCCTGAATCAGTGAGAAAGTTCCAACTGGATAGAAACACAAAGAAAATGATGACCTAGTAAACTGGTGGTTGTCTAGGCAATCTTATTTGCTCAAAAGCTCTTTAAAGTTCATTGGCATTATAAAACACCAAAGCAAATTCACTTCGTTCATGTTAAACTTGAAAAGGGGGGGGGGCGGATAATTTGAGCACCTTCCTTTCAGTGAGGAGTTGTAAATCAGTCTAATACTTAAAACATGAAAGCAACTTATTTCACTGAAGAATGTCTCTTAATTTTGTAGTTCTGTGGATGAAAGGCCTTTCTATAGAAACTGAAAAAGATAATATAACAGAGCCGCTAGCATAAAACCATATAAACTTAATTCTTTCATATGGCTTTTTAAATATACCAATAAACTTGGGTAGCATTTGACTATCTTGTAAGCAGCAGAGTTACAAATGGGGATAATTTAAAAGTTTTCATTATCCAGTCCTCATAGATAATAAAGAAGTAGGTTTCAGTGAAAAAAAAAAAAAAAATGTCTTAATAAGCCGGGCTTGAAAACGGCAATAAACATGATGGGACTGCATGGATGGAAAAGGATTCTTAGCAAGATGTAACAGAGTAGAATTAGTGTTGGAACAATTATTTTAGGAGTATGCTCATTTTCTTTGTGTAATTTATAGCCTTAATCACTTATAGGCAAATTCAATCATGAGGCAATGCTCTAGATATTTAGACTGAGCAACATTGGCAATGCATGGTGGATGAAAATTCTTCACACATGGCTGCTTCCTCCACAAAGGAAGTTCCTATAGTTTTTTTTATTTGTCTTTGGTTTTTCAACTCAACAAAAGGAAAGAGATCTGGCTTTTGAAAATAAGCCCTTGGAAAGGAGCCACAGACAGCTGTCAACAAGCCTAGGCCTGCTTTGTCATCCAGAAAGCAATAAATTTATTTTCTTTTCCTTTGTGTCATAAAGACCCTAGGTAAAGACCCTAGGATCGTGTGAGCTAGAGGCTGAATGGATTGCTAATCATATTCTAAATTATGCCCAGGAATGTTCTGGATTATGTTGAGCCCAAATATATAACGAAAATCCATACATATAAAAGAGTTGGTTGATGAACATGTGTGTGGGCAGCAGTTTCATGTGAGTGGGCCAAGAATGGGCTGATGAAATGCCTCATTGAAAAGTTTGCCTTGAAACAGAACGCTTTATATGGTGAAGAACATTTCAGACAAAACTGTATAAGTAGCATTAACTTGAGAAGACGGTGAGTTTCTTTAGACTAGATTCCAGCTGGCACGCACTTCAAGTCTTCTAGAGTCTCACATTATTTTATTTATACCTCTTACTAGGCAGTATCATGTATTTAAATATCTATTTCTGTTATTAGACTGTTAACTCCTTAAGGATAAGAACTAAATTTTATTGATATTTTTATATCCAGTATCTGCCTTATGCCTGATACATACATTATTTAACAAAAAAGTGACCTTAATATAAATGGGATATAGTGAGTCTTCTGTTTATTGAATAAATGACTTGGTTGAGTCTCAAGGGAAGAAAGATATTTATTATCTTAAGCCATTTATAAGTTAAGTACTCACTTTTATTATTATCCCAAATCTTCCATAATCTCTCCACTAAGAGATACTCTAGAAATCTTATATTAAAATCTTCAGTTAAAATACTTGTCTCAAGAAAACAAACTGATCACAGATTTAGAATCGTAAAAGGTGCTCAGGAAGATTGATAAAATTTGGAAACAAGAGCCTTCAAAGGATGGATTTAGCAAAATAATTTCACAACATAAAAGTTCTAGAAAGTGCAGATTTATGGGTTTATTGGACTCAAGTACACTGCATTGCACTAATTAAGCTACCTGTAGCATTTCAATGATATACTTATAGATAATACAGAAATATGGAAAAAATGATAGTGTAGTTAAATAGTTTATAAATGGTCAAACCACTACACATAATGTATGTCAACTTGAAAAGAGATTTCTAATACCATGCCACACGTTCTATCTACTTATCGAAATTTTTGAAAACACAACATTAGGAAGGAAATCATCACAGTGGATTTATGATGCCAAATAATGGCAGACCAAGAAGGACATTGAAAAAGCCAGAGATTGCTCAGAGGAGAAGATCTGTTATAAAAAGAAAACCATGTTATATGAGGATGCTTAGTGAAGATAAAGGAATATTGAAAAGCTGTTCATAAAGGCAAATGCTATGCTCTAGACCTAGAGCAACAATTTCCCTCAACTCTGATTTCAAAAGCCTTTGAAGCTACCACCCAAGCTTCCCTTGCTATGACACTAAGAAACATTTCCCAAGCTGACAGTAGAGTTCCAAACTTTACAGTTAGATCAATGCAATATGCTCTATAACCTTGTTCCTTATATCTTGATCATCATTCACTATGGAGCTTCTCTTTAATATACTGTCTACCCAATCTTACTCTCACACAGACTTGTTCTTCATCTTACCTCTCTTCCTACACCTTTCAAATATGCCTAATGAATCACTAAGGTTTAAAACTATTCATAAAACAAAGTAAAACAAAAGCCAATTCATTCTCAAAAATATTCCCAATACTTGATTTCTATCTCCCTTGCTAGCAGAAAACTCTTCTCTTAAATCTTTCTCAAGAAGAAAATATCTGTTTTCTCACATGCTATAAGGCCTGGAAAGGTAATTATCGTTATTCATTCCCAAACCCCTACTCTCTACTCTCATGTAAAATTCTGTCTTAAATAAAGTTTACAACCTCTGAACACATCATTCTCTTTTTTTCCTCTTTATAATAATCTGCAAGTAGCTTAGTCACTCTCATATTGATAAAAGTTTTGGTATTTGAATCAATATTTTTCTCTATCAATGTTCTATAATCAATCATGGTGGTTTTGAAGTTTATATGAACCTACATATAGAGCTAATTTTATAGTTTTTTTACTGTTTTAAAGCCAGTCAACTTCAGTTCTCTTCTTTCATATCGAGTTTCACTCAGAACCTTTTTATCACACACACACACACACACACACACACACACACACACACACACACAAATGTGTCTCAGCAAAAACCCTAAACCTCAAAATTCCCATCTCTTAACATTATAAGCATCTCATACCCTCACTTGTGTAACCTGCTCTTTACCCTCACAGTATTCTTCCATTCTTTATTGTCCATTGTATTAGCCTCCTTTTGAACTACCTAGATGCTTGTTTACCACCAGGCTTCATTCTCTCAAACATTTTCAACCTCTTGATACACGTGTCTGCTACTATTGGAGAAAATCATGAATTGTCTAGATTTGGGCCACTATATATTAATGGAATCTCATTTTAGCTGGACTACAGAAACACTCAACCATTCTATTTTTCTTGGTCAGTTACTTTCTTCAATCTGTTTAACACCTTTCTTTTCTGTTCAACACCTTTCTTTTTAGACTTTATACACAAAGCCCAACCTCACATGTTTAACTACTGCACATGCATTTTTTAAAGAAAATTAAGGTTATAACTCAGAAACCATTTGTACAAAATGATTTATGTCTGCACATGTTTTCATTTTCTTCTTCCAGGATCAGAATACAGAATCATCCTGTACAAGTTAAACAATTTACCTCTATCCATCATCTTTAATATCTTCTAAAATCTTTGTCCATCAAGCTTACTTTCTCTTTCCTATGTATTTAACTTCTCCAATTTCTATTAGTTCTTTACCTTCAGTATACACATACCCAAGGTTCTGAATCCTAAGCAATCTTTCCAATGTCTCAACTGAAACAAACTTACCTCTTTACAGTTTCACAATGGCCTCTTAATTTATCCTTCTTACTCCCTTTTGGCTTTGTCCTCAGATTCCCAGATTGGCAAAGGAAAGTACTGAATACCCTCTTAGTGGACCCTCTAGGTTTTATCTGATTCTCTAAGTGTGTATAGCTTTAACTAGCTTTCTATTTATTAGGTCATTTTATAGCTCTGTAAGAGTATAAGGTAGCTTATTTAAAAAAAAAAATCAATATGGCCTAGTAAGGAAAGATAAAACTGATTTCTGCTCTATAGAAAAGATAATATGAAATATTACCTATTATTGCTGTATAGAAGATCATGCAGTTTTACACCTTTTAACAAATTAATTTAAGCATTTCTGAAATCCAAATTATCCCTTGAATTGGTTATAACATCTTACTGGTTCTCTCATTAATTAATGAGTTAAATCTTCAGCCCATGATTATTTTATGAATCATGATTTTACCTTTTTTAAAATTATAATTTAGTAGTTTTATAGTCAAAAGGAAGCCCTAGTAACTCTAATCAGTAAATTCAGTAAACCCTCTGATAAGAAAGTATGACAGTTTTTCACATAGCCAATGAATAGTGATTGACTGACTTATTTCACACAAATATCTACAAATCAAGAAGATAAAGTAGGAAATTCTTGCAAAACAAAATGATTTTACACTTCTGCTATCTAAATGTGTAGTATTCCTAAACATAGAAAACTTTCATTTAAATTTTGCCTGAAGGCAGCAGGTGCTGGGTGTTTCTTATGATTTGGTTTTTATGTGAATGTTTTTGTCATTTTTAACTAGAAGGATGAAATTTTGGTAGAATTTTTGTAATAAAGATATGTTGATTGGTGGATACATTTCTAAATTTAAATTGCTTGGACCTTTTAATGAATGTTATAGTGCATAATTACAAACAGTACAAAAATAAATAAATAAACCTCTACCTTTCTCAAAATATCTATTCTGTCATTATATTTAATCAAATGCAGTTTGATTATACAAGCATTTTTTTTATGTATCTACTCTGGTGAATAAGGCAAAGTATTAGAATCTTTCAATGCTAAAAGAAATAAATAAGGCAAATAGGAAATAGTGAAATATATAACTATAAGTAGAAGGCAACATAGACTATAATAATCCTAATACATCAGACTCTCATTTATGGATGATTGACATGCTTTGTGAAATAATGTGGTGATATGATTTATTTCTTTCCTTGAAATGTACATTCAGATTAATATGATAGTAAGAGACTCTACCAACATCTTGAGAATTGAGCATCGTACTTTGCAGTGAAAAAAGGGAGCCAGATATTTACTGATAGCAAGATGACAGGTGATTTCCTGAGTGACATTGACTTTCCCAGATAACACTGAATTCAAATATCTGGTAATATAGTCTGTAAATTTAGAGTTATTCCAAGTGATTTTTTAAAAAATTAATTTATATCAAAACTAAAAAATATCTATTTATTTTAAAGAAGGCCCTAAAAATAATTGTTAGAAGGCAATCACCACAAAGGAAAACTGGTCTCATAGGATGAAAAGCAAACAAGAATATATTGAGGATTTCAACTTGCTTTACCATTGTGAAAACACAGAGTAGTACATGACAACTGTAGTACAATTTGAGAAAAAGTTAAATCTGAAATATCCATGAGCATCACAGAATCTTTAATGCAAGAAATTTTATAAAGGAGCAGGATAATAAATCCATGGCTATAGACTAATGCTACATGAAGTTTTACTTTTCTCTATAAATGTTTCTGTTAATCAGGTTAATGTGAAATCAGAAAATAACACAAAGTACTGTTCTCTTATGTTTCTACCATTTTAAAATTTTTTTGAAAAAATTTAACTTGATTTAAAGTTTTAAATCATGTTTTAATTTTCAAGACTGTCTTTTATATAAAAATTAAGAGGCTATCATAATAGATATACAAATTAAATACATAGGAAGAAAAAGAAGGGTGTGAATAACTACTGGTAATGGCTTCATACCCTCACTTACAATTCAAAGGGTAGAGATGAGAGTGAAGGATATTGTAGATGAAACTTAGAGGACACATAATACGGATAGTATCAGGAAATGCCAAGTCAACAATTTTATTTGCTTTGCCAGTGAAGCATATGTAGAGGAAAGCACACAAAATGGAGCCTGGGGACCGATTGTAAAGATCATCAGATGTCACACTTAATTGTTAAAATTTTATTCTCAGGACCAAGGAGTCTACTTTAAATTTATAGATTGGTGATGGGTTATGATCAGAACTATGGTTTAGGTAGATTACATTAGCCAAATTTTCAAAGGAGTAATTATTGTAGGTCAAGATCAAATATGGAAGGAGCCATTAAAAGGCTTTTCAATGTACAAGAGAAAGATAAAAAAGATTGCTCTACAATAGTTTTTGTGAAAACACAATAGACTTATTTCTGAACTTATAGATGGTAGTATTTTTATCTTTCATAATAAAATATAATTGATTAATTTTTTACTTATAGACTTTATCCCAGAGTTAACTATTGTCATTTGTCATCATTTTTAACTTCAATCTGGTTCAATTTATAACATGACAATGAACTTGCCATGTGTGGTTCTAAACAACTGTACTGATTTTTATTATGGTCTTTTAAAATAACAAAATGGCCATGTATTTTAATTAGGAAACTTGTTATATGAGCTTAATAATGTTTCTCTTTTCATCTAAGATAAAGAGAAATCTTCTAAAATCTAAGAAAAAGCTCAAGTTGCTTCTTTCTTCTGCTGATTCATGAGAAAATAAATCATATCTCAGAAAGGAACATGAATAATATCTCTAGTTACTTTGAAGTCTTAGGTTGAAGTCTAAAGGGTATAGAAAAGAGAAGGGGGATTGTACAGGTGGAGTCATCTCTACCTAGTTGAAAAATGCATTTTGGAGGTAAAGAATCATTTAGTTTTGAGTCCATGCAGATAATATAAAAAATGTGACTGTATTTTCTGAGCTACAACTAATTTCAGAATGATGGATGTCAGAGAAGGAAATGGAACATCTCAGAAGAAAATAAAATATCTAAAGCTAAGGATTTTTCCATATGCTACTTCTCGTAGGAAGGCTATTTATTTTGTCATCTTTACAATTTTATAGATTAATTTTTATTTGGATGAAAAGAGAGAAGGTATACATTTATATCTGAAAATATCACAAACAATAATGGTAGGAGTTGATAGAGTAAGAATTCAATTATATTGTTGCTTTAAAAAAGGAGCCAAATAAGTAGTATAAAATGTAAGAGGTATTAATGTAAATTTCTACACTTAGGTACATAAATGAGTTGGGCAAGTACAGAATGGCTTAAGCCCATTTTAGGTAAAAAAAAAAAAAAGCATGAATAAAGTTGTTTTTACAATTCTACAGAAGCCAACTGTATGATGTGGCAGCCAAAAATATCTAATGAATCCTCAACCTATATTAGCAAAATTATAGTGGCCAGGGAAAGCTAAATAATAACTCTCTGACTTTCTGCTTTGCTTAGACCACATCTGGAGCTAGGTGTTAATTTCTAAATCTCATTGACAGTTATTATAATATACCCTCAGGAATATAATGAGTTGTTATGTACTATGGAAACCATAGGATATGAGGAACAGTTGAAAAAAATTGTTTTGCTTAACCTGGGAAAGAAAGCATTCATAGAAACTGCTTTAAAGTCTTTGATTGTCATATAGCAGAGTTTCTACTTATAATGAGTAGCTTTTGAATTGTGATCAATGCCAATTTAGAAGTATTCAAAACTTTTTAAAACTTGAACTATCAATACATGGGCTACCTCATGAAGTAGTTTCAGGTGACTAAAGATATTCCAGGTAGAGATAGCTGGACATCTGCAACATGTGCTTGAGTCAGATACTACCAGCCTATGAAAGCTAACTGTTAAATATTGAGGAATTTTGCCAGCTGGTTTGCTAAGCCCGAAATCAGCAAACTGTGGGAATATTTACACTAGAGAAATTGGCAAGCGCTATCATACAACTGGATTGTTATAGATGATGTCAGTGCAATGGATAGAGAGTTTTTATCCTTCCAAATCTAAAAGCCTGTAAGTGTATTAACATGTAGCAGAATATAAGTTGAGTTTAAAATAAAGAGTAGAAGGAAGTAATATAGGTAATAAAGTCACTGAAATTGATAAAGAAAGTTAGAAGTAAAATGGCCACAATAAAAGAACAAATACTAGAGGAATAGATTATGTTCTATGGGAACACAGTAAAATAGAATTGGGGAGAATTTTCTAAATACGGTGAGTTAAGGCATTTTTGATATTTGCTTTCTTGTTGGGAAGAAAGCATAATATCTTACAAATATCTGTTGTTGTTTTTTTTAGATATATATATTTAGGAGCAAATTAATAAAATTATATCCTGGAATTGTCAAATACATTAACTACAAATTTTAAACCTAAGAAATAAGACTCTCAAAAATGAAAATACATTTCACTGCATTTTTCATAGTTAAATATAAATTCTAGATGAGATCACTGCTTTAGTGACATGATTTTATATTCTTTCCTCTATAATCTAGGAATGGGCTAATTATTCCTCCATTTAATCATAAACATAAATTATCTTAATTCCAGGGGCATTTAAGATTCTTTTCATATAGGTGGCTTTTTTGATATATATTTAATTAGCACCTGACTTGGATGTGTCTGCTGAGATAACCATATTACAATGTTCAGTGAAAACAAAGCTCTTATAGTCCTCTAGGTTAAGAAAATTCAGCCATTCCATTTTTCAAAGTGCAGTATTTTGAAATTTAAAAAAAAGATAATGCTTTCAAAATGTATTTAACTGCTATATGAAATGTTAATAAACTTTTATAGATATTCCATTTCAGTGATGAAGGGAAACTTTTCCAATTAGAAAATTATTCTTTCTACTCTCCATCACAACAGCAAAATAAGAAAAAAATGCAAAACTCTGTATTTATCTCTTCTTTCTTTGAGTGCCGATAATATTATGTGTATGTTCCTGGTATGGTGATAATTCCATTATGACTCATATATTATAATCATTTTTACACTAAATAAAATTCTACTACTCAATAACAATGCCTGAGTCTCATTCATTTTTGTGCACAAACAAAACTATTTACAATAACATGTGCACAGTACATATTAAAGAACTGTTTTTGAATGAGGGCCTTAGTTCAGTCATTTTTCTGCTAAATAATATGAGCAACATGCTGTTTTTGAGGATGTATCCATAAATGACATCAGCCAAATCCTCTGTTATTTTCCCCTATAATCTGTGGTGTTACTTTTTTGTGGTCTTCATTCAAAGTGTTGATTCAAATTTTATAGATAAAAGTTAAGCCATAATTTTCTTGTAGAATGAAATTTTGAAAGAACAAGTACTGTGTTTAATAAGATTTAAAATAAATATATTTACAATCACTCCACACCTCAAAAATAGATTTTTATACAAATAATACACATATATACAGACACATATGTACATGTGTGTGTTGGTGTATGTATACATATATACCCATGTATATGTAAAAAATATATAACATACATATACATATATATGTAAAAATATAGAGCACTATCCAAATATATATATATATATTTGTTAGAATAAGTATTCATTGGTTCAACAAATATTTAAGGAGTACCTACTGCTTGCCAAGTACTGTTTAAGTGTCTTTGATACATCAGTAAACAAAAAGGAGAAAAAGATATCTGCCCTAGTGGAGCTTACATTGTGGTATAGGAGATAACCAGTGAACAATAAATATAATTTTTAAAATATAACTAATATTTTTTTCTAAGAAGATGACATTCACTATGCGAGGAAATAAAGTAAAGGGGCAAGATACAAACAGGAATACGAGTTTGGTGACTATTTTAAATAGTAGTTTGAACCAAAGGAAAGAGTTAGATTCCATATATATTTTTGGAATTTGAGGTAAATAGGATTCCTGACAGAATAGATGTGAAGTGAGAGAAAAAGAAGGGAATTATGGATGATGCTAAAGTTTTGGGACAGAACAACTATAAAGTGTTAATTAACTGAGTTGTGGAAAGTTGTGCATGTAGCAAGTTTGGGAAGTACATCAAGAGCAATCAATAATTACAAAATTCCAATAGAATGATCAAGGATAAGTTCATTACATAGGTGAAATGATTCATAGATTTCAGACCACAGAATGAATGTGAGCAAGAACAGATTTTATTCCAATGAATTGGAAAAGTAATGATATTCTTCTCCTTAGTTACCACGAAATGTTAATCAACATATTTTATGTTAATTTACATGAATTGTAGTATGTCTGACAACATTTATGTATCTTTCTTAGCAATAATATTACACACGCAATTGAGAAATTATTATTTTTATGGAATCAAATTCTAAGGCATTCTTCAAAGCATTGAATACTTATTGATGTTGGAGTTAAGAATTCAATGTGTCCACCATTTAATTGTATTTTTTCCAAGTGATGCTGCTCTATTAGGATTGTATGAACTGTGAATCTTCCCCATTGAATAATAAAATGCCATTAGTTTTCATTTTTATTGTGTAGAATTTACTATTTTATTGACTGAAATTGAGATTAAACTGACTTTTACATCACCAGTATAAAATGACTTGTTGAACAAATTAATTCCATGCAAAGAACAAAGAATCATTTCAATCTACTAAAAGAAGCAAATATTTCCCAAGTACATTATTACAGCACACAGCTACATACAAGTAAAAAGTGTTCCTTATTCTAAGAGGTTAAGTGATGCAAAAAATAAACACACCATGATTCTAATCCTTAAGTGCTCACAGTCAGAGATTAGATAGTCAAGAGAAAGCCCAAGGAACACTGTGCTAAATAAGAGCTTTATAGGAAGATAACCTTCACTGGGGATCAGAAACAGTGATTAATTCTAACAATGTAATTTTAGTAGCAGAGGCTAACTCAAGTAAGGCTGGGCATAGTTGTGACAATTACTTTGCTTTATTAAAGTTATATTTCTGCTAGGCATTCATTCTTCTTTAATATATAATATCACTTACAGATCCAATTTACTAAATCAGTTAATCTAGATTGGACACAGCTAGAGTGCAATTCTATTCTTTTTTCACCTCTACCTTTTGAATTTTATCTGAAGATTTGTTATTGTTATTGTTTCCTTTTTCTAGATGAAGTTGGGTAGATTCCATAGCTTTTAGAAAACTTCCAAATAATTATATATAAAAAAAATCTAGACCTTTCTCATAAAAATACAGACCTTTATTCAATTTAAAGCTACTCTACTACCTCAGCAGTGGAGAAGAAAGTCATGGTTGACATCTTTCTTTTATTAATCTTGATCCACTTCCTACCTTCTTCTCTGGCACTTCTTACCTCATATTTCTATTTTCCACAGTGTAAGGTCTAGGGGAGTAGAGAAATGGTAAAGGGAGAAAAAGGGCCTTACATGTTGGGTTTAGTTATAACTTAATATTGGGTCTTTGCACTGAATGCTGGCTTTTTTTTTTTTTTTTTTTTACTTGGGAGGTGCTTTTGTGATTTCATCTGTAGCCTTTCTGTTGGAACTTTAACTGTTAAAAAATAATGCTTGTTATGGGTAATTTGCTTGCTTCTAGGATTCATGAAAGCTGATAACATAAATTTCCAATTCTGTGTTTGGGAACACCATATAGGCAACTTGAAATCCACCATAGTAGAAATATTTATGTAATCAAAATTGGCAAATGCTACAAATTATGTCTTTTAAATATATTTATTTATTTATTTTCAAGGTGGTGGGGAGTCTGGCAGTTGTTAAATATGTATTAGCACAGCACTTTATATATTGCCCTCTCCTTCAGCTTCTTCAGCTGAGCAATGGGAAGTGTCTTTGGGGTCAAGCACAGCTGGGGAATGCTTTGTTCATTGTCCCCTTGGGATTGCTGACCTCGCAGTCCTCTTTGCTCCCATGTCCATGGAGGGGCTATGTTTGAATTAACCCCATGATATTATTTGAAAAATTATTTACTTAATATTTATATATAAAATATAAAATATGAGAAATTTATATACAAAATATAAAAATATAATTAAAATAAAGGACAGAGTATATAATTAAGGATCTTAATATTTGAGAAATAAAACCTAACATTTGTTGAGTGCTTATGGTATGCCAGGCACTGTTCTAGATTCATACTATCTCATATTTACAAAATATTCTATTACAGAGTTTCAGATATGCTCATACTACCACTAGATTCTTGTTCATAAATTTTAGAATTACCTATTTGCTTAATAATTAGTTAGATGTCTTACTTTTCCCTTCCTATCTCAGGTACTTATCTCCTCTCCATTATACACTACATTCTGATAGAATCTATGATGGTTAATTTTATGTGTCAACTTGACTGTGCCACATTAAGGTGCCTAGGTATTTCTTTTAGGGTGTTTTGAATGAGATTAACAATGAAATTAGTAACTGAGTAAAGCAGATTGCCCTCCCTAGTGTGGATGAGCCTCATCCAATCAAGTGAAGACCTCAATAAAACACAAAGGCTGAACCCCTCCAGAAGGAGGGAATTCCTCTTGTTTGACTGCTTTCAAACTGGAACATTGGGTTTTTCTTGTCTTCAGATTTGAGGTGAGGAACTGGCTCATCCAGGGTCTTAAACCTCTATCTTTTGGTCTGAAATTATACCATCAGCTCTCCTGAATCTCTAGCTTACTGACTCACTCTACATATCTTGAAACTTGTCATTTCAAAAGTTGTGTGAGCCCATTTCTTATAAAAATATCTTTATATGTAGATAGATAGATAGATAGATAGATAGATAGATAGATAGATAGATGATAGATAGATAGATAGATATAGATATAGACATAGATATAGATACATAAATATTAGATAGATAGATAAATAGATAGATAGATAGATAGATAGATATCCATTCTATTGATCTGTTTCTCTAGAGAACCCTAATATAGGATCCAATGTAATTCTAGCACAATTATTATAATTATGTAACTATTATTTCTTGGGAAAGACTGGCTGTTAGGACAGAACTAAGTAGAAGAAGGGTATAGTAACATTATGCACATAGACTTTCTCTCTCCCTCCCATATTTATTTCAACTTCCAAGATTCTCCTGGAATATCACATAATTAATAAATAAAACACAGGAATGAGAAACAAGAGACACTATGAAAGTACTCTCCTATTCCTTTTCATCCCATTATGAATTTATGCATTTTTCTCAGCAAACAATTATTGAGAGCTCATTCAATATCAGACATTGTGCTACATGTTGTGAGGAATAAAAAAAATGCTCTTTAAAAGCTGAGTCTAAAATCCAGTCAGGAAATGACATTGCATAAATGCCAGTTCAATCCAGAAATATTCATTCATAGACTCTGAATTTAATTCAGGATTTAAGTCATTGAGGACTTAAAAGAAAAAGAAAAAAAATCTTTTTAAACAATACACGGTATCAAATTATGAATATTTTAAGTTAGCAATTATCTCTAAAGTCCATAGGCAATTATTACAGTTTAATGACAGCCTGTACTACTAGTTCTTAAATGTCAGCTCCTTTAACAATGGAGGATCACAGACATTATGCTAATTATCTACTTCATTCAATGAATTTTTTTGTAAGATCATTAGAGTTTTGGGCAACAGAACAATACTAAGAAAATGTCAAAAGAATGAACAAAAAATAAATCTTCAAATATAGAGAAATGAATAGTTATTTCAAAAGTAATAACACTTATATAAAAGAATGGATTATTTAAGTCCTAAGTAATCAAGAATAGCTCCCAAAGAGCTAATAAATAGAAGTAAAACAAAGAATACCAATTTTTAAGGAAGTCTTTTATACTATTTCCCCTAATGTTTATCCCACTTTACTTACTGCCTGGAATAATTGTTTCTCTAGGCTCTATATCCAAAGGCCTCTTCTAACCTCCAAAGAAGGATAAACCATGAGAGACCTTTATATTTACCTGAGACGCAATAACTTCCAGACGGCCATTCCATTGAGCAGTGCGAGTAGACAAGGAAGGGACTCACAGAATGTGGTTACAGTCACCAACAGCAGGGCCAAATCTTATCTTCATGAATTTTAATACTGCTAGTAAAAGGAGAAACTGGGATAGTCCGAATACACCATAATATAATCAAAGGATTGCATATCTTTGTTTTAAAGACAAAGGAAAGCTGGATGTTTGGAAAGCAGCTGAAAAGTCAAGAGAATGGAAGAGCTTAAAAATACATGAAAGGAAGAAGAGAATTATAGGGTAAGAGCCCAGGGGAGGTAATCAAGTCAAACAGGTGAGACGTTCAGTTAAGATATTGAGAAGATAAAAGTTGGCTGTGTAGAGAAGTGGCAAAAGTGTGTACCCTGAAGCCAGAAAGCCTGGATCTGAAGCTGAGCTCTACCAGCTTTTAACTATATTGCCCTACTACAATAATTTTCACTTCTCTCTGCCTCTATTTCTTCACATGTAAAATAGAACTAATGTTAGTATCTTCATCATAACATCGTTGTGATAATGAAATGTATTCATGCAAATAGAGTACTGATAATGCTGTCTGGTACATGGTAAACCTTAAATGTCAGCGATAATCATTTTTAAAAATCATCTGCTGCACTGGGAGGATGTCAGGAGGGAAATTGTAATTTGTAAAGAGATTACAAAGTCTTCAGTAACTGCTCTGCAGTGTTATCACAGTAAATCATATGAATATGATAACACTTAAAATAACTCTGAGTAACCAATAGAGTGCTTGCCCTTCTACTACTTTATGTTTACTCATTACCACCTCACAACAAACCTGTGAGTCAGGTGCTATAATTAATCTTCATTTGTATATGAGGAAACATACAAATTAAATCAAATAGGCAGGAGGTATTGAATAAATTATAGAAGATTATTTTGCCCTACACTGAAATATAATGAACTCTACAACCTCTATAATGTGTTCCAAATCTTATTCATATATTAGGATATTCAGTGAAAGCTGTGAGCAAATTAGAACATTAGCTACAGAGGTGAATTATTTATGAATAAATTTGTGTAATTGATGTAGATTAATGATAAAATGGAGAACAAACCACTGGGAACAACAGAGAAGAAAGGGAAGCTAGGCTGAGAGTTACAGGCTTGATTGTCTACATGGAGGGGAGCCATCTATTGAGTTCACCGCCGAAATAATCTCAGTGGTGAACACATGATGAACCTTACCTGCCGCATTACAGAACTTTGTGTCCATGCTGCCGTCTTCTGATGGTGGACACATTATGCAGCAACAAAATTATCGAATGCATTTATTCTCTCCTAGGGGAAGAATAACAAACCCAGACCACCTGCCACATTAACTTTTCCTTTTTTTTTTTTTTTTGTATTAAAGTTCTTGCTTCCTGTTCACTTTTCTTTTCCTTATTGCTGAAATTTGCTTTCCCAGACCTGCAATCTCGGTGTATCACTATCTCCCCTCAACCTCACCTCATCTATAATTTTCAAGTAACCATCTGCTGTTTAAAATTGCATAGTTGTCAGCATAAACTGTTAGAAGTATGATAGGAAGATTCAAATCTGTTACTACCCTGCAGAGGAGAAACCTGTTTTTAATATTTTAAAGGTTGCTTAATATCAAATGCTTAACTTATTTCCATTTGAGGAAGTTAAAAAAGGACTAGGATTGAAAGGCATTGATAATATACCTATAAGCATCCAGCCTAGAGATAAGTATCTCACTGGAAATATATTGTTTTTATTTGTAAAGAGCTCTGAGGTTATATAACAGAAAGAACTCTGTAATTTTAGTTTTGTTGTTGTTTCTTTTTTTTTTTTTTTGGTATGTTCACAAATCTAATCAAAGCAGTTATTTTTGGTTGTTGCATGTAATGTCTTTTACATTGTATATAAGTTTATTATTACTTCTTCAGAGCAGCTTTTACCTCATGTTCCTACTTAATAGTGAGATAATCAGTTGGTCTAGTAAGTGGTTTGAATGCGGAATATTTAAAAAGAAAATGTTTTTGAGACAAATCATTCAGGTGTCTGGATAAGGTTATTCTCATCAAGTTGATTTGGCTACCAGACTGCTATTGAAAAGAATGTTTTTCTTAGGAACCTGAAATACATCAGAACATACCTCTGTCACTGGTGCTGCGAATCATTTATTAATTGAGGCTATAGTACAAAAGTGATTATTATAGTTAATTATACAGAAGATTATTTGAGATTTAAGACTCAAATTACTTGTTAATTACCAAAGATTAATAAGTGATTTCCATTTTTTAAAACATATCTAGGAGAAAGATATTCCTTTGAGAAGCAGAAGAGAAAAGAGCGCTCTTCTATCTTCCACCTTAAAAATTCTTTGGCAAGGTCAGTCTTTGACAAAGAAAATAAGTATCTTCCTGAAGCAGCATGCCAATCCCAAGTCAGCATTCCTTTCTCTAGACTCACCTCTAAAAGGTTTTTGATAAGCATTTTCAAGAAAAGTAATAAAAGATTATGAAAAGAAGGAAGGCATAATCATCAGGAAATCTTCTAGAATCTATATGAGGCACTTGAAAGGAGAAATGGAAAAAATAAAGTGTTACATAACATAAAACACTAAATGTCTATAAGCCATTTAACATTTAAGTATTCTGTCTTGGAGGTTGGGTCAGTGATGAAAATAAAATTGATTAAAAGAAATTTGTGCATTGAGTATCCTTACATGTTTGAAGTCTATGTAATTAAAAGAAACTTAGTGTAGGGCTCCGACTTAGAGTATGACTCCCTAGGCCAGGCCAAGGGCAGTATTGCACAACTAAGTGTACTCACTGATTAAGATATCCTGGGTCTGTTTTGGAATGGCTGTATTTCTCATTTTCTCTGCTAAACAGGAAGTTGAGGAACACAGTATTTGCTCATCTGTGCAATTTTGCTGAAAGTATACCGAGATTTATCCAGCTGTGCTCCCTTGGAAAGTTTAACATTTTACTCCCAGGACAGAAGAAAAGAAAAATGTGATTCTGAAGCTCTCCACTCACTACATTTGAAGAGATGTGACACACAGTGAGTGCTCAAACTTTTTGTTGAATGAATGATTGAATGAATAAATATTCCAGGTAGTGTAAAGAGCTGTTTCAAAGGAGTGGTGGGGATGAAGATCTGATTGCAGTGAGTTAAACAAAGAATAAAAAGAATAGAGGAGAGAACAAAGCAGATAATACTGTTAAAGAGCTTTGCTGTGAAAGGGGTAAGAGAAATGAGATAGGAATTTGAAAGGGAAGTCAGGTAAATTACATTTTATTAAAATAAATTATTTGTCTTTTTAGGATTGGATATACTATAGCATGTGTGTATTTGGGTAAGAATTATCCAATAGAGAGACTAAGATTGAGTGTAAAGAAAGAGAAGTTCCAGGGACAATATTCCTTAATGAATGAGGAGTGAGACCATGAAGAGGGAGGGGCTTTCAGTCAGAGCACTGACTCTTCCTTCATTCATTAGTTACAGGGAACTAAAGAGTATATGGAAGGAGATGGATGCAATACATGGAAGCAGTAGATGCTGGAGTGTAAAATAGCTCTTTTGAGTCTTCCATTTTCTAAATGAAAAGGTAATCAATATTATCAGCAAAGAAGCAGCAGCAAGAGGTATTTCAGATTTAAGGAAAGAGAAAAGAGTATGAAAAATTGAATGGAGAATGGAAGGTTGAATGAACCACAGAAATATACTAAAATTGCTAGGCAACACTAACAAAATTCTTGGATTCTTCTTTAAAATTTATTTTCTGATCTTCTCTACCCTCTGGGTTTATTTAAAACCTGAAACTTGGCTTATAATAAAAAGCCTTTTACCCTGTAAGGAAAAAATTGTAACATATTTTCGACTGATAGTATTTAAAAGTTATATATCCTTAGGGGAGCAATGCCACTATAACCTTTTTCAATCAAATTTAATCCTTTATACATTTAACTGAGTATATATAGTTAAACTTAGTGCTACTGTTCTTATAGATAGATGATTGGCTGCTCTCAGAACCAGGACTTTACCCTGATTTCATATCACATAAATCAGTGAAATAGTATGCATGCTTCAATTCAATTCCATCACATCACCTTTGAGTAATACGAGATTGCAGTGTGCTATCAATTTGCAAGTTTGGACTCACGATATTTTATATTTTGATTTTAGTAGTTTTTTGTAAGTATGAAAGATAAAGATTCAAAAAAGAATAACAACAACAAAATAACAAAATCTGTAAATAGTAGATTTGGGGTGTCTTGGGCTTCAAAGAGTGAATGAACTAATTTTCCTGAAGGTGTTTTCATCAGAGTCTTATTGGTCCACTCCTCTTTTCATCTGAGAAAACTGAAGGGAGAAAAAAGTGAAGAATATAGCTAAACCAAATCCTTTAAATAGGTAAAATTGTATGTATGATAAATTATTTTATGTCCTGTTACATAAAATATTAACTATAAAGTTTTTCTTATATGCTCAAAATCATTTTTTGAACAATTAGGGAACTGTAAAAGGTTAATATGGTAAACCAAATTTCAGAGGTAAAGAATCTGACAGTTGAATACATTTCAGCTCCTGTTTACTGGCTTAATTTACTAATCTTTCTTTAGATTGAAATTGTCTCTGGCAATTTCTAACAAGAACTGCAATTCTTTGAGATTCTGTATGGTAGAAAACTTAATGGAGAATACAATTATTATTTTCACTAGTATATGGAATGAACACAGGATTTATAATAAACTTTCATATGTTCAAGTTTATTACCATCATTGATTACATATGATATACTCTTTCAGAAATGTTAATACCTCATTTGAGGAAATTGAGGCATAAAACGTTCTGGCAGTGAATAGCAAAGAAAAAAGTGAATAACAGCTTAGTTTTACGATCTTGATTCCAGAAAAAAAATTTATGGGACTTATTTATCTCCACTAATCTTTTATTTTTTACTCATGTTCTATTTCTAAGACATTGAGATATTTTAGAAAAGATTCTTAGCCTTTGGACGCATACTGAGATTGTCCTATAAATACTTCTGAGAATTCTGGCCTCAGTACAGCTTGACATATGTCAGTCAGGCAAATGGCAAGCTGACATGTGCTGAACATAAAAAGTCTCAAAGTTCACCTAAATGCACAATTTCAGGGAGAGACTGAGCGTCCACATGCTTTTATGTCATTGTACCCCAGCTGTTACTAAATTTTCTCACAGCAATAGCAGTGGCCTGATAAAGATTTTCCACTGATTACACTCTTATATAAGTAAGAGCTTTAACTTTCCGAGAGAAGAGTGAAGAGGGAGCAGAAAACATATATAATTATCTCTGTTATGAGTTGAATTGTCTCCTTCCAAAATTCATATGTCAAAATCCTAATCCCCAATACTTCCAAATATGATTGTATTTGGAGATAGGGACTTTAAATAGGTAATTAAGTTAAAATATGGTTGTTTGGGTGACCCCTAATAGAATATTACTTCCTTACAAGAATAAATTAGAACGCAGACAATACAGACAGAGGGACAACTGTGTGAGGACAGAAAAAGGGTAGCCATTTGCAAGTCAAGGAGAGAGACTTCAAAAGACAGTAAACATGCTAACACCTTCATCTTGGACTTCCAGCCTCTAGAATTGTGAGAAAATACATTTTTGTCATTTAAGCCCCCCAGACTGTAGTTAGCATGTTGTTATGGCAGCTCTCTCAAACTAATGTAATTTTTCAGAGTACATTTAAATTGATCCTTATATTGCTAAATAACTAAGGCTTTAGAAAAAAAAGAAAGTCTGGGGAAAAGTAAGAAAAAATAAATATCACTACCAAGAACAAGTATATCCTTTTGAGGACAGAAGGAAAGAAGGAAATAATAAAGGTTTCATGGAAGACCTGGCATGAGGACCTTGGGGGTATTTCATTTTTCTATTTTTGTGAGGCAAAACTGCAAACTGCTATCATTCAGGCAGTACTATAAACTGAGACTCAGTTTATTAAAATTCAAACCTAATTAGACCCAAGTCCTCTTGTTCTGAGAAAAGAAGAGATCCAGATCATGGGACACATCCCAAAATTTGGTATCAAATATTGGTCAGAACCTACCAGAGAATAAACAAATCTCTAAGGGTCATTAATACCCTTGGAACTATGAATTTGGGCCAAAACTGGTGTATCTAATTTTATTTATCTGTTTTAGCTTGGATTCTCTCTGTTAAAGTAACAGAACACCTGTCCCAAATGCTTAGGCAAAAAGAGGGAACTTTCTTGGCTCATATGAATATGGCCCAGAGATCATGATGCATTTCCAAGTGAATCTTGAGTTCACTTTCAAATAAAGTTGCAGGAACCCATCTCCTTCTGCTCCCTACGGGCTTCTGTCTTCTATGATTTAAAGACAACACTCTTAAAAATGACTGCATTTTTAAAACAATTTATTGAGTTTTCATTTATATACAGTAAAATGTACATTTTAATGGATACTTTTTGAAGAGGTTTGACACATGTACAATATGTGTATATTTAAAACCATCATCATAATCAGAATAACTAATATATTTATTACCCCCCAAAGTATTCTTATGTCCCTTTGCAATTCATTCCTTTTTTCACTCTGGTCTCTTTTTGTCACTATAGGCAATACTTGTTTTTTGTCATTATAGATACTTTGCAATTTCTAGAATTTTATGCAAATGGATAATAGAGTATGTCCTCTTTTGTATGTATGCCTGACTTTTTCATTCAACATACTTATTTTGATGTTCACCCATATTTTGAGTGCATCAATAATTCAGGGTTTTTTTTTTTATTGCTGTGTAGTATTCCATTGCATGAATATTTACTTTTTGTTTATATCTTGATGAACATTTAGTGTTTTTTTTATAGTTTGAGACTATTACAAATAAAAATATTTTTGAAAGTTATATTTCCATAATCATTGTATTTTGATTTCTTCAACAGACACTGTAGCTGGGTGGTTCAAATCTTGTCTTCACAAATTGAATTTTGTATACATTAGACAAGTCTCTTATAAATGCTTAAAATATCATTGTGTGTTTGTTTTTATTCTGTTTTTGTTGACACTAAAGAATAATTAATTATTAATTAGAAGTGAATTTTAGTGGAATAAATAGTGTTTAAAATAGAGAGCATAGAAATATTATGTAGGTCTACATGTCTTTACATGAACAGACACAAGAATGTAGCATGTCTAATAGTTCATACCCACAAGAATGATGTCCCAGCCTAGAAAGACTTTGATAGTGCTATGTTGAGACATTTATTGGAAGATTTTCTCATTTGACTCCAAGTAGGAGGTTAGCTAATTTCTGCTGCTCTTTCTGTAGCATTTCTGCTTTTGCTTTGAATAAATCTTCCATGATATGCTCTGTGAGAGTGCTTAAAAGAATAGAGACCTGGTATTTGATCAAGTATATATAATGGTATTACTATTTTTGTACCTACTTGGTGTTAACTATGATGCAAAATTCACTTGGAGACTTGAGGTCATTATAGTTCATGCCACCTGTAGCAAAGTTGATTTTCAACAATATTTAGCTATAACTATCTAAAACAATCCAATAATTGTGAGCAATAAAATTGATTTAGTTTATTTTACAGCATTCAGTTACTTCCTATGTAAGATGGTGGTAATAATGGTATTGAACAGGTAGAGTCTTTGTGAAAATTAAAGGAAACAATATAATGTGCTTAGAATAGTGTCTGGCATTTGATAAGTGTAACAACAACAAAAAAATGATAGTTATCCCTATATCTCTTAAGACTCTTCCAGGTGAAAAGTTTTTTAACTGCAAGAAAGTTAATTAGGATAAAAGCTTTAAGCTAAAAGGACAAAACTCTATTTAAGCAATCTAACATTAGCAGATGCTAAGATTTGGGGTTATGTTGTGGGTTGAACTGTGTCCTCCAAAAAAGATATATTGAAGTCCTAACTGCCTGTCCATGTGAATATGAACTTATTTGGAAATAGGGTCTTTTCAGTTGTAATTGAGATGAAGCCACATTGGATTAGAGTGAGCCCTAATCCAATGACTGGTGTCCTTATAAAAAGAGGAGATTTTGGACACAGAGGAATATGCAGACACAGGGAAAGGGGGCTTCTAAAGACTGAGGGAAAGATTGGAACTATGATACCACAGACAAAAGAATAACAAGGATTACAGATGTAGGGAATTTTTTTTTTTGCTCTACCCTTCTAGTTTTTTGTTTGTATATTTGTTTGTTTGCTGGTCTATTAATTAAATTGACATGAGACTGACTAACAGGAGAAAAGTAAATTTACTTACATATGTATGGGAATTCCCGTAAGAATATGAGACCCAAAGACAGGCAATTAGGATTTATATGTCATCCTAAGCTAAGGAGAGTAAGTAAGTGTCTGAGACTTAAAAAAGGAAGAAGACAATTTACAGAAATGTGGAAAAAGCAAATGTTCGGTAAACAAATGTTTATTATGTAGTAAAAAGACAATGAAACACAAAGAAGAATTTGATCTCCAGGCTTCACTGAGCTTTCCCCCAGTTTATCACACCTAGCTCATATTTTTCATAGTTATCTCTGGTGATAGTTCTCATCTTGTATTTTTCTCATTGTTATTAAAGGGAGTTATATTAATTTTTTCCAATTAAATTTAATTTTTAAAAGTTTTTTACCCAATAGAGTTCACTTTTTGCATATACCCATGAAATCATCACCATAATCTAACCCCAAAACATATCCATCACCTCCAAAATGGTCCTCCTCTCCTCTTTATTTATAGTTATTATTTTTGTTGATGAAAACACTTAACATAAGATCCACCTTCTTAGCACCAACAGAGAGGATATCACATAACAAAAGTATCAACAAGTACTAATATAAAGAGTAGGTCATTAGTTTAAAAAAGTGAATTATGCCTAAAGTTAAATGCTTTAACATTATATTTGCCAGTTTGCTTCCAATCACACTCCATTATTGGTATAAGTCTCACTGTAACTGGAAAGAACTGAATATTGAGCAAGTGATTTTAACAGTACAACACTGAGTTACTCAGCCTTGGTTATCTATTTTGTAAATTTTACACACTCTGCTTTTTTCTCTTTATCTTCTTGACATTTCATAACATTTTTCTTTCCAAAGTGCCTTTGTCACTTCAAATTTCTCAGCCTGGAGCTGTACCAGCTGGTATGGTAACCAGTAGGCATTTGTGGCTATTCATTACTTGAAATACAACAGGTGCAATTAAAAACTGTAATTTTAATTAACTTAAAATTTAATTATTTATTTAATTATTATTTATTCAATTATTAATTTAATAAATTAATTAAATTTAAGTGAAATACTTATACTCAATTGAGCTATTAGAAAACCGAATTTGTTTTTTGGAATAACTTAGGTATGCAGATCTACTTTTTCAACTGTAACTTTTATGACATTTGAATATTTAATAGATATATTTCTGATAAAAAGATAATGTCTGAATAGAGATAGTCTGTAAGTGAAAGACAAACTCCAGGTTTAAAGAACTAGTATAAAAAATGTAAAATATCTCATTGATAATTTTACTTTGATTATATGTAGAAATGATGCTATTTTTGACATATGAAGTTAAAAATTATTAAAATTGAGTTCACTCATTTCTTCTTACTTTTTTAATGTAACTACTGAAATATTTAAATTCTTTTAGTTGGCTTGAGTTATGTTTCTATGGAACAGTGCTGGTCTAACATATTCAAAGTTCTTCATCAACTCTCTTTGGATGACAGATTTGCCTTTTCTAGGTTCAGCCTGCTGTCACTTTGTACATCCTAGAGTATACCCAAGACCTCTCCTACTCTCATCATTTTCCTCAGTCTCTCTCCTTTAGTTTCCATTACAAGAAACTCAAAATTCATGTCTATACCTACAAAATCCTCTATGCTCTTCTTTTCATATTTGTTAAGGCTCTGATTTTAAATACCATAAACCAACTTAAGCTTTCATAAATGGGAGAGAGAATATTAGAAAGATTCTAAGGTCTTTTGTAGAGTAAAAACTCAATTACTTTTTTCAAATAAGTGATGATGAATAAATGATTTAATGAATACATATTAAGAGTTTTTAACGATGGAGATTTTAACATTTGAATAAATCAAAATAATTGTCTTTTAAATTTTAGTTTTTCTTGCTGTAGTTTTTCTTCTCATTTTGGTAAATAATTAGGACAATCAAGGGGGGGGATAAAGGTAAATCAAGTAATTATATTCTAGTAATTTATTATTCATTCAGCTGTTATCCGATTCTACCAGAAAGACCCTATAGCAATTATAGTGCCTATATATTCACAGATTATTTTTAGAAATATAAATGACTACAGAAACTGAGTCATTTAAACTTAGTTTAGGACTAGGTGAGCAAGGACTTTAATAAATGTTTTTCATTATAATGTTAATGTTTTAGAATTACTAACTCAAATTTATCAAACAAAACTTCAGGGCAACAACTTCAATAATTGCTTTTAAAAAATTAACAATAAGTTCAAAAGAAAATACATATTCACAACTCCAGGAAATAAACCAGTTAGTTTTAGGGTAAGATGGCTTTTTTATTTAATTCAAAAAACATTTAGTTGATATCACCTATATGGGGCAATATTCTATGAGAATATATACATAAATGAAACACAATCCTTGATCTTGAGGACAAAGAATTTAGTGACTAGAACAGGTGATTATATACTTGGGGGAATTATAAAGACAAATTTTTTATGTGTTGTGGGTTTTTTCCCCCCAAATCCAAAGACTCTCCTTTAACCATATCTATCAGTATTGAGTTCCTAAAAGGTCCGAATACTAGGTAACTCAAAATTCTTACCTCAGTAAGTAACAATTTTTTGTTACAGGCCCACTGCAGGAGAAATAAAGCTGGATGCTCCCAGAAGGTTAGAAAAAGAGGCTAACTTTTGAGGTAATGAATGGGACTATCTCTACCTTGTGAGGTAAAATCCACAAGAAAGAGGGAATGGAACAATCAAAACCTCATTTCAATGCTATATTTTTCAAAATGGTGGGATATCTGGATAGAATTAGCTCCATGTACTGCACAACAATTATACGAACTCTAAAGAGAGAAGACGGGAGGGGGGTGGTGTAGATAGGAGAAATAGAAAAGAAATGGAGGGATAGTGTAAGTATTTTCCTCACACATAGACTGAGATAAACTTCCTGCCTAGCCCTAGAGTTGGTGGAACAGAGCCTGATATTTAGCAAAATGAAGACATGTGACAGCACTAACATCTGAGGCTGAGAAGAAAATTTACTGTCACGGCTGATACCCAAGGCTCATTGTCAGCCCGTAGGGATTGGTATGGCCTGTTAATAAGTAGCTGCTATTCCGAGCCCACTGAGTTTACTTTCCACTGTTTCAGTTACCCTAGTTCAGGTTCCACTTGTCTGGAATCTCCAGACTTTTCTCAGTCCAGCAACTGAAAAGGTAATGCTTGGCCTCTCAGAAGCCCCAGGACCCCGCATCAACACTGAAACTGTCATCTTTTAATTGGTCTATGCATATCCATTCATGGTGCTAATATTGTGACAAACAGAGACTCATGGACACGGACTGTAGATTAGTGGTTATTGGGTGATGGTGGGGAGGAGTTGAAGGGTAAACAAAGTCAAATATTTGGTGATGGAAGGAAATCTAACTTTGGGTGGTGAACACACAATGTAATATATACACAACATACTGCCCTGTTTATAACACTCAAATTTGTCGAAAGTTGGGTTATCAAGAATTACATAGGCAATTTGAAAAAAGAGAAGTCTACTATTTCACATTATTCAAACATATGAAATTGTTTAAATTACTCTCCTCATTTTGAATACTATCTGCTCAAAATTCCTTTTATTTTTTTCATCTTTATTTAACTTATATTGAAGTTAATGGGACAGTTATACACTTAAAAGAGTGAAATAACCAAATACATTTTTAAAAAGTCAACAATTAGTGTAGTAATTAATAATAGTAATAGCTGATCCAGTGCATTGTTACTCAGGTATTTTGTTTGTTTTTTGTTTTGTTTATCCTTTTTTTATTTTCTAAGGTAAACCAGTATGTATAATGGGAGATTATTTTTGATATATTAACTTATCCCTTGTCTTCCTTTTATTGTTACCATTATTATTATTATTATTATTATTATTGCCATGAGTTCCTCCAACTATTAAAATTAAACTCTGAGGGTAGAATATGTGGAATTCTCACATGAAGTACATATAGAGAATTTTCAAAATCTAGCTTTGAGTGCCAAATAAGCTTTTAAAATATAACAGAGACAATAATTTTGAAAGTAAATTTCTCATTTGTAAGAACTGGGTATTTTGGAACTCAAAAGGCTAAAGTCTTGATGGGAGCAGAGCATGAATATTATGATGATTAAAACAAATTATATATATTAAAACAAATAACAAAAGAGAAAACCACCCAACCTAAGGGTTGCCCAAGCCAGGGCAAGGAGAGAAAAGAGATGAGATCAAGGAGGACGGATTTGCATAAAGGGACCAGACCTGAAAATCCTGAATCAGCGTTGAGAACCGTCAAGTCTCCACATGAGACATGGTAAGGAGCTCCTACATGAGCTGAGCCTGCCTCAGGAGACTAATCTATAATCATTTCAATGAGTATAACACCTCATCCCAAGTGAGGACATAGGATTCTCATACTTTTAAGTGCTGGGCACCATTCGTTAATCAATTAAGTAAGAGTGATATCCAGCCCCACCTTGTGGGAAATAATATGATCAATCACCTTTAGCAATGTCCCAAGATATTATTAAAGCCTCTCATACCAACCCCTGTACCTCTCACCAGAGTGCCTAGAAATCCAGAAAGATAGGTGGTGTTAGAAAGGAAAACCTTCAGCAGCTTGATTTGGTGGAGCAGATAGGAACTAGTTCACTATTCTAACCTTTCTTAATTTGGATACAGACCAATGACATAATTTTCTGGCTTAATAGTAAATACTTAAATGTAACTGAACTTTTAATAAAAGTATATTTCAATGTCTAAGCTAATCTTATAAATTAAAGGTCTCTTAATATTAAAGAAGTTACCATACTCTGAGTTAAAATCTTACTCCTCATAGATATCCCCTAGCAATTTTTTTTTTTGCTTTTAAAATTCTTCTTCAGTTTATCATTAATCTATTTCTAGTTATAATATGGAAATAAAATTATTTAAAGATTTGTTAGTGTGTTTTAACTATTGGGGAACATCCATTTCATTTTTTTTAATTACAGAGTCACTCTTTAGTTCAACAAAGTAATGTGAAAGAAAAAATCTCCACATTTAGAATTTTGTGGGGGTTTTTTAGTTTATTTATTGTTAAAAGGTGTATCCTCATCATCTCTCAGCTGGCCTGAAAAGAGAACAGATGTTTCCTATTGTGTGTTTCCTCTCAGTCTTTAGTTTTTGACAGGATCCAATTGGAGTATTTATCACTGTTGGTGTTGTGCTAGTAATTGCTATTAAATTCACACACACACAAAATCTTTTAAAGAGATCTAGCATCATTTAGACTAGGACTATCTACTTCAACTCTCATGACAACTTATACATACATATTCCTAGGTGAAAGCAGTAAAATCTCAATCAAATAGGTGTAGTGAATAAACTTTCACATTCCACAACATATGCATACTCAAATTAGCTGTTTAGACCAATCTGAATTTTCAACATTTAGGATGTCCTAACAGAAAGTATTTAAGCCAGTTTTCCAAGTGTACATAAAAACAATAATAAAGCATAAAAAATAAAGTCATTTTAAAATAAATAAAATGTTTTAATCTGGAAGGCATGAATACTATTAATATTACAATAAAAATGGTCAAACTTGTAAATCATATTTTAATGTATTTTATAATTTAATAAAAACTCGTGAGTTAACCTTTATGCCATAATTCTCACAACAATCTGATGAGTTACACAAAACAGACATTATTAGTCACTTTATTTCAGTGGAAAAAAAGGCAAAGAAAGATAAAGAGAGCTAGGTTCACAGGAAGAAAACCTTTAATTTTATACGAATTAATATTTTAGTTTATCAAAATTAGAGATATTCTTTGATATAAAATGAATCATGTCATTCATATGTATGCCACAAGCCCAGAGAGATGAATGTGGAGGCAGGATGCTCATGGTGCTGAGAAACCAGGCAGTCACACTCCTGATATAATCTAATAGTGCCTAAGTCCACAGACTCTTTGTAACTGGGGTCCTGGCACTAAAATTTTATGCAAGTTGTTTCTAAATTTCTCATCGCCAGAATGATTCACCTCTATTTGTAGCAATAAGTGTTAATGGGGGCTAATACTCTTAGAGGTTTTTGCTCTGAATAAATTTTAAATTAAATTAATTATCCCACTGATGGTATTTTCTTTCAATCATCAGCTCCTATTCTTTCCAAGTCTGTTTAAAAGAGTACGTTTAAAAGTAACATGTGAAGAACCTATACACTGAAAACTATAAGACATTATTAAAAGCAATTGAAGAAAACACAAAGAAATGGAAAGATATTCCATATTCTTGGATTGGAAGAATATTCATAGTTAAAATGATCTTATTACCTAAAGCATTATACAGATTTAATGCAATCCCCATCAAAATCCCAGTGGCATTTTTTAAAGAAAGAGAACAAAAATCATCAGATTTGTGTGGAGCCACAAAAGACCCCAAAGAGCCAAAGCAATCCTGAGAAAAAAAAGCAAGTCTGGAGATATCACTCTGCTTGACTTCAAATTATACTACAAAGTGACCATAATCAAAATACCACGGTACTGGCAGAAAAACAGATGTGCAGACCAATAGAACAGAATTGAGAGTCCAGAAGTAAACCCCCGCATATATGGCAAATAATTTTCAATAAAGGAGCCAAAACCATACATAAAAGAGAGAAAAGCCTCTTTAATAAATGGTGCTGGGAAAACTGGAAAGCCACTAGACTATCGTTTATCACCAAACACCAAAATTAATTCAAAATAGATTAAGGACCTGAATATAAGACCTGAAACAGTTAACTGTATAGAAGAAAACATAGGTGCTGAATTCATGGACCTTAGATTTAGAGAAGATTTTATGAATTTGATCTCCAAGGCAAGCGTAGTAAAAGCAAAAATAAGTGAATGGGACTATATCAAACTAAAAAGCTGCACAGCAAAAGGTACCATCAACAAGCAAAGAATGACTCATTCGAATGGGAGAATATATTTGCAAACAACACCTTTTGGAAAAGGGCCTTATATCTAAAATATCTAAAAAAAACAAACAACTTAATTTCAAAAAATGGACAGAGGATCTGAACAGATACTTCTCATAAGAAGACATACAAATAGCAACAGACATATGAAAAGATACTCAACCTCACTAGCTACTAGTGAAATGCAAATCAAAACTACAATGAGATACTACCTCACACCTGTTAGAATGGCTATTATCAACAGGGAGGTAATAACAAGTGTTAGAGAGGTTATGGGCAAAAAGGAACCCTCATACACTGCTGGTGGAACTGCAAATTGGTACAGTCATTATGGAAAACAGTATGGAGGTCCCTCAAAAAACTAAGAATTGATCTACCATGTGATACAGCAATACCTTTACTAGGTATTTACCCAAAAAACCTGAAAGCATTTATTTGTGAAGATATATGTACCTCGATGTTCATAGCATTATTCACAGTGGCCAGGAAATGGAAGCAACCGAGATGTCCTACAACAGATGATTGGATAAAGAAGATGTGGTACATATATACAATGAAATACTATTCAGCCATAAGAAAAGGTGAAATACTGTCATTTGTTACTACATGGATGGATCTTGAGATAATCATGCTAAGCAAAATTAAGTCAGACAGAAAAAGTTGAGAACCATATGATTTCATTCATATGTGGGATACAAAACTTAAAGCAACAAACAAACATGACAAACAAACAGAGACTCATAGACATGGACTGTGGATTAGTGGTTACCAGAGGGAAGGGGTGTTGGGAGGTAGGTAGGGGTAAAAAGGGGTCAAATATTTGGTGACAGAAGGAAATCTAACTTTGGATGGTGAACACACAATGCAATTTATATGGCATGGCTGTTGAATTATAAAAAAGTAAACAGGTACCTCCTCTTAATTTTTGATTATAAGAATTTCTTGAGATACAGGGACATGGTAAAGTCACATAGATCTGGTTCTTGTATATATGTATTCCTAGGTGAAAACAGTATATTATCCCAGAAAGTTTAGAGTTTTTATGAGTCAATGGAAATTCAATTTTTAATTCATATTTATAATGCTCTTAATTCTACATAATAGACCCAGTCCCCTTACCCAGCCTTTACACCCTCATGCTCCATGAAGTCAGATATCTTATCAGTTCTGTTTATTGTTTTATCTTCAGGATTTATAACAATGCCTGACACATGCAGGTGCTAAATAATGTTTGTTGAATGAAAAAGTGAGTAAATGATTCCAGACTTTAAGAAAATATACCCTACAACTAAATAATTCATCTGGCATTCAGGTGATATAAATTATAGCCTTGCCTAGACAATAAAGTGGACTTGATTATGTATCCTCATTAAAATTTTAGGCATAGTAACACCCTGATTATTAGGAAAGCAATTATGATAGCAAAATTATGTATTGTCCTCTTATCCCTGGGCCCTGAGCAAAGATGTAATGACAAAAGAAACTAGTGAAGGAGTGTAAGAATGTGAAGCCAGAGAGAGAGAAAAAAAAAGTGGGTTGGGGTGGGAGAGGAGAAATCAGATGTATGTCTTGAATATGTGGGGAAAGAAAGTGTTAGAGGAAGGAGCGAATAATTGTGATAAATGCTGATGAGAGGAAAATGTCCATTGCCTTTGACAACATGGAGATTGAGTCAGAGGCTGGATTGAAGGATTGAAAATTGAATGGGAGATGAGGAAATACATTTTTCATAAGTAGACTGTTTTTTAAGAAGGTTAGAATTTCAAGGGAGCAGAGAAATGAATGGTATAGAAGCTAGAGGGAGATGTGGAGTCAAGAGAAACTTTTTTTATGGGAGAGATTAGAGATTGGTTAAATGTTAATAGAAATAATTAATAAGGAAGAATGGATTTGAAGACTCAGGAGAAAAAGTGTTTAACAAAGGAAGAAGTCCTTGAGGAGGTGAAAAGCAATGGGATAGAGACCACAAAAGGGGAGCATTGAATTTTGCTACCAGCAGTGACACAAGACATGGAAACTTGGAAGACATTGATTCAGGTGCAAGAAAATTTATAGATTTGATGATTTTCTTATTTGATGGGAAAAGAAGGAAATTCCTATTCAGTAATTTCTATGTTAATAATAAAAGATGAGGAGTATTATTAGCTGAAAGGAGAGTGGTATAAAATTTAAGGGGCACAGGAAAGGTAGAAAATAGTTGTTAAGGAGACATGCTATTACTTTTAACTTTTAAAATGTATTATTCCTTTTAGAGTTAACCATTGATGGAGACTTTCATGACAGATTTGTCAACAGATTAAATGAGTCCCTTCTTTTAGAAAATATAACATTAGAGAAATACTTCCCGGTGAGATACATTTTAAGAGAAAGAGGTCTTATTTAAGTGTTTTCTTCCAAGTCGTTTATTCATAGAATAATAGATCTTAGGGAACCATGTCTATTTCTTTACTCTAATGATCAGCTTCCAATTTTGCTCATGTTTCAATACTGGACTATGCTGTCTCAGAACCATCATCATATGAGACCGAACTGTGGATGTCAGGCCTGAGAGCAGTGAAATGATGTGAGGGGTGGTTTGAAATGATTTATGATCTATTGGTAGCTATTATTTTTTAAAGGATTATTTGTAACTCCATCTCAGGTATATTAAAGACAATGTTTCCCTATTTTTCATAAACCATGATATTATATATAAGTTTAACCATTTAAAAACCATATATATATTTCAGCTATATAAGAAATAAGTACTCTCTCTCAAATATTCTTTCCTAATTTTGATGATTTTCTCTAAAAGTTAACGTTCCTCATGATCTCTGCTTGATCAAGGTTAACCTGTCATATCTGATGCAGATGCTACCTATAACATGAAATCATTTTTGAACCCATTGGTACACATTGGCTTTTCTAAATTATTGGTCATACCTCTTTTATTACCATTACTTCCTTCTGACCTTTCATTATAGTTTACTGTGGAGGCTTTTCAATAATCCTAGTAAATTATGAGTTTATTGAAGATAAGAATATCATTTCCTTTCTGTCTGTTGTTTTCCTATCCTTAACAGCACAAGCAAAGTTAGGGACTTTTATGTTAGTGACGTATACCAAAAATGCAAATGCATTTTGAATGAGTGAATGAAGTTCCTGGTTGTACAGATTTCAGAGACTCACCTTACCAAATTCACCTTCTACAAGAATTACTCTTGTGACATTTTAAAACATCAATACAGGAAATATAAAAACCACTTACTCTATTTACAGCTTGCTAATTCTGAAAATGAAGTGCACTGATGTCTTCATGGCATTTGTATCTGACCATAAAAATTGATCTCTCTCTAAAAAGGTGAATAAGTTAAATGAACAAATGTCTCTAAGAAACACCAAATCCAGGCCTCCTACAAACTATCTGAATAAACAAGGAAAATCGCACCTGCAGACCCAATAGCTTGTAACTGGGCAGTTAATTTGTATGTAATGATTATTAAAATGTTCTTTCAGTATTTTAAGGCTAGAGGGCACAATATCCTAAAAATAAATATGGGTTACAGTTTCCAAATTACCATTCAGGAAGGGAGTGGAAGAGGTGATGTCAGCCTACATTATTTAGAGAGAAGCAAATATATTCTTACGTGTCCACTACATAAATTCAGTTTTGATATTTAAAAGCCATGATATTTTTTCTAGTTTTATTGAGATATAATTGACATATATCATTATGTAAGTTTAAGGTATACAACCTAATGATTCGATATATGCATATATTGTAAAATGATCACCACCATAAATTTAGTTAACATCCATCACCTCACATAGCTACAATTTTTTTCTTGTGATGAAACTTTTAAGATTTATTCTCTCAGCAACTTTCAAATATATAAGACAGTGTTAACTATAGTCACCATGCTGCACATTGCATCCCCAGAAGTTATTTATTCTATAACTGGAAATTTGTACATTTTGATCACCTTTACTCAATTCCCCCAATCCCTACCCTCTGCCTCTGGCAACTGCAAATCTGATCTCTGTTTCTATGAGTTTTCTATGAATTTCCATAAGTTTTTTTTGTTTGTTTTTTAGATTTCACATTTAAGCGAGATTATACAGTATTTGTCTTTCTCTGATTTATTTCACTTAGAATAAAGCTCTCAAGGTCATCCATGCTGTCACAAATGGCAAGATACCCTTCTTTTCTTTTATGTCTGAGTAGTGTTTTATTTTCATCATATTTTACTCATATAGATAAATATATATACATACACACACACACACATATCACATTTTGTATATCCATTTATCCATTAATAGACACTTGGGTTTTTCCCATGTCTTGGCTATTGTAAATAATGCTGCAATGAACATGGGGGTGCAAATATCTATTTGGGGCAGTGCTTTCATTTTCTTTGATATATACCCAGACGTGGAATTAGTGAATCATGTGGTACTTCAGTTTTAATTTTTTGAGGAGTCTCTGTATTGCTTTTCACAGTGACTATACCAATTTATATTCCTACTAACAGTGCATAACTGTTTCTTTTCCACACATTTTTGCCAGCACTTGTTACCTCTTGTCTTTTTGATGACAGCCAGTCCAACAGATAAAAGCCATAATAAAAAATAGGAAACAACTTTCATTAACAACAAAAAAAATTAAATTCACGTTTTTGCCCATATCACTTGTTACAATATTAGTTTTTCCTCTTCTCATCATGTTAACTATCCTTTAGTTTTGATAATTTATTTTTAAAGACTGATTCAAGTAAATACACATTTACAGTTTTAATTTAAACTCTGTAGGAGAAGGGATTTTGTCTATTATATTCATTACTATGTGTTCAGTATCTAGTCTACATTCAAACGATGCTAGATCACTTTACATATATTCTAAGAGCATAAAAATGTTCTTCCACATCTCCTTTCCTGAACTTGTTTTTACACAATTTATTTCTACATATGTAATAAACCTCCATGGTATATTGTTATTATTTTATTTAAATAACCAATTGTAACTTAAAGAGTTTTTTATGTATTTATTTACCTACATGGTTGCCACTTCAGTACTCATCATTTCTCTCTGAATATTTATATTTTTATGTGTTATCATTTTCCTTTTGTCTGAAGGACTTCTATTAACATTTCTTGTTCATGTCTACTGCTGATACATTCTTTCATTTTTGTATATCTTAAAAAAATTCTATATATTGCCCGCATATTTGAAAGATATTTTCTCTGGTAGAATTCTAGGTTGATAGTTGTTTTTGTTTTTGTTTTTGTTTTTGTTGTTCTTACTAATTTCAGTACATTAAAGGTATTGCTTCACTCTCTTTGTTTTCATCGTTTACTTGTGTTTATACCTCTTTTGAGGACTTTTTTTCCTCTGGTTGTTTTAAGATTTTCTCTTTATCACTGGTTTTAAGTAAATTGCTTATGATGTGTCTTGGTGTGTGTTTTTTTTTTTATGTTTCTTGTACTTATGTTTCATTGAACTTCTTAGGTATGTAGGTTTATAATTTGCATCAAATTTGCAAAATGTTTAGCTATTATTTCTTCATTCCTTTTCTGTCCTCCTTCCTACCTACCCTACATGAAATGAAAACACATGTATCAGATCACTTTAAGTTTTCCTACAGCTCACTGATATTTTCATCTTTTTAACTATTTGTTCCATTTTATTTTACATAATTTCAATTCCTATTTTCCAAATTCACAAATCTTTTCTTCTTCAATATCTCATTTACCCTGATTCCCATTCACTGTATTTTTCATCTCAGATGTTATAGGTTTTATTTTCATCTTTGTTATATCTTCCATATTTCTATTTAACATTTCAACCTCTCCTCTAGCTTTTTGAACACTTGTAATACAATTATAATTGTTTTAATGTCTTTGTGTGCCAGTTATATAATTTGTGTTAGTTCTGTTTCCACTTTGATTGATTTCTTTCCTGCTTCTTTACATGTCTGATAATTTTCATTTTCCTGCTTTTTAGCATGTTTATTTTTCTATTGGATGCTGAATGCTATGATTTTTGTTTGAAGCTAAGTATTTTTTGTACTCCATTAAAATTCTTGAGTTTTGTTCTAGGATAAAGTTAACTTAGTCGAAAAAAGTTCATTGTTAGTTTTGCTTTTCATATAATGTTAGACAGGACCAGAGTTTTGAACTAAATATTCCCGCTACTTAGGTAGTAATGCTTCTGAGAACTCTTCATAATATCACCTGATTATGAGGTCTCCAAGACTGGCTGATGAAAAAAGGCATTATTTTTTTCATTCTGCCTGATTATCAGGTAATGTTTTTTCTAATGCTTTCAGGTAAACCATCCTCAACTGTGCTAATTTCCTATTCAGGAATGCTGATCAGTGCTCTGCAGTACTCAAGAAAGGCCTCTAGAGATTTCAAGGTTCTCTTTGTATGCAGCTATCTTATCCCTCGTACTCTGCCCTGTGAATTCGAACCACCTTATTCTTCTTAGGCTCTCAGCTCTGTCTCCTCAACTCATGGAATCTGTTACATCCACCTGATAGCTCTCTCCCTACAGTAGACTGGAATGTCTTTGAAGGTAGTAAGCTGAGATAATCACAGAGCACATTTCATTTGTTTCTTATCTTCTAGGGATCATCATCCTTCATTGTCCAATGTCTAATATCTTTTTTTTAACAAGTTCTTTATTTAAAAATTTTTTTTGTCATTCATTTTTCCCCTCTCCCCCCCCAAACCCCCCACCCCCAGTAACCACTGCTCCATTGTCCATGTCCATGAGTCTCTGTTTGTTTGTTCTATTCATTTGTTGCTTTTAGGTTTATATCCCACATATAAGTGATTTCATGTGATTTTCAACTTTTTTAGACTGGCTTATTTCACTTAGCATGATTATCTTGAGGTCCATCCAGGTTTTTGCAAATGGCAGTATTTTACCTCTTCTTATGGCTAAGCAATATTCCACTGTAAATGTGTACCACAGCTTCTTTAGCCAGTCATCTATCATAGGACACTTCAGTTGCTTCCATGTCCTGGCCACTGTGGATCATGGTGTTATGAACATCGATGTGTAAATATCTTTTCAGATATGAGTTTTCAAGTCTTTGTATTTAATACCCAGTAGAGGGATTGCTAGATCATATGGTAGATCAATTCTTATTTTTTTGAAGAAGCTCCATACTGTTTTCCATAGTGGCTGTACCAATTTGCAATCCCACCAGCAGTGTACGAGGGTTCCTTTTTCTAACCATCCTCTCCAACATTTGTTATTACTTGTTGATTATAGCTGTTCTAACAGGTGTGAGATGGAATCTCATTGTGTTTTTGATTTGCATTTCCCTAATAGCTAGTGATGTTGAGCACATTTTCATATATTTGTTGGCCATTTGTATGTCCTCTAGGGAGAAGTGTCTGTTCAGGTCCTTTGCCCATTTCTTGAGTGGATCTTTCGTGGTTTTTTGTTGTTGTTGTTATTGAGTCATATGAGTTCTTTGTATATTTTAGATATTAGGCCCTTATCAGAGGCATTTCTTATAAATATATTTTTCCATTAGGATGGTTGTCTCTTTACCTAGTTGATGATTTCTTTTGCTGAGCAGAAGCATTTTAGTTTGATGTAGTCACATTCATTTATTATTGCTTTTACTTCCCTTGCCTTTGAGGTCAAATTCATAAAATCCTCTTTAAATCCAAGGTCCTTGAGTTTAGTTCCTATGTTTTCTTCTATGCATTTTATTGTTTCGGATTGTATATTAATAGATCTTTAATCTGTTTTGAGTTAATTTTGGCATGTGGTGATAGACAACAGTCTAGTTTCATACTTTTGCAGGTGGCTCTCCAGTTTTTTCAGCACCATTTATTGAAGAGGCTTTCCTTTCTCCACTATATGTTTTTGGCTTTTTTTTTCAAAAATTATTTGCCCATATAAACATGAGTTTACTTCTGTTTTACTGGTCCATGTGTTTGTTTAGCTGCCAATACCATGCCATTTTGATTACTACCACTTTGTAGTATAATTTGAAGTTGGGCAGAGTGATGCCTCTAGCCTCATTCTTTTTTCTCAGGATGGCTTTGTCAATTGGGGGGCTTTTGTGCTTCGATACAAATCTGATGATTTTTTGTTCTATTTCTTTAAAAATTGCCGATGGGATTTTGATGAGGACTGCATTAAATCTGTATATTGCTTTAGGTAATAAGGTAGTTTTAATTATGTTGATTTTTCCAATCCAAGAACACAGAATATCTTTCCATTTCTTTGTATCTTCTTTGATTTCTTTTAACAGGGTCTTATAGTTTTCATTATATAGGTCCTTCACATGTTTCATTAGATTTGTTCCTAGGTATTTTATTCTTTTTGTTGCAATTACAAAAAGAATTATTTTTTCCGCTTCTTTTTCTGACACTTCATTATTAGAGTATAGAAATGCTATGGATTATTGAACATTGACTGTGTATCCAGAAACTTTTACTGTATTTGCTTATTGTTTCTAGTAGTGTTCTTGTGGAGTCTTTAGGATTTTTTATATAGAGAATCATGTCATCTACAAATAGTGACAGTTTGACTTCTTTGTTTCCTATTTGGATGCTTTTTATATCTTTCTCTTGCCTGATTGCAATCGCTAGGACCTCCAATGTTATATTGAATAACAGTGGCGATAGTGGAGAGCCTTGCCTTGCTTCTGATCTTAGAGGGAAGGTTTTTAGTTTTTCACCATTAAGTATAATGTTGGCTGATGGCTTGTCATATATGACCTTTATTATGTTTAGGTATTTTCCTTCTATACCAATTTTGTTAAGTGTTTTGATCATAAATGGGTGCTGTCTGTTGTCGAAGGTTTTTTTGCATCTATTGATATGATCATATGATTCTTATTTTTTAAATTTGTTTATGTGGTATATCATATTAATCAATTTGTGTATGTTGAACCATCCCTGTGCCCCTGAGATGAAGCCCACTCAATCGTGGTGTATAATCTTTTTAAAATGTTGCTGTATTTGGTTTGCTAGTATCTTATTTAGGATTTACATCTGTTTTCATCAGAGATATTGGTCTGTGGTTTTCTTTTTTTGTGTTATCTTTACCAGCTTTTGGTATCAGAGTAATATTGGCCTCATAAAATGAGTTGGGAAGTCTTGCCTCCTCTTCGATTTTTTGAAAGAGTTTGAGAAGAATAAAGTATTAAATCTTTAAATATTTGGTAGAATTCACTGGTGAAGCCATCTGGTCCTAGACTTTTACTTTTTGGTAAGTTTTTGATGATAATTGTTTCAATTTCCATACTGCTGATCAATCTATTTAGATTTTCTTGATTCAGTCTAGGAAGGTTGTATTTTCTAAGCACTGGTCCATTTCTTCTCAGTTATTAAATTTTATGTTATAGACTTTTTCATAGTATTCTTGTATGATCCTTTGTATTTTTGCAGTGTCTGTCAAAATTTCCCCTCTTTCACCCCTGATTTTATTTATTTGTGTCCTTTCTCTTTTTTCTTTAGTGAATCTAGCTAGGGGTTTCTCAATTTTATTAACCTTCTCAAAGAACCAGCTCCTTATTGCATTTCCTTTTTTTTTTCTTTTTCAATTTTACTTATTTCTGCTCTAATTTTGACTATTTCTTTCTGTCTGCTGACTTTAGATTTCATTTGTTCTTCCTTTTCTAGTTTTTGAATATAAAGCATTAGGTTGTTTATTTGGGCTCATTCTTGTTTTTGGAGATAGGCCTGTAATGATATGAACTTTCCTCTTATAACTATTTTTGCCATGTCCCAAAAGTTTTGATATGTTGTACTATCATTATCATTTGTTTCTATGTATCTCTTGTTCTCTCTTTTTATTTCTTCTATGATTCAGTTATTCTTCAGTAGCATGATGTTTAATCTCCATATATTTGTGGTTCTTTCCGCTTTCTTTTTACAGTTGATCTCTAGTTTCAAAGCATTATGATCAGAGAATATGGTTGGTATGATTTCAACCATCTTATATTTGTTGAGGCTATCTCTGTTTCCCAGTGTGTGATCAATTTTTGAGAATGTTTCATGTGCACTAGAGGAGAATGTATAAGCAGTTGTTTTGGGACGGAAGGCTCTGTATATGTCAATTATGTCCAGTTGGTCTAAGGTATCATTTAAGGATGTTATTTTCTTATTGATTTTCTGTTTGGATGATGTGTTCATATCTGACAGTGTAGTATTTAGGTTCCCTACTATGATAGTGTTTTGGTCTGTTTCTCCCTTCAGTTCTATTAGTAATTACTTTACATATTTCAGGGCTCTCTGATTGGGAGCTTAGATATTAATAAGTGTTATGTCTTCTTGGTGCATGATTCCCTTTATCGTTATGAAGTGTCTCTCAGTATCTTTCTTTACCTTTTTTATTTTGAAGTCTATTTCATCTGATATTAGTACCACTACTTATGCTTTTCTCTGAATGCCATTTGTTTGGAATATCATTTTTCACTCTTTCACTTTGAGTCTATATTTGTCTTTGGAGCTAAGATGTGTCTCCTGCAGACAGCATATAGTTGGGTTTTGTTTTTTGATCCAATTTGCAACTCTGTGCCTTTTTTACTGGTGAGTTCAGTCCATTTACATTTAGGGTGATTATTGAAACATGATGTCTTCTTATAGCCATTTTATCTTTTGCTTACTGGTAGCTCGGTGTTTTCATTGCTTCCTTGTTCTTGTGTTTCTGTTTTTTTTTTATTTTGGTTGGCTTTTGTGGGTTTTCCCTTTGGTTCTTCTTGTTTTATGTTGTATACTTTGGTTTTGGCATGTGGTTACCATTACAGATATATAAAATATATTATATATATATATATATATATATATATATATGTGCACAGTCATCCATTTTCTTCTACACATGCCTTATCTCCATTCTCCTTTGCAAATTTGGATCTTCAAATCCTCCCCTTTTCAGTGATTATCTCAGTTTTCTCTATGCATGTTGAACATTCATTGCTATCTTGCTATAGTAATTCTTTTATTATTATTTAAGCTTATAATGCCCTGTTCCTAGTAAGGGTTGCACTCTTCTGCTTCTATTTGCCTGATAATCACCTTACTCCTAATTATGTTTTTTGTTTGTTTACTTGTTTGTTTGTTTTTGTCATTTTGTTTTAGGTGAGCTGACTCCTTTCAATATTTCCTGTCATGCAGGCCTCATAGTAGAGAATTCCCTCAATTTTTATATGTCTGGAAAGGTCTTAATTTCTCTTTCATATCTAAAGGAGAGCTTAGCTGGATACATTATTCTAGGCTGGTAGTTCCTTCATTTAAAAGTTTAAATATTTGATTCCATTACTTTTTGACTTGTAATGTCTGTACTGAGAAGTCATAGGATAATCTAATGGGTTTTCCTTTATAAGTTACCATTTTCTTCTCCCTGGCTGCCCTGAGATTTCTGTCTTTGTCATTGATTTTTGATAACTTTAATGCAATGTGTCTTAATGAAGGCCTTTTTGGGTTGAGATAGTTGGATGTTCTGTTGACTTCTTGAATTCCAAGCTCCAACTCATTCTTTAGATTTGAGAAATTCTCATCAACTATTTGTCTAAAAATGCTTTCTAGTCCCTTCTCCTTTTCTTCACCTTCAATAATGCCCATTATTCTTACGTTTCCTCTCCTGATACTATCAACTAGTTCTTGTATTTCTCTTTCATTATTTTTTCATTCTTCGGTTTCTCTCTTCTTCCTTCTGATTTATTTCTAGATTTCTGTCTTTGATATCAATGATCCTTTCCTTCATTTGGTCGACTCTATTTCCCAAGGTTGTTGTGCTGGTGTGCAGTTTGGGTGGTGATTTTTGTTGAGTTTTAGATGTTCAGCTTATTGTTGTTTCAAGGGAAGACATCTGGGGCATCTCTTACTCCTCCATGTTTCTCTAATATCTTGAAAGCTTTTTTTTTTTTTTTCATTTATTTCATTTGGATTTAGTTGTTTGAAGTTAGAGGGTAAATCTTGGGAGAAGTTAAAGTTCTAAAAGACTCTCTTCTTGAGATAGTCTCATCATTTATCTTCCATAGCATTGCATATTCTCTTTTTACCTGTTACCGCTCTAGCTATCCCTCCTCCATCTTTCAATTTGGAAGTTCCTAAAGAATTAGTACTAGCTTTTTGTTGTTCCTTACAGTCTGATTCTAGTCAACATACATTAAATGCTTACTTTTAGCTAAGCATTCCTTTAGATGCTTTACATTTATTATTACATTTAATTCTTACAAAAATGCATGACAAATGAACAATTATTAATCCCAAATTAACCTTTACCTGATTTATTTTATGTAGCTTGTAAATGGTGAAGTCAGGATTTGAATCCAGATGTTCTGATTTCAGTGGTCATGTTTTTAATTATGCTCTGTTTCTTTGTTTTGCATTATTCTTTCTAGGTGGTTTCATTCATATCAATTACCAGTTATATGCTAATGACTCTCCAGAATTGGCCTTTGAGACTCTGGTTCTGACACCAATGATCCATATTATTGAAAGATGTTCTTAGCTGGTTGTAATTGAAACTTTCCATTTTTTGAAGTCCCTGGATGTTAGTAAATATTTGTGAAAGCACACATGCACATGCACACACATACAGATACAGACATAGACAGGTAGATATATAGGTGTACACACACACACATACATATATAAACACTAAACAGACACAGTACCAGCTCTCAAGAATTCTACAATTAGAATTGCAAATAAATAAATAATTACAGCAATAAATTAAGCATGAGTGCACAAAGCATTGTGAAAAAATAAGATCATTTTGGGCTATAAAAGAGGAAAATGTGTGTAGTTTAATAGATCAGTGAAAACTTCCTTAAAAAATAATTACTGAGAAAAAATATGCAAACACATGAATAGACATAAAATTTTTTAAAAGCTGCCTTTTGATTCATAAAGAGAAGACAGAACATTAAGAATAGGACAATATGCATTTTAATCTTATATTGGAGCGAGTATCATTATCAATGTCTTTTTAAAAGACTCTTCTTATAAAATCTGATTTAAAAATATGATTATGAAATTGCTCCTGATGAGTACACCTGAAGTATCATCAATTATTGAAAGATTTTATTCCAATTAGGACTTTCAATTCAGTTTTAAAAAAATATATTACATATTTATTTTATTCAAATATCTGTTGTAAGGACTAAAGCTGATATGTAGAATTAGAGTCTTTGTATTATAATCATCAGCAACAAATATTTGTTGAGTTAGTTTTACATCGTTTAGTGTAGTACATACGAGAAAGATATACAATATACTTTGTCAATGAACAGATTAAAGTAATAATTACCCTTAATATATAATATTTTTTTATTTTTAAGGAAAATCTTAACAAATTATAATAGGTATTCAATAAATCTTAATTTCTTGCTCCTTGCTGCTCTGCCTCAGCTCTTTCACGAGGATATGACCAAAATACTCCATGATTTTGTATGTTTTATATTGGACATAAGTATTACTTAAAAGCAATTTAATAAGATTTCTAAAGTCAGATCAGAGATTTTCATCTAATAAATTAAAATTTTTAATTTAAAAATATGTCAAACATCTTCAATATATGTATCTTATTTTATGATATTCAACCCATAGCTATCTTTGCAAAATTGTGTTTTTTTATCTATTTGTTTTAGTTAAGTATGTAAGTCTGTGCTAAATCTAGCAGATCTAATATGAGAGCTACATTTCAAGTGTGTTTATGAAATAAAATATGATGCTCTATATATTTGACTGCTGCTATCATGACAATATACCATAGAGTGGCTTAAACAACAGAAATTAATTTTCTCACAGTTCTGGAGGCTAGAAGATCAAGGTGCCAGAAAAGTCAGTTCCTGATGAGACCTCTCTTCCTGGCTTCCTGACAGATGCCTTCTCTCTGTGTCCTCACATGGATTTTTCTCTGTGAATGTGTATGTGGGAAGAGAGAGAGAAATATCTCTGATGTCACTTCCTTTTTTTTTTTTTTTATTTTTATAAGAACACCAGTTCTATGGGATTTGGGTCTCACCCTTATGACCTCATTTAACCTAAATTATCTCCTTAAAGACCCTATCTGCAAATAGAGTCATGTTAGGGTGTAGGGATTCAACATATAAATTTTGGGAGAGATGCATTTCAGTCAATAAAGGTCAATATATAATAAAATTATTATACATTAGGGAGAATTATTACTTTAATCTGTTTATAAAATTTCTTGTAAAGATTCAAGTGATTTCTGAATATTAAATATCTCAAGGCAAAAAAAAAGTAAATCAGAATTGTAAGTACAAAGTGCAAGGAATTTAATTAGTATGTGTGTACATGTGTATGCAAACAATGTCTTATGACAACATAAAAGAAAGATGTGATTAATTTAGCTTACTATATGAAGTGTCTGATTTATAAATTTATGTCTGCATTAAGATTACAAATTTTAAAATAAAAAAGTTGAGTCTGATTTAACTTTTTAGAAAGTAGCACATTTGTAATACATTGAGTTATATATTCTGTGAAGCTCTTACAAATCTTTCAACCATTTGATCCTTTATCAACTGGAATTTGTCATTAATTTTGCACTTGAGAGAAGGATAGGACCTGATTTAATCAAGGCATAATTATAGTACTTGGCATTATAATTTTATTCTTTCACTAATGGGATATGATATGTTTATTTTTTAAAATTTGACATGATGTCTCTTAATAACATGAATGTTTCCTCTTTTCACTTTTTCTTGTCTTCCTCTAATTTTAGTTTCCTTTCCTCTATTTTTTCATTTCCTTCCTTTATTCCACACTATTCTCTCCTCTCCTTTATCCTTTGAACTTCCTTTTTATATATCCAATGATTTTATTATGTTTGAATATAATTTTTTGGTATGCTTTCTCTTCCTGTAATGGATAGGGTTACTAGCATGAACCTTACAGTTAATCTTCCTGGCATTTTTAATTACCTTTCTGAAAATATAATATTTGAGATCTCCTGAGCCTACTGTAGCTGTTGACAACAATGCCGGCATGTTATCTGCTCTCTCAGCCTTATCAACTCTGAAACAGCTGTTTAGCTGACTTTGATAGCTACTTTAAGAGACCATTCTCACAAAATGTTTTCTAACCATGGTTACCATAATGCACCAATACACACAGACTCTCTGAAAAGTATTGTACTCAAAAATTATTGGCGATATGAAGACCACATAGTTTGAGGTGGATTTGGGGAAAATGTCATGACTTAGTCAGGCTGTAAATAATTAATAGAAGCTACAATGAGCAAAATAGAAAGTAACATTTTTATTCTACCCAAGAATGTAACAGGAACCACTCTGTGTGGCTAACATTTGCTTTATGTGCAGGTGCCAATGTTAGTTCTTGTTCTGTGTCACTGTTCTATTTTTATCTATGCAAACAACTTTCAAGTTTTTTTGAGGAATCTATTATTTCTCCATCATTTTACCTCTGGAATCAAAAGACATAAATATCTCAATTTAACTAGACAGATATTGTAGCCTAATTTTTTCTTTCTTCTGCAAAACAACTAGACCAAAATTTATTTGTTTATTCCTTCACAAAAAGTGTATTGAGCCAGGCACTGCACGATCTGCAAAAGCTAATACCATCTTTGATAATTTGTAGTATTCTCTACTGGGGGAGATAGGTATTAATTAAATATTCACAGAGATGGCATATTTCAACTCTGACAAATGTTGTAAAAAGAGGTACACAGTTCTAGGAAATCTATAAAATGAAGAATTGACCTAGAGTGGAAAGTCAGTTACATCTTTACTGTGGAAGTATCATTTGAGCTGAGATCTGAAGGATGGGTAAGATAAGAAGGTGAAAGAGAAGGAGAAAAACATTTTTGGTAAAATCAGTGTCTTGAGGCAGCATGACAAGTATAAAGAAATAAAATCTTCATGTGTCTGCAGTAGAAGTTTGGAGAAGAGCAGTGCGTGAAATCAGATTAAAGAGGGAGTTGGGAACCAGCTTTCACTTTAGGAAGAGAAGAAACTTACTAAGAGTTGTATTTTTAAAAGGTGACCATGTATTCAATCACAGGATGCTTCTGTTGTTTCCCATGCCATGGCCACTGTGAATAATGCTGCTATGAACATTGGGGTGCAAATAACTTAATGGATAAATGTTTTCAATTTTGGAGGGTAGATACCCAGAAGAGTTATTGCTGGGTCATATGGTAATTCTATTTTTAATTTTGTTTAGGAAACTCCATACTGTTTTTCACAGTGGCTGTACAAATTTGCATCCCCACCAGCATTATATGAGGGTTCCTTTTCCTCCACAACCTCTCTAACACTTGTTGTTACTTGTCTCATTGATGATAGCCATTCTTACAGGAGTGAGGTGGTATCTCACTGTGCTTTTGATTTGCATTTCCTTAATTGCTAGTGAAGCTGAACCTCTTTCACATGCCTCTTGGCCAGTTGTTTATTTTCTTGAAAGAAGTGTCAGTTCAGGTTCTCTGCCTATTTTTTAATCGGATTTTTTGTTCTTTTATTGTTGAGTTGTATAAGTTCTTTATATATTTTGGATATTAGTTCCTTATCAAAGATGTCATTTGCAAATATCTTTTCCCATTCAGTTGGCTGCCTCTTTGTCTCGTTGATGGTTTCTTTTGCTATGCAGAAACTTTTTAGTTTAATATAATCACATTTATTTATTTTTGCTTTTACATCCTTTGTCTTGTAGGTCAAATCATAAAATTCTCCCTAAAATCAAGGTTCATAAGTTTACTACCTACATTGTCTTCTATGCAATTTATTGTTTCAGGTCTTATATTTAGGTCTTTTGTCCATTTTGAGTTAATTTTGGTTTATAATGACAGAGACCAGTCTAGCTTTAAGTTTTTGCACGTGGCTTTCCAATTTTCTCAGCACCATTTATTAAAGAGGCTTTCCTCTCGTCATTGTAAGTTTTTGGCTTCTTTGTCAAAAATTGCTTGGAGATATATATATATATATATATATATATATATATATATATATATATGGATATTTCTGGGCTCTCAATTATGCTCCACTGGTCTGTGTGTCTGTTTTTCTGCCAAGATGTTGTATATATATATATATATATATATATATATATATATATATATATATAATGGAATATTACTGAGCCATAAAAAAAAATGAGATATTGTCATTTGTGACAACAATGGATAGATCTTGAGCTAATCATGCTAAGTGAAATAAGTCAGACAGAAAAAGTTCAGAATCATATGATTTCACTCACATGTGGGATATAAAACCGAAAACAAAAAACAAACAAGACAAACAAACAAAAACTCATAGATACAGACAACAGTTTAGGGGTTACCAGAGGAAAAGTGAGGAGCGAGAGATGGTAGATGAGGGTAAATTTGGTCAAATATATGCTGACTAATGTGAGAAAGAAAAGCTGCTACCAAAGTAACATGCTTGAACACATTTGTGTCTTTCCACAGTGCCAAGCTTACTGGGTGGAACTTTCTCAGATAAACTGATCTGGTACCCATGCAGGTTAATGCGCAACACACAGAGAAGGGAAGTACAGAGTCTTACGTGACAGAGCAAAGAGATGACAGTCTTTAGCATCTCCCAAGCAAGCTCTGTTGACTGGTGGCATCGAGAGTTGCGCATAGGCCCTAAGCCAGTGGCTACAACAGGTCAGAGGTCAGTCTTCAGCTCTAGTGCTCCCATCCACGAGCATTGTCTGTCTAATGCGTTCAGTTTATACGGACTTTACAAAGTGGGATCATCATGCTTATCAGCTTCTGCAAAAGGGGGCTGATGTCTGTAGTTTTGGGCATTCTAGTTAGACTCTAAGAGTGTTCTCCTATGTGCAAGTTGACATTACTGTAGTGGCTCCCATGGAATCCGTTTTGTAAGGTACAAAAGCCCTCATTTTTTTATACTCTAAAAAATGGTAGAGTTTGGGTGGTGAACAAACAATGCAATATAAGATGATATATATTATAGAATTGTACAATTGAAACCTATATAATTTTAGCAACAAATATCATCCCAATAAAATTTTATTAAAAAAAAGAAAAAGTGACTCTGTGGCTGGTGTAGAAATTGAGTGCTATGGAGTGGGGCTGCAGCTGCAAACAAAACAATTAAAAGTCAAAGAGAGGGTTTAAGGTGGTGATTAAGTAAGAAGAAATGTTTAGATTCAAGAAATATCTAGGAATTAAGCTGAGCAAGACTTTATGATAATCTTAGGTCCAGGAGGGCCCTATCCCTACCCCATAGTGTGGCAACTAGACTCCTCCCTTACCTTTGTGTGGGAACCAGACCTTGCATCTGGATTGGCAATGTTGCATGCTCACCTCCCGTTTCACTGGACTTCCCTCCTTTCCCTGTCAATGTACCTGCCCAAAGTATTCCCACAGAAAAGGCCTGCCTCGAGCTCTGTATAAGTTTCAGGTCCCTTTGCATTCAAGGCTGACACCATCCTTAGCTCAACATGGCTGTCGCTCTGCTACAATAAACCTTGCTTAACCCCTTTGGTCTTGTGCATTCTTCTTTCAGTGAACTTAACAAATAGATTATATATAAAGGGTGAGAGAGGGCAAGGTGTCAATAACTTCTAGGTTTCCAAGTTTTACTCTTGGATGTTTGGTGGTACCTTTTATTAAGAAAGGGAACACGAGAAAAGGACATGTTTGGAGTGGGAGAAATATGTTATGTGACATTAGGCATATATTCATGTATTATCTGTTAGAAATACTAACAGATATCAGTTAATCATAATTTTAGTGAGCATTGCAAAGGAGAGATATAAGATTTTCAGGAAGAAACACAGGTAGAGCAAATATAATCTAGGTGAATGGACATTTCAGTAGAGTGAAAACAAAATCAAAGCTGAAAATAAAATGTAAAATGATATTATCACTACATTAATGATTCAGTTCCTTAACTGAGGTAGGCTTTTAATTGTTTTCACTTTCATTTTTTTCTATTTTCTTTATTTTTTCATATGCATATTTCATATGGTACAATACAAAATAATGACCTAACATTTTATTTAACTTGAAATTCAACTTTAATCATGACTTTTTCAGTAGATTATAACAAAACACAGAAAGCAAATATTCTCCTTTGTATTTAAAAATGTGCTTTGAATTTAGGAAAAATTTTAAGATACCACTTAAAATTTAGCTTTAGTTTCTCTCCTTATCAATGCTCCTTTGATAGGTAGATAGGAGATATGTACATAGATAAAGAGTGATGATAATATATAGATAATAGATGATAGATGATAGATAGATAGATAGATAGATAGATAGATAGATAGATAGATAGACAGACAAACAGACAGACAGACAGACAGGAAGACAGCACAAAGGCATATAGTAGATCCTCTGAATATCCATAGGTTTTTGCCTTTGTATTTTTTGGACCAGGGGCTCAGCACATTTTTTTTTCCTCTGAAGAAAGTTAATTTTAAAAGTTCATTTTGTGAAAAGATTTTACATAGAAGACAGGAGAGGGAGAGGGCAGTTATATCACACAATTCAAATTAGCACCCCGAAAATATCTTTTTACCTTTGTAGCCTCTCTCTTTTTTCTCTCTCTTTACCTCCCGTTTTTTCTTCCTTCCTCTCTCCTTCTTGGATTCTATCTCCCGTGTGCCCTTTGGCCTCCTCTCCTTGCCAGACAAAATCCCTACTACGAACAAATCCCTTTGCTTCCAAATACTGAAATATATTTCACAGTCAGTTTCCTCCAACTGTTCATTCCTTTAACCACTTGTGTATTCGAGTTTGTTGCAAGGCCCTCAGGCTACAGCTTTGTGTAACTAACAAATATATATATATATATATATATATATATATATATATATATATATAAATCCCACCTACTGGGGTACTCAAATACCTAATTCTTAGAAGATGATGGTAGAAATTATAAATTTGTACATTTTCTATTGCAAATTTCACACACAAACAGAATTGCAAAGCTAAACTGACTGATACAGACTTTAACTCTTATTTCAAATATTGCAAGTAATCTAAAATTAACATTCACTACCATAAAACCATTTGGATATACTGGAAAATTGTAATTTATTTTATAATTAGTTTTTTTTTTTAATTGCATTTATTTTGATGATTGGTCAAATGAAAGAAAGGGAAGTTTCCTTTATTACCTCATCTCAGTACCTCATAACTACCCATCATCTATACTGAGACTCAATGCCCTGAATAATCCAAAGAATAAAGTGAAGGGAAAACTTTGTCTCACCATTGCATTCAACCCTTTGACAATTTCAGTTTCTAAGCCTCTTTAGAGGGTTGGTTTGCCCAGAAGGATTATGCAGCCTAGTGCTGCATAAAATCGGCAGTTTGCAGTTTGGTTAAAAATTGGTCAACAAACATAAATCCAATCTGTGGTATGAAAAATAATAAAGGTCCAAAACTTAAAACCAAGCCAGGTAGCCAGAGATGGATAGCTTTAAAATAAAAACATCTCACTTCATTTTTAAACTGATTAAAAGCTCCAAAAGTAATACTTCCTAACAAATTGATTATTAAACATCAGGACAAAGTTAATGTATTTTCTATGATAATGCTGTAATTTTAAATGCTCTGAATAACTGAAATTTTAAGGTTAGTCAAAATATAATAAAATAGTTACCAATGACTAAGTAAACCTGTACAATTACTGAGTTTTATGCTTAAACAGACTGTGAATAGTTGCTGCAAGGCAAGAAAATGAAATCTGTCAGCATTCAACTTAGAGTAATTTTAATTGTACTTAGGGATAAGCATTAGCACATGAATATTTCACGGTCATTTTCACTCTCCAAGAAGCCATCATCACTAATTAAAATATCTTTTGAAATACTACGGAATCTTTCAAATTTTCTTGGAATTATAATAATTATAAATTTGTGTTTATAGCTCAGCAAGCAAATTCCCTACAGCTCTTTCAATCACAAAATTTTGACAATGTGTAAATTATCTGAAAATTATTATATTTCTAATAATGTGATCTGAATCTCTATCTGTATTTCCATGAATAATGGTTTTAAAATTCTATTCCTTTGTACATTATCACAGTCTGATATTCCTTTCTTTTATTACTAATGTTTAACAGTTATAATGAGAAAAGTGCTACCCAATACTTTGAAGGAATGCACTTTCAGAAACTGCTCTATTTAAGATAGACAATTTGTATCTCTTCTTTCTTAATTATGATTTATTTATGACAGCAAAGTTTTTTGTATTCACGAATAACAGCAATTTGTTTTATATTAATTTTATTCTGTCTTTGTTTTGTTTTTTAGATGACGGTTGAGAAAAAATTTATAGAAATCACTCGAAGAAGCACACCTGTTTTTATGTTGCTAAGAAAATTGATAAGTAAAATAAAGATTTCCTATCAGAACCTTTTTCCTTTATTAAGTAATTGTTGGAAAGGATGCTATTTCGTATAGAAAGAGGAGGAGGAAAGAAAATAGACATTTCTCACAATATTTTCCAAATTCTTGAATGTCAGGTAATAAAGGTAAATTAAAAAAAAAAAAAAACTTTTTCTAAATGAGTGTATGTGGAAGTAAGTAATCAAATGCTGGTGAAAAAAAATAGTAATAAAAATGCAACTCCAAGAAGTCATTTCACATATTTCACTTCTAGCCATCCAGTTACACTCTTATGAGGTATGTGGTGAGAGAATACTAAGGTGAATTGCTAAATAGACATGTGCATTCAAAATGGGTCAAAATTTTAGATTTAGCTCTACCAAGTGATCTTTCATATCAATAACTTGAACTTCTGTGTTTCAGATTTATATTACCTGTTAAATAATTAGGCTGGAAAACAAAACCTTGTCTCGGAGACAGTAGATTGAACACTGTCTTGAAGAGCTGGTGGGCTAATTGAAGAAAAGGAATGCCCACCACAAATGATGACCATCTAATTTACTCATCTATTCACTAAATTCACTTGAACAATATTCCAAAGCGTAGAGATATAGTAGTTAACTCAAACTATTGAATGCGAGGTAACAATTCCACTAAAAAGGACAAAACATATTTTCTGCCTTCAAAGAGTTAGCCCATCATCTCTGTAGGACTACAACTCATAACTATAAGCCACGTGTTAAATCTAATGATAGAATATTATGGGCAGATAGGCAGGAGAGAGTATGAGCAGTACAGACAGGAGGAAAAGGTCAGGGGATGATTTCTGGAGGGATTAATTACTAGACTGAATCTCAAATGCACTTGCTCTAGCTTTTCTGTATGTGAAACTGTCAGCTCTTCACTCTGATTTATTAAGGAATTCCCCTGAATGTGCCTGAAGGTGAGGCAGGGTAGTTAGTCTAGGGAAGTTCTTCCTCCCCTTCAGAGGCAACTCTTCAGTTCCTTACTTGGTGCTCTCTCCGTTTTGATTTCAAGTATGAGACCCCAGCCTGAGAAACAAGCCAAGGCCAGGAGAAAATATAGATGTCTTGAACTGTCTCCTCCCCTCCAGGTGGCATAAGAAACTAGCCAAGACCTGGAGGCAGGTTAGATAGCGTTGGGACACCCCCAAGAAAAGAAATGCCCATAATTCAGACAGCTCTGGGCAGACTCTCTCTCACCCAGGTGCCCGCACTTTTTTCTTAATGTGTACTTTCCTTTAATAAAACGTGCTTGCTTGCAATTGCTGTCCATCTGTCTTGAATCCGTTGTTGCCAGATGCCAAGAACAAAGGTCCAGGAGTTCCAGGACTCCCCAAAAACATTAACAAAAGCACAACCCTGTTTTCATCTCCTCCAAATTTAGTTACATAGCCAACAACAAATAATTCAACACATATAACTTGCTTAACAACTATTCTAATTCCTTTTATTGGTTTCTTCTATTTTAAAGTAATGAATAAAGCATGCTCTTTGCCCTCAGGAAAATTCTAATCAAATAAGAAATGAGTCAGAGGATAAAGATCTGATTTCGCCATTCTTTTCAAGCAAGCCATTTAACTAGTGCAAATATGTGAACTACACATGCTGAAAAAGAAAGATGGTTCAATGATATCAGAGATTTAACATGGCACTATCTTTGAAAACTAGTATCAATATTTCAGGCCAATATAAAAATAACAACGATTTTACACATATTTGACTTCTAGATTTGCTTACAGGTTATGGGAATAGCATATATATTCTGTGCTGACTCATTTAAAACAGATAGTATCATGCGGGAAGGGAGATGGGAATTAGAACTCTGTGAATTGTAGATTATATATTACCTCTTTTGCCTGTATAATAAAAAAAAAACCATCTTGAGAAAAAAAAAATCCTATGTTTGCTTTCAAACAAATTAAAAACATTAGTTTTTTAAACTTTTAAAAGATTAATAGATAAATAAACACTACATTTTGATAAAAAGTTCAATGTATAATGAAAAGTCAATATATTTCCATAGCAATCAGTACTTTTCATTTAATTATACCCCTTTGTCGTAAGTCACCTGAGGGCTGGAAGTATCTTCCTTTTACATACCATACAAAGTCGGCACTCAATCAAGACTAATTGAGTAAACTAAATAAGAATAAGGTTATAAAGAGTTTGAGATTGCTTTTTAAAATTTTGCAAGTAAAAGATATTATCGACAAATATTTCTAAACTTCAGAATTTTTTAATCTAACCTAATGCAGTTTGTACCAATATCTCCCTAAATTTAGTATCAAAAGCTTAATAAGCACATAGACTAGAGTTTTAGTAAATGTTATAAGTATATAAATCTTCTATATAAAACATTGTACTATATTTTTATTTTGCAAAGAAAACTATATATAAAAATTAACTAATCTATTTGTTCAAAATTTCTAGGGTTCTTTTCTTAAGTATTTTAATGTCAATATTTTATTATTATAAACTATGGAATTAAAAATGTTAGTCGCTTTTGCAGACATGTAAACAGGCAATTATTAAGAGAAATGCACAGAGGATATAATGCATAATAAGACATGCTTATGTCTAAAAATTTTTGTGTAAAATCAAACATTGCTATCAAGGTACATTTCAAATATGTTGTCTTATAATGCATGAAATTTAAAGATTTAATTTTCTTCTTTTAAAAAAAGTAATACTATATAATTTGGGAAGGCATCATTGGGGGTGTTTCATATTCCAAGGTAGACAGAATTTTGACAGGGGCAGGAAATGTGCTTGCACTCTCTATTGTGCATAAATAATCATCTTTATAAAGAGTGGTCTTGGCAGCTGTATTCAGTTGGCTTGGTAGACTGATCTTTGTTTTCTTACCAAATCAGAACAAAGAGAAGAAAACACATTTGAGCCATCATGCTGAAGATAATTGAAATGAAAAATTACAAAGCAAATTGTTTTTGGCAAAATGGTTTCCTCTTCCGAATTAAATATAAAATGTGGTCTCCATTTTTCCACTAATGTGTCACTAGTTCCACTCTGTGTGACGTCTGTGATCCTAATTCAGGATGTGGACTAGGAGTGTCCAGGTCACGGTGATAGTAACTAAGGTTGTTAGATTTATTAATGTACTAGTCATGTTACTAAAAACGTTTATACAAAATGCGCATATATCATTATCTTAATTTCTATTTCATTCTTTTGGTTTTAGTTCAATTGTGTAATCTAATTTGACTAAATTAAAGAAATAAATTATAGTTAAAGAGTAGTTATAATTTGCATTTGGGTAGATGAAAAAAGGAAAAAAAAAAGAAATGTCTTAAAGGCCAGCGGAAACCATGTTGCAGTAAAAAATCAGCTTTCAAAATTTAACAATTTTGAATTTAAACATAGCTCTAAGCTTAGCATATAAACAACAATAAAAAAAATAACTAGATGGTAATTAGGTCTATGTGCTAGTTTCTAGTACCTCTGCCCAACGTAGTTCTTTACATTAAAGTTTATTTACATCCACATCTATTTTTCAATTATCAATAGACTAAAATAGATTAGTTAAAGAGACTACTGGAATTCAATGGAAGATTGCTTTAATCATGAAATATTAAAGAAAGACAAAAAATAGGTAGCAGTCCTACATATGCAAGTTTATTTGTTCTTAGGCTTACTAAAATAGGCTAATGAAAAAAGCCATCTGGTGCTCAATGAGAGGTTACTTTAGTCAGAAAACATTATATGAAAGGAAAATGATAAAACAAGGCAAACTTATGCAAAAATAAGCTTTTATTAAATCAAAATATTTTTAAAGCTCACTTATTTATAATAGCAGTTGTTGCCCATTAGTCAACATAAGATAATCTTCATTTACAATGACTAGTTCTGCTATCAAAACCTAGTTCTGCTATCAAAATTATGAATCTTTTTAAAAAATTATTAATATAAGCTTCCAGTAAATAGTTTTCACTGTAGAGTTTACAGTCCAACAGAGCAATTGTTGGTGCAATGTAAACATATATGTTACAGGAAAATGCAGAAGTTGATATCCTACAGCACAAATATTTCATTAAAATGGGTGAGGTATCTGTTTTATAGCACAGAATTAAAACTAGATCTGAGGACTTGACATGGATTTCAAAAGTTGTAGAATTTCTAAACCACTTTAAAGACTTTGATTTTTAATCTGAGTACAAGGGTAAACTGTTGCAAAATTCTGAGCAGAAGAGAATCTGGTTTGATGTTTACTTTAAAAAAATCATCCTGAGTGCTGTGTTGAGACTACAGGCAGAGACATAAGCAACTCGATAAGTACAGAGTAGCAAGCTCATAGCTGTAGATATGATGAAATGATTATTTGGCATTTAATGCATGCGCTACTTTCTAAAACTATTGTTGCAGGTGTTTGTTGTTCTCCTTTAGTTACTTTTCTGATTTTCTTGCTTTTCTGTGACATTATCTGTTTCTTCATTTGCATGGTTGCTCTATTGTTTGATGGTTCATTATACAAATATGTAAAGAGGATTTAAGGTCTAGGAGGCTTTTCTGTGGAACAGATTTATATTTGCTATGCAGGTGGCTAGGGTCATCCGCAAACTAGAATGACTTTAACACTACCAGACATGGCAATTTGAAGTCACACTTTAATACCTGCAAGTGGTTTTCACTTTTATTTTAGGGGTGTAGACTATCAGTATCATAACCAAAATCTTCGGTGATTTACTAATACCCTCTAGTGAGCTTGTACACAATTTTCATTTTTATTTGTAAATTTTTCAAAAACTCTCATTAGTTTCTTGACCTCTCAATCACCTCCTCCAGAATTGGCAGATCCCTGTACAGGAAAAGTGGAGCTGAATACCAAGATCCACCTTTTTTCTGATTTTATTATTTTTTTTCCTTTGGAATCTGGCCCTGTAATTGCCTTGTTAGCATTCTAACGGAATATAACACACACACACACACACACACACACACACACACACACACACACACTTTCTTAATTCACCTCAGTACAAGGGTTGAACTAAATCTAAATTACCATTGCCACCACTGGAAGCAAAACTCCTGGTTCATTATATTTTTAAAGCAGTTTTAAATCCATATTTTATATAATTAATACGAAGGTATAAAAATAGTTTAACAGATGTATAAACAAAGGTGTTTCTTTTATGCAAAAATATTGTTTTTAAGGATAACAGTTTAGCAGATGCATAAATTAAGGTGTTTCTTTTATGTAAAAATATTTGTTTTCAATCCTATTCTAGTTGGTGGGATATAGCAGGGAATAAACAGCCAAGATACTTAGTCTCCTGAAATTTGCATTCTACTGCGGGAAGACAGAAAAGGGCAGCATAGCTGTCAGACATCATCATTACTGTGATGGATTCTAAGAAGGGTCCTGTAATATAGAGCAGGTAGCAGCTACTTTATTTTGAATAGTCAGAGAAGAATCCTACGTGGAGATGACACTTAAGCTAAGACATGAAAGACAAGAAGAAATATGTCATTTGAAAATCTCAAGCGCTGAGCAAAGTTGTATATGCTTGAGAAATAAGAAAGGCAAATACATTTGTACTGTGTTAATTACAGGAGAGAGCTGTAGAACAGGTAAGAAGGCCAAATAAGGGCAAATTCATACAGAGGCTTGGAAGTCAGGAAAAGAAATGTAATAAATAAAATGTATGACTGCCTAGATTTAATTAAGGTATCCAACTCCCAACTAAATGATGACAAGAACAAGAAAAATAAATCTTTGCCTATTGGAAACTCATTAAAGATAGAATGAGAAAGTTTTGTTTCTTTTAAATATCTTTCAACTCAAATCTCTCTTTTCATTCCCTCTCCTAATGACTTCTAAATTGATCTGTTACTGGACTAAGCTAGCTCATATTTCTGTTGTGTGTTTTCTCTCTTGGAACCAAAATAAATTGAGAGGAAATTAAAAAGCATCAACTTAGAAGTAGTAAATCACCACTTTACAATCTCCAGTGTAATAGCTGTTTTAGGTAAGATCATCAATGCATGATAAGTAAAAATTTGCTTCAAATCGGAAAAAAAAAAAAAAGTACTGTTACATTGGAGAAATCTGGCAGACACTCTCTCTTGGTGATCCATGATGTAGCAAGAATTAATTTTTTCAGATCTAGCAAACACTATCATGCATGTGTTATCAATGATTGTTCCATATTTCATTAGGATCCCCAAGGATCAAGGGCAACTTCACTAAAATATATTATATGCTCTCCTTTCCTCTGTGCCTCTATACTTTGAAAAATATTTTATTCTTGACAAATTAAACAGGAAATTTATTTAATCTTAGAATGGTGTGTGCATGTGAGTGTGTATGTGGATGTGTGTGTGTGTGTGTGTGTGTGTGTGTGAGAGATCACTTCTTCCCAAGCAGTTGCATATCTAAAACATCTCTCAAATAATACCACTATTTGAATACATTATTTAGGAAACAAAAGGGACAAGTAAGATAATGTCACAATGTTAAGTGGTGATTAAGGAAAAAGTATTAATGTTAAATACAAGGTTGCAATATGATGAAGTTAATTAAATGACTCGGATTTACCTACACATCTAACAGGATGGGTGGTCCAGGAGTCCAGCTGTGTAAACCACAACTGTCCCGGGCCTGGTTGAGGTTTGGTGCCATCTAGTGGCAATCTTCTTCTATGGCCTAAATATCAATGGAGATAATTCTGGATCCTGGAGTTGAGGACCAACCCTACCTCAGGCTTAGTGTGAAGTCTGGAGTGTGCGCAGGCTTTCCTGACCTTATTTGTACCTCCTCTGCAGCCTTGAGCAGGACCTGTGTGAGTGTAACACAAAAGGGTTTCCACACTCCAACTGCTACCCCAATGGTTCAATGTTGTTGCTTATTATTTGCTACAAACTTCATGTGGGGGGAGGGAGTTTTCTAAGTTCTCTTGCTCCAGTCTCAGTCTTAGATAAACCCTGTGTACTTCAACTATAGGGGTGAAATCTTAGCTTTCCTTACATCTTCCTCTGCTTCATAAGAATAGGAGGAGGGCGGGTCATGGGCAAGATACAGCTTTGCTTTGCATCTCTACAAAGGTTCAAAATCCTGGCCATGAGCATTCTTGCTTCTGCCACAGCAATGGAAGGATTTTGCTTCCTATGAAATAAGAGTCTGGATTTTATGTCTATCCTCCAGCAGCTGCTTCTTCAGGTCTCCTTTTCTTGATCTCAACCTTTCTCATATACTCAGAATAAGACTGCATTAAAAAGCTAGTGAGGAAGTACAGATGACCTGTGAGTCAGGTTATTAGGGATGTTCAATTCTTTTTTATAATGCACACTAAATTTTTAAAAATTCATTAAAATTCCAGTGGTTTCTTTTTTATTCATGTTTATGTCTACTAATTCTCCCTTTCATATTCTGCCAAAGGCAAACTAGTTTGCATGTCCAGTGTTTTTTTGTAGGGGCTTGTCACTCTTTGCAATTCAGTTCACTCAGTTACCTTACAACCTTGGCTCCCTGATGAGCTCAAGAAAAGTTATAATTTTGTAAAGTATCTTTTTTTCTTTTAATATTAGAGTAGACATAACATTCTCTTGAGATCTACATTTGAATAGAAGTGGAAATCACAGTAATCAAATTGAACTATAATTGGGTATATGTCAGTTTCACCTCTATAAATCCCTTATATTCTCAGTGCCTAGTGGTATTTACTCTATTGTTGTAATAAGTTGTTTACATGCTTGTCTCTAACTAGTTATAAAAATGTCTGAGTAGGCAACTGACCTTTACATGTCATTATAATAATACAAGGACTAATAGCTATTGAATGTTTGCTGTGACACAGATTCTAAGTTCTTAATGTATATTATTTCATTTAATATCATCACCAACCCTATAAAGTAGGTATTATAATTCTAAACTTTTAGTTTAGTAAGGAAGAACAGACTGGGTAGGTACAGAGCCTCACTCTCAATAGGCTCTATACTTGGTTCAAAGTTCTATTACCACTACCTTGAAACTTTGAAACTCTTAATTCTATTCTGGAACTTCAAGTGAAGTCTATGAGACAAAGGAGAATGCCTGTGAGCAGTGTATATAAGCCTGGGGATGCACATGCAAGTTCCAGCTGGGGATCATGGACCTCGCAGGCACAGGGGCATTGAGCATTGGCCTGGTGACCCAGTTCACAGGTGGCAGCTTGAGGGCAGTTTGGGATACTTTGGGTTCTCAAAGTGTCTTGGTGAGACCTAGATCCAGATTGACAGTTATGAGAAAAGCAGCAGGGGCAGCCAGAGCCACAGGAGAGAGGAGAAGCCCTGAATGTGGACAGCACTGGGTGAGCCCAGTGTGAGGAGGTGCCTTGACTCTTTATTCTCAGAGCCCATTCCTTGTGTTGCTTTAAGTCCCCTGGGGTTTCATGCCATCTCATTTCAAGTTTTCACCCATGTTGTTCCTTCTACTTGAAATACTCATTCCTAACCCTGACTCAGCCAAATAGCATTTACCTTGCAAGTTATAGCTTAAATTTCACTTTCATATTCTACCATGAACATATATTACTGTAACTATCCCAAAAGAAAAATAATAATTCATATAAAATTTGAAATGTGTATTTTCATATTTCATTAATAGAACAACTTATGAGTAAAAAATAATAAATACGTTAGAGACCAAGAGAAGTGTCAATAAAGTTTTTTCTAAGTAAAAACACCTAACTATATTTATGATTCTTTAATTATTATGTGTATTATTTTGTGTTGAAAGCTGTTTGTAACATAAAGTAGAACTAAGATTTTTTAATTTATTTTTTTTCCTATAACTATATTCTCTAAGAGAATTCAATAAATGAGAATATATTATTTTCTTAGATATAATAGTGATGATCATTCCTGGAAAATGACAGGCAATCCTATGAATAAAACTTCAAGCATCATAAAATATATCATTATCTAGGTAGTTAGAAATAAGCTTAGGTATTCTTCATGAGCATGTATAATCTTGTGTTTTAAAAATTAGAAAAGACTTTTATACTTTTTTTAGAAGTTTGTTGGAGTACATTGATAGGGCAAGCACATGAATATTATGTGCTGAATTTTCATTTTAGGTGGACTTTAAGGTAAATAAATAAATAAATAAATAATAAATGATAAATAAATAAATAAATAATATTTCAAGGTGATATATATTTACATATATATATAAAATCTCCAATTTTCATGTTTAACTTAGAAAATTTGTGCAACTTAATCTACAAATTTTAAAGCATTTTGAAGACATTGTTTATTCGCTTTGGATTCTAATCTTAAACTCTTCTAATTATTAATTTTAAGTGATCATTCGATATAGCTAAGTCTAACATTTTGCATCTGCAAAATTGCAATATTTTTTTCTCTACTGGTCTTCTAAAGTACCTGTGAGAGTTATATAAGACTGCATATAAAAATGTTCTGTATGCCATAATTATAATTTGATTATATAATTCTAAAAATGTAAGCTATTACTTATTAATTCTAACTTGTCTTTTCATATACACTTATTTAATATTTTAAATAGAAAAATCAAAATCATGTACAAAGATACAATTAAAAAGTAATAGAATGTTTTATGAAAGTGCAAGTGAAGTAATCAGTGTTTCTAGTTTCTTATTCCTTTTTCATGGGATGTTGTTAATTTTCAATTCTAGAACTGAAATCACTGCAGCCTAAAAAAAGTGCCTTTGCCAATGGCTTTTAATAATGAAGATTAAATCATGTTCAGGTAAAACTTCTTTTTAGTTGTTCCAAACTACCATGGAAAATGGCTACAGGTAAAGCATGCTTGAAATTAGTATGCCTTTAATAAGTGATTCAACACAATGATGTCCATTATCCATTGCATTTTAGTTTCTTTAAATGCAAAGATTTTCATTTGAGATATTAAAACTGTGATATCAAAGATTCATGGACAAGGACAACAGTTTAGTGGTTACCAGAGAGAAGTAGAAAGGGTAGAGAGGGTCAAATAGATGGTGATAAAAGGAAATTTAACTTTGGTGAACACACAATGCAATATACATATGATGTATTATTGAACTATACACTTGAAACCTATATGATTTTATTAACCAATGTCACCCCAATAAATTTTAAAAAAGAAAAAGAAAACTGTCATATCAGTTTTAATTTAATTTCAGTCTGTTAAAAAATGTGATTATATCATTCCAACTACTTACTCTCTCTTTTCATCTCAAAAAACAATTTATCCAGAATTTGAGGGGCTTTTTAAAGCAGTAAATAGTTTTGCAGAGTTTTTTATATTAATGAATGAAAATTATCCCTCATCTTAGCTAATTTCTCTTATCTTAGTAAAACTTTACTTCCATTTACTACGAGTATTCTAATTGCTCAACACGATAACATAATTTTGCTGTCTGCTCCAGAGCAGAATAATCAATCTGTGTGATACAAAAAAAAATTTATTCCACCATATACAACTTAAATTTTCTCTGAAATGAGCTCTGAGACAATTGTTTCTTGGAAGAAGAGCTTTTGAGAATTGCTTTCTCCAACGTCCAATCGTTTTCTTTTTTCCTTTGCATAGTAATACTCTTAAATTTTAGTTCCTCTTTTATTTTTATTGTTCCTTCATTTCTTTTACATATATTCTCACCTCATCCACTTGAAGGCTTTTAGGCATAAAGAAAAAATTCTCAAAAGTAGTTGTATTAAATCAAATGCACATAACAAAATTTCATATAGTAGAATTCTCAGTATCTTAATCTAGCCTGATACAGTCATTGTATCTTACATTCACTAACTTCCATTATATTTACCTACAAAATGTGTTCTCATAAATATTCCATGTGTCCTTATCACATACCTAGATAATGATACTAATTAATAAATGAGACAAAAATATGTAAACAAGTACATTATTGGCACTATTATAATTTAAGATATTTTATATTAAACAGTAGTCAGAAATAATTTTGCCCCCTAGGGGATGTTTGGCAATACCTGGGGACATTTTTTGTATACTCCCAACTGAAGAAGTACTCCTGGAATCTAGTGAGTAGAGGCCAAGGATGCTGCTAAACATCCTGCAATGAATGTGTGTGTGTGTGTGTGTGTGTGTGTGTGTGTGTGTCTGTGTGTGTCTGTGTGTGTGTGTACTATTACCAAAATGAGAGTCCTTTAAACATATAATTTTCCTGTCTAAAACGTTGATGATAATGTAAAAATTGAGAAACTCTGATATAGAGGGCACTTACAAATTTCATCATTCGTCATATTGCTATTTTTTTCTTTGATGGAGAAGTCCCACATTTGATTTTTAGTTCCAACAGTCTCTTTATACATTAGTACAAATTGAAGTGTGCACTTCTCCACTTAGTCGCATCATGCACTGTGTGAAACATACATAACAAGAAAGCTGCATATTGCCTAATAGCAGGACCACTCTAAAGTGTCCACAGAGAGAAGAGGATGCAGAGCATTACAGGCATTATATTTCTAACAAATGATGGCTATTAGTTCATTATAAATTGCAGTAGTGGACGCAGAGAAGAGATGAATGTATTCTCTATAATTTACACATTAAGGGGCAGTACTTAGCATCCAACACATTCCGTTTTAATTTTAAAGACAACAAAAAGGAATGGTTATTTTTCTCTTACTCCGTTTAAATAATTTTTTTTTTTGTTTTTGTTGGCAATCGTGGTCTAAGTCGATCTGTCATACTAACCCAAGAGAACATAATCATTATAGATATTTCATCATCATTATGTCATATACTTGCTACATCTATTTCTTAACTGTCGACTTTGAAATAAGAGTGTGCACGAATTGTCAAAATATTTATTATTAGTTATGATTTTTGTTGAGAAAGTTTATTAGGTATACTGACTAATCTAGGCAAATTCATGAACAATGTGTGAAAGCACCCACAAATACATTAAAATTTCATAGAATCTAAACCAACAAACTTTAGGGAGATTTAAGGGATTATATTGATAAATATTCTATTGTGTGCTTCACTTACTAGAATTGTTTAAAAGGCTTGAGAAAAAAAAGACAACAACAACAAATAAATAAATAAATAAATAAATAAATAAATAAAACGAAGAATTAAAAAAAGAAAAAAGGAAAAAAAGTAAAAGACTTGACAAACTGCATCACTATAGGAAAGACAATTAGAAACTGCCTTCCAGAGTGAGATGACCTTGCCTGACTTTTCTCTCCTGAATTATTTCCTTCAACCTGGAAGGAAATCATTTTTCGTAGTCTGCTTATTTGATTCAGTGTAGAAATTAAGTGTTACTTCTGGAAACTAACAAATCTGACACTTGAATCTTATCATTGCCATTTACTTCTAACTTTAATAATTTTAGCAAGTTGCATAACTTATACAATCTTCAGTTTCTCATTAATATTTCAGTAATAATGATAATAATAATAATAATGCCCTGTGGGTTTCATGAAAATTAAAAAAGTGTATGCAAAGCTCTTAGTAAAATGCCTTACAAATAATATGTCTAGTGAATTTAATTATAATAAATTTGCAAAATACCATGTGTTATACAACAAATTCAGTAATCCAGATCTCTTTTCTGGTATATCCAATGACCTACTTGTTATCTTTACCTGGAAATCTAAAAGCACACAAGACTTAGTATGACAAGTCCAAATTCTTTCCCTCCAAAACCTGCTTTTCTTCCTCCTATGTTCCCTATGTAGTAAAGATGTCCATAGAATTTATTCCAACCAGAAACCCTAAGAGTCATCCTTGCCTCTACCTTCACAATTATTCTCCATATCCAATGAATCACTAAGGGTTTTTTAATCTATTTAATAGCAGTACAAGTGGGTCTATTTCTCTTTATTTCCACTGTCACTCCAATTTTTTAGGCAATTATTGTCTCTCCAATGGAACGTGAGAACAACAGTTTCTTAAGTTATATCCACATAGAAAACAGAGTGGTTTTTCGAAGAAAGATCAGATTATGTGTTTTCCCTGCTCAAAGGCTTTTGATGGCTCCCATTGCTCTTAAATTAAAATTCAAAACAGCTATTCCAAGTTACCAATTGGTCTAAATAAAATTTTAAAGACTCTAAAAATTTCATATTTTTCCATAAGAATTTAAAATAAATAGCATATGAAATAAAAATATAAAATGTTAGAAAATATAACTATATTTATTTGATTCTTATAATTTAATCCTTAATAGCTTTCCTTCACAGGTAGTCTCTCTCTGCCTCCCATTCTGAAATTGCCTCTCCTTGTTGGGTGCATTAAGCACATGTTCAATATGCTGACAAGGTAACTAAGCACCAAAGTCATTCTTAAGACTCTAGCTTTACTTTTCAAGCTTTCTTCTAACTACTTTCCTCATACTCCCCAGGATATGTGACCAGCAATTTTAGACTGCAATTTTCTGACTTTCCCGTGTGCATTTATAATTGCTGTTCACTCTGATTTGAACACTCATTTATCTCCTCTTTTGTTAGCTTATTTCTGTTCTATTTTCGAGGTACTGCTTAATTAATTCAATTTCTCCAGAAATACTTCTCCAATCCTTTCTTCTTTCAAATACTGAGGGTCATACCTCTACAACTTCATGCTACTTTGTGCAGATCTCCTTACCCAACTTTTACTATTTAACTCTACTGCTTAAAAGTAATTGTTTTCTGTTTTTCTCAAGAAGAGGTAAAATCTGGACTACTGTCTATTTCCATGTGACTCACAGGCATAGGGTGTTTCTTAACTTTTAAAAACAGTTGAAAAAATCAGAAGAAAATTGTTATATCAGGACACATAAAAATTTTATGCAATACACATTTCAGTGTCTTTAAATAGTTTATCGAATATATCCATTTTCATTCATTTATATAGTCTCTATTACAGATTTTATACTATACCTATAGAGTTGTTGCAACAAAGATAATGTGGCCCACAAAACCTAAAATTTTTACCAGCTAGTGTTTTACAAAAAGGTTTGCCAGCTGCTGGTGTTTCTTGTTAGATATCAAATTCTTAAGGGAGGAAATATGTTTCCCCAATTACATTTCAGATATCTGCTCCTCAACATATGATTATTAGATGAATGAGTAAATTTATTTTTTAAAAAATGAATGAGGTGGTAATGAATGAATGTAATGGAGATGAATGTTAATTTTTTTTTTTAGTTGAAAGCAAAGTAAATCCACTCTGGCTAAATTCAGCAAGAAAGGAAATGGTTGCAAAGAAATATATTATATCATAAAATAGAAGAAGTTGAAGAAGTAGGCCTCGGAAGAGATAGAAACTAGAATGGCTCTTCAAATCTTGGTAGCAGGAATCACTGGATAATCTCACTGAAACAAAATAGTTGATCTTGCATCTACATTTGGCTCAAAGTTCATTTTTCCAAGAGAGAGAATTTGACTACAACTTGGCTAGGGAATGTCTCTGTTTAGCAGTGCCATTCACAGGCACAAACTTGGAGAAGACATTTTCAACAACACTGCATATAAAAGAAAATCATGCCTAAATGTTTTCAATATGATAGAAGGAAGATGTCCTAGAACAAATACACATAGTCTAATTTCCAGTCAATTCCATTTAAAATGATCAGACTCCCATTTTTGTCTATTGTAGGATATACCCTGTCATCCAGGAGTAGTGTTAATACCAAGTAAAAACCAAAATAACAGGGTATATCCTACAATAGAAAAAAAAAATGGGAGTCAGCTCATTTTAAATGGAATTGGCTGGAAATTAGACTATGTATGTTTGTTCTAGGACATCTTTCTTCTATCATATTGAAAACATTTAGTCATGATTGTCTTACTCAACTCTCATGAGTTAACTAGCTTGGTTTCAATGTTGTTATTGAAAGTGAAACTGTAAATGGAATCATTCACATTATATACTGAGTATAATGTGTCACTTGCAGTTTAATAACAGATGATAAAATTGTTACTCTATTCATCAGAATTTTCACAATAAATAAAAAAGCCAAGAGCTAAATTGTAACAGCATATGATGATAAACATACTGGCTAGATCTTAAATATGAAATTCTCTAAATCCCAAACATATTTGTGATAAAGAGGCTAAAATGGCATAGGAATAACATGATGATGAATGAGATGTCTCTAATAGTGAAAAAATTACAGAGGAAAAGCATCTTCAAAGGAATGAGCATTAATAACCTCAGTTTTACTCATCGTCTAGTATTTGTCTTTTCCTTCATTCAGTGAATACTGTCTGTTCTCAAGGCTAAGTATGACACATCTTACATTAGATGACTGTCTTTTAAGCTGTTCAGCTTGAACTTTCTGAGAAATCTATATTCCTCTCTGAATGAGGCTAGGCTGACATCATTCTGAGACCATTTAGGCCATTACCACAATTATCTGACCCACTCTTCAACTGAGTAGTACAGTACATATTTGAACATTTTGACTTTTATGTTTTCAATTTATATGTGCTAAGTTCTTGAAGTATACATTTTGAAAAATCCCTGAAGAATTCATATGCAGCTCCAGCTGAGGTTGTTTTCATTATTATTGATGTTTCCCAGATAAATTACCCTAAATTTTGCACTCTCTTCTCAGAATGACTTAACAAGAATGTTTCTAGTGCAAAAGTTTTTCTCTTAATAAGAAGATAACCATTTAAAATACTTATGTAAGAATCAAGCATTTTATAGTCTTTCTAATCACTCATACCACATCTACTCAAAAAACAATGTAGTATGTAATGATTTTTGGTATCTGATAATGAGAAAAAAAATCAGGTTAACTTTATATGTTCATTTAGCTTAGATAAAGAAAATTAAATTATCTTTAAAAAGCATAACACTTTACCACATGTAGATTATAGATATAATACTATTTAGCTGATAAAAGATAAGTAACAGGTCATTTCATTTTTACCATGACTAATTTCTACATAATAGATTCACTGTCTACTTCTAAAGCCTATAGTTAAGCTTCCTTACTTCCAGTTAACTTACAGTTTAAATTGGATAAGTCGCTTAACTATTACTGAACATTTAAAGCAAAATGACATCCTCACTAGCAAAAATATTACAATCTTCTATATATTACAATCTTCTATATAGATTAAAATATACTTCAGAGCACACTGTACAAAATTATGCTGTCTGCTAATGACTTTGCCATCTATGTTGACTTTCCTGGTTGTATATTTTTATTAGCATTTAGCAATAAAAGAGTCATAATGCAATCCGGTACTGTTTTTATTCTTAGGAGCTGTTTTCTTTTTCTTCAATAAGTATAATTATAGTTTTACTCGATAATTTTGGTTGACTTAAATTTTATGGTGCAGCAATATCTTATTTTGATGAGGTTATTTTTCCTAAGTGTTATGTTAAGGTAATCCCTATATAATCTTGTGATTTTATGCACCAGGTGGAATTTCCACATTTACTTCTGATTTTTTATGACTCTTTTCTTGATATTTTATATGACTCTGACATAAGTTATGTATCCAACAAAGCCTAAAGTAAAAGACTGTTGTTTTTTAAAATACTTTCCAGAATGCTTAAGTGCAGACATAGGAGATATATTATTATAAAATTTTATTTTGGAACATTCTTCAATAGCAATTTAAATTCCATAAAAACAGAATACACGTTTTAAATTCATTTTTATTAAACTCTATTAGTAGCATATAATTTAGTTTTATTTTCATAAACAAAAAGGGCTTTTTAAAAATTAAAGGAAAACCACAGTATCTCAAGATGTCAAATTAAGTAATGTATTTGTGTTCACTAACATAAATAGTTTTCCTTCTGGTTGTATATTTCATACAAGAAATACCCTATAATAGGTACTGTTTTATGGTATATAAGAACAGTGCTTCCTACAACACAGCAGTACCTGCCTTGAAATATTTTAAGATTAACTTCTCTGAGCTGTTCTCAAGGCTATTGGGAAACCTCACTTAATCAAAATTGTTTTCATCTTATTCGAAAGCATGATTTTTTTTAACTCTTAGATAAGATTACACAATTTTATATTTCATCATGGAAAATGTATTCATAATTTCTTCTCAAATATTGAAGTGAAAAAGTCAACCAGGTGTGAATCTAAAAAGACATCTTTTAGTCAAGTGTTTTATTTGTATCACAAACCAGGATAATAACAATGAGAAAATGATCAAATCTATTTAGAACTTATTTCCTTATTTTAAAAAAAATCAAGAGATTGGACTTGGTAACTCTGATCAGTTTCAGTTTTTTTAAGTTATATGTTTTCTAAATCATATCCCATAAAAATAAGGAAAAGGGGAAATGGCAATGTTTCTTAAAGCTTTTTTTGTATAAGATATATTGGAATATTTTGAAATTATATTTTTTCATATAATGGAGATCTTTGTAGGAACAAATAAGTTTTTTTAAAGAAATCTTAATTATTTTGCCATGTTATACCTTGGCATAAGTCAAGAGTGAAGAAATAGTGAAGACTGCATGTTAAATAAAAGACAGACAAGACATATTAAAAGTATAGCCAGTTGTTGATAGAAGCTTGTAGGTGATACCTATCCTATAGTGCACGCAGTGAAGTGTTTTAAAAATGTGTTACAAAGATATTTAGAAAGCTTTTTAAAAAAGCACATGAACCACATTCTCTCAGATTTTTCATGTTATAGATACTTGACTGCTATACTCATTAAAGAAAAAAAAAACACTTTTATGGCTTTTAAGATTGATTGGTAATACAAAAAAAAGTGTTTATCCTCAAGCCTTTTAAATTAATAAAATTAGGTTGTTAAAAGAGGGCATAATAACGTAGGGATCAATAATGTGAGATTTAAATGATACCAAAAAAAAAAAAAAAACAATCCCATGTAAGCATGTTTATCTGCTTTTTTTTTCAAACCTGACTTACTATTTTGTATTAAAAAATAAAATACATTGACTACAAGGTTGAACTTCTGTATCATTTTGATGTTACAGGTATTAATAATTGTATACACCCATCTACAACTAAGTCCTCCCATGCCAGCTCCTGACGATGGAATTTGGAGCAATCACTTCAGAACTATTGTTGGTTACATCTTAAGACCAATACATAAAATATGGAAGTGATAGTATCAACCTCCTTTAATGGCTAAAAACGTGTTCTAACATTGACCTGCCCAGGTTAAAATACCAAGTCTGACACTTTCTCTATGATTTTGAACAAGTTACTTAACTTGTTCTTTGTCACTATATTCTCATTAGTAAAGTTGGAATAATAATAATAATAAGTATTTCAAAAGGTTTTTGTGTTCTAATGTATGTGAAATATTTTCAACAGTATTTTGCAGGTAACTATGACTGAATACTAATTAGTTCTTATAACATATGCACATGAAGAAGCTGAAGAAGCCATGGGAGAAAATATCAGGTGCCATTCCTATAAATCCTATGTGTCAAACCTGATTTGCAAAAAAAAATAAATAAAAATAAAAAAAGAACCTGGTTTGCATGAGGTAATGCTATATAAAAGGTCAGTTTCTGAGCATAAACTTAGCAACATAGAGGTCATTATGAATTATGATTGCATAATTCCCCTTGCTATACCATGAATAAGAAGGTGTATGGAACTCTAAAATTTAATAAACTCCTATTTAATAAAAGGAAAGTTTTGCTAAAGACAGTACAGTTTTAATGATTTATCTATTTAAAAAAATAAGTAGGTGATTAGTGTTCTCATTTGACAAGAAATGTTTATATACCAACTATCGATTATATATTTTATAAGAAAGAGAGAATCACAGTTTATTAGTTACACTCCTAGAAGCTAATATTGGAATAATCATCAGGCAAGAAATATTAAGCTATATAATAATTATTTACTCTTTAATTCCCTCTATTATTAATCTATGGAGTTTATATCCAATTTTGGGGAAAAAAAAAAGCCAGAAATAAGGAGGAGTCATGAAAACAAATAAAAAATAAATATTGAGAGATCAATAACTTGCTCATCAATGGGACTCATAGTCTCAACACTAGTTTATCCATATTGGTTGTACTAAATGTGAATTTACTTATTTAACAAATACATATTGGTAATTACTACCTGACAGACACTGTTCTAAAATACTTTCCATGCCTTACTGTTAAATCTGAAACACTGGATTTCGTAACCAATGTCACCATGAAAATAATTAATTAAAAAAAATACAAACAAAAAAAAAATAAAAGAAAAAGAAAGAAATATAGCCAGGGGTCAAGAATAAAGTTTCTTGGTTAAAACAAACAAACAATAACAATAATAATGATAATAATAATAATAATAATAATAAAGTACTTTTCAGACATCGAGTCATTTAATTTACAAATCAACTCTAACCATTATTCCCATATTTACACATGAAGAAACTGAAGCAGAAGAAAATTATGTCACATACCTATAATCATACAGCTTAAGTGGTACAATCATGGTTTGAACCCAGGGAGTTTGGTCCCCATGTACATGCTCTTTACCTCTATATTATGCTGTCATATATTACGATGTGCTGCTTCTCATTATTCATCCTCAATTATTAAATGATTGATATAATTAAAGTCTGTATTTGAATTTGTCTTTAATTTGGCCTAAATTCTCAGTTATCAATTCCAGTTTCAGCATTCAAACCATCATTATTATAATATTTCATAACATCTTAAGTGTATTTTGGTTGATCATATTAAAGTAAGAATTTTTAAATATTCACTAGCTGTCACTGACCACTAAAATTACTTTAACATGTATCATTATCACTTTGGACTTTTTCTAAAAGCATAGAGGAAATTTTAACAGGGAAGTAACTGCAATTACTCCTGAAGAGCTGATGGTTTCAAGGTAACTTACGTTAGATGTTGAAATGCATTATGTAATTATGTAATATGAAATTTGCTTTATCCAGTGCGCTATTGATTGGCTTAAAATAAAAATCACACAATAACACAACCTCCCACCTCAACAATAGCTAATAAAAAGAGGAAGTTGTTTTTCGTAAGTTGGTTAACATAAGAAAGTTGATATGGATAAGAAAAAATTAATTGTACATGTAAAGATATTTTTCGATATTTTTTGGCCAGATGTGCCTATGCAGAGGAAAATTATAGGATGTTTAAAGATAATATTTATTAACTAAAAATAACTTTATAGAATAAAGATTGACTTTTTCCCTCTACCCCACCCCTGTCCTTCTATCCTGCTTCAGATACTAAGCATTGCTGGTTTTACCAGGTAAAAAACATAATTTCAAGTGAATAGGGCTAATTATTAATAATAAAGTCAATATATGTTAACTTTATATAAGATGTTGAAAAAATACTCTGCTGACAGTTAACTTCAAGTGGAGTGCTATGCTAAAAACTGTTTAAAAAGTCATAGAAATAATAAGAAACCCAGTGACTATAAAGGAAATCTGAACAATAACCTTCCAACAGGAATCTTTGCTGCCTGTCTCTTATCCTATTATTCCCACTCAATCCATTGCAACTTATACTAGTACTTTTAAAGCATCATTTTATTATGACATTCTCATTACTGCAATCATAAACTAACTCCTGAATACAAATATAGATGCCAGTATATAAAAAAAAAGAAGAATGTATCTACCACCTAGCTGAAGAAAAAATAATTACTGACAAAATGTAAGCCTTAATATATACTAGTCTCTAATTTAATTCCTCATTGGCATTTGCCATTCCATGTACTTTTATGCACTACGATGCATTTATGATCAATATATAAAATTTCTTCACACATTTATATGTTGCAAGGAGGCACCATATTGTATATATTTTTTGACATTTTGTTTTTGAAGTTTCCCCATGCTAATGTATATCTTTAATTAATTTTAACTAAAAACTCATTCAGTGGAATCCCATATATAATAATTCATTTATTCATTTTGTTTTTGTATACATTGCATGTAATAGCTATAGATAGATGATAGATAGATAGATAGATCATTATTACATTATAATAAATTTTCTTGCACAAGTCTTCATGTGCACAATTGTGAGAGTTCCTCTGGGGAATATGACTAGGAGTGTAATTCTGATCTTAAGATATGAGTATATTCAAGTTTCCTAGATACTGCCAAATCTCTTTCCAGTGTTATGCCAATTACATTTCTACTAGCAGTGTATGAAAGTTTTCATTTCCCCATATCCTCTTATAAATTTGAAGATGTGTGGGCTTTTATATGTTTGACAATTGTTTCTGAAATGTTAACTCATTCTTGCCTTAAATTTTTATATTTTAATTCTGAAGTTTATGAAATTTAAGAAAGCATACGGCTTATAACATTTGTAAAATTCAGCCCACACTCTTGATCCCAGATTTAGAACCTTTATTCAGCTGGCTGTACATTGCTCATGCAATTTTATTTTTTCTGTACTAGTGTTCTTAGTTGTGGTTCCTGGACCAGCAGGTTCAGCATCACCTGGGAACTTAGAAATTCAAATAATAGGGCCCCATCCCTGACTTACGATATCAGAAACTTTGGGGATGAGAGCCAAGCAATATTTGTCTAAACAAGGTGGTCTCGACGCACACTAAAGTTTGAGAACCACTGATCTTTACTTTACTAAAGTTTGAGTACCTTCTCTTTTATGATATTTGCCTGTTTCTTCCCCATTCCCATTTCTCATCACAATCACTTATATGCTTTACCCGTGTTGTTCTCTGGCATGAAATACTTTCTTACACACATCCCATCAATTTCAAACTTTCACTGAACTCTGAAACCTTTGGGCACACCCTGAAATATAGTAAACTTGCTCAATAATCCAGCCATATTGAGTTACTTACATCTGCTAAATGTAACATTACGACTTCACATATCTGGGCCTTGGTTGGTGGGTTGATTGGTTTTTTTAGAAATTTTCTGTTCCTGACATTCTAGGAAAAATCCCAATATCTCACAAGGTGTCCTCCCTGGAGAGCCTAAGCAGAACAGAAGTGCTCATTTTCTCCTTTCTCTCATTGCTATTTCTTGTATATACCAGTACTCTGACAACATTTACACAGATCTGCCACAATTATTTGTTGATGTGTCTTTCTTCACATCTGGACTTCAACTTCTTTCCTTTGATATCTTCATATCTTAATTACTAGAAAGTGAGTCAGTTTACATGTGAACAATAAATAATAATACATTTCATTCAACATTTATATAGTATATATGTATGGATCTGATTATTTTCTAAGTACTAGGAAGATATAAAGGGAACTGAAATATTGGCCCTATCTGTGAGTTGCTTATAGAAGATTATCGTTCAGAGAAGTTTGCCTTGCAATTTCTATTTTATAGAGATCTTTTTTTTTCATTTAAGTATTTTAGAGTTTGTAATCTAGTAGTTTGTGTGCTATAATAAAAAGAAATACAGTATTTTGGTTGTTTTATATATACCAAGCTTATTTCTTTCAAACCCTTCACAAATTGTCTAAAAATAAAATGTGTGCCTTTATTTATTTTAACAGCTCCCACAAGGCCTAGTAGAAGCTGGACCCAACTGCTGCTTGATAATTTTGCCTTGATTTTTATAAGCTACACCTTTACTGTGAAGGAAAAAAAGATAAATTATTTTAAATTTTCTTTTGCTACAATTGAAGATTAAAGACATATTTCATTCCATTTATTTGATAAATTTAAGCAGATTTATATTTATATAACAGAAATAGAAATAAAGCAGCAATATAACTTTGTAAGTATTATCTGCCATTATAAACAATCTTTTGACTCATACGAACTATTTTTTTTTATATCTTCAAGGATAGAAACAAGAAAAAATTATGTTTTTTTCCATTTTTTCCAGAATCTCTACTATAAGAGAGGTACAATTTTCTCCAAGTTAGATACATTTTTAATGCCTATGTCACTACATGTTTACTGTCTATGATTACAAATAATATGATTATCAATACTTCTTCTTGACTACTTAGCTAGTTCTGAACTCTCACCTTAAGTTATAACATCTGATAAAAGTATAATGTGTTGTGATTAACACAATGCCTTTCACTTTGGATCAGTATTTTGTTTTATTTATCATACTCTTAAATCTGATCCACAGAATAAATTCGTTCTTGAGAAATATTAACTGAGTAACTCATTGTATAGATAGGTGACATAATCTCATTTATTCCTCACACTAACCCAATTTGCCCCTTATTTTAGAGAAAAACACAGAAGTTTTGACAAGTTAGGAGGCTCAGATAAGATCACACAGAAAACAGCTGCCCAAGCTATTACTGTTTGTACCACCTTACTCTTTCCTATATAAGCTTAGATGAGAGTTAAAAGATTCGAGATAGTACTAAATAAAAAGAAATTGTACCTGTAGTGTTCTTTTGAAAGCTTAGATTTGATTTCTGGTCTGTGTTTAATGTGATGTAGTTTTACTGAATACATGGGAATGATACTTGGTTTACTTATTAATGGTCAGGAATATCAGGAGTTTTACAATGAGGTAAAAAACAGAAATGTTGGATTACAGAGCATCCTTCTAAATGGGTTTCAGAAAATTATTTGTAGCAAAGAAATGAAACATGGGGAGATAAACCTCTAACTCTGAAGAATATAGAAGCACTTGTGCTCGTTGAGACATATGGCAGGGTTGTTACACCTGCAGGCCTCACAACAGATTGTTAGAAATGTGACACCCACATTGCCAGCCTGGGACTGCAAATTTGAACTTTTTTCATTAAAAAGTGAATCCCTGCTGCTTTACAAACTTTAAAAGTGTTACTGTTTCTTTGCGACAGCATATTTTAAGCTTGGAAAACATTAAATGAACTGCTGCATATCAGGAAGTGAACTTTAATCTTGATGTGTAGTTGCAAAGGTTTGTTTGAAATGGTGAGAGCAGAGGTGATTTCACAGAATCATGCCTTGTTGGAGAGCTTATGGAGAGAGTGCAATATAGCATATTTCAGCAGAAGTGAAGTCAGCATGGTCCCTGTTTTCCAAATTATATAATGTGCTTTCCAGGTGATAAAACAACCATTGAATCAAAGTAGTCAAAGGAAAGGAAATAGTGAAAGCTTTGAGATGAGATGGAAGCAGTAGGAGAGCTTGGGGTACGAGTCTTTTTAAAACAACTGCTTTTAAAAGTTTCTATAGTGTGTGAAACATGATGCCAAAATAGAGTAAAACCGTAGCTTCATATTAAATCAAGTCCAGGGAAGGGAAAGTTTTACTAGAGAAGTTTCACTCTTGCATATGCCAAGAACTCCCCAAACCCAATGTTTAATCTTACAAAATCATCACCACTCTTCCACAATACCCCATAGAAAGTCATTGTAATGCTATAACAAGATTTTTGCTACCAGGTCTGTTTTTTTTTTTTAATTTGTTTAAATTATAATTAAATGATAAGGATAATTCTTGTCAGATAAACTACATGCAATATACACCCTTATTATGAGATGCTTTTTTGTATTCGTACAACTGGTGCTCAGATTTATGTGTTGCTACAGGTAATAGAGCGGCTCTAAGAAGAATAAAAAAAATTTATTTGACATGTGGATTTTTTTTTATTGTCCTCAATTTAGTTTTCTCTCAGAGGCTTGGAAAGGACCTCTAGACATTAGACCATCAGTTCCAATTGAGGCAGGACAGATTTTCGCTATAACAGACTGTAAGGCATCTGTCAACAGTTTCCCAGAAAAGAGATCTACAGGTCTCCCTGGGAAACCTGTTATGGTGCCAGTGGTCCTGATCCCACATCAACATGTCAAACATCTTTTGTCCACTGATCCATACTCCAGGAATATTTCATCAATAGTAAGAGCAATGATCATGAGCATCCTAAATCCCATCAGCTAAAATTTAAGCTCATCTCCAGATGGTTTGCAGCTAAACATCATCCTTGCTTGGCATAATAATCCCTTATATATTTAAGACTTTATTTGTCCCTGGCAAGGATGTTGTATAAGGCACAAACAACTCTAGATGCAAAGATGATACCAGTTGTCTAACAGCAATAAAACTTGCATTAGAGTTGTTTTACCTTTAATGATTGGGGATGTGCTCTCATTCATTTATAATCTCTCACTACATCTATGTTGTGACCAAAAGCATAAAGTTTAGAGATAGCTAGTTGGGGTTAAAGTACAGTCTTTCTCTTTGGAAGTTACTTTGTCTTAATTACCATTCAAGCTACCTTATAGACATATAGCTTTAAGAATAAAGAGTCTCAATATTATACTTTTAGCAGATGTCATTAACAATTGAAAAGAGCACTTAGGGAGCAAGATATGGCAGAAAGAGAACTAAACCAATGGCCCAAAGCTCTGTAGCTTCTGCTCCTAATTATGCGACAATGTTATCTGTAGCACATGGAGAGAATTAAGCTGCATAGGCATGCTACTATGTAAGAAAGGGATAATTATCCAAGTCTGCCCATACTACACTAAGCACCAGAACTTCAACTCTAATAATTAGTATGTTTTTACCAACTCCATCACATTCCAGATATTTTGATATCTGGAGCCTTTTTTATTGTTGTTACCAGATTTATAAAGGTGACTGAAATGCTTTCTGATAGTGACTCAACCTGATTTCTGAAATTAAAGCATATGCACATGAATGACCTTATAAAGGATAAAAGAGATATAGAGGGAATATGATGTCAATCTCATTTCCATCAGATAAAGACTATTGACAACTTATTTTGTGAACTTTGCATTTTTCTTATTAATAAACATAAAAAGATTCTCTCCAGAGGTCCCATATTATCTTGCCCCAAACTACCATGGTTAAGAGAGCCATTTATTGCTTCAGAACTTTTTTGTTAACCACAGAAAGTTTTTATGCATTATCTCATGCAGTCTTTGTTTCTCAATTCTTATCAGTTGATTTCTACAGGCAGATTTCCCCTTCTTCTAACATGTTCTTGCTAGTTAATACAAATGGATACATTTTATGGTAGCTTATTGTCTCTCTTTTTAAACTGAGCTTGAGCTTTCTGTAAAGTAGTTTTTTTTTTCTTTTTTTTTTATTGTATTTTTAGGCACTGTGGTAATGATTAGGGGTGTTTTTTAAAGCTGTCTTTGAGGAAAGGATCACTGTCCCTTCTGGGAGTACAAGCAAAAAATAATTTCTTCCATTGTGTAAATATTAACATGTATTCTGTACTTATTAAGAGTTCTTAATCATATCTGTAGTAGAAGTAATATTAACGTACTGTGTACCTAGTAAGCGTTAAATAAATGCTAGCTTATTTTCTTAGATAAACATAACTAATTTCTCAAGGGCCAGATTCTTTACCTGTTTCTCATAGTAATCTTATTAAGCTCACTATAATCTTAAAAGGTATAGTACTCAAATCTATATTATATTAGCCCAAGAACTCTTAGAAAAAGTCACATTTCCTGTAGTTGGTAAACATGATCCCGCACATCATGGAGGGATGATACTTATCAGTAATTTAATTATACTTCCTTCTAGCCATATGGCCAACTACATTTATACAACATTGTACCCAAGGAAAACAAAGTCTGAAAATATCCATTGACAAAAAAAAAACTATGAAATAAAATATGATGTATAAACATGATTGAATATTATACAACAATGAAAATGAATAAAGTAGAGCAACAAGAAACAGTATAGATATATTTTAGAAATGTCACTTTTTTAAGAACCCAAAGACTACATTTAACATAATATTATTTTCACTAATTAGGAAGACAGAGAAATAGAATAGAGGAGGGGCACATAGATAGATTCTGAATACTGAAAATGTTCTAGTGTGTGCATTTGGACGGGGGTTCCAGGAATTCATTATACTTGTATGCATATACCCTACATGTATATTAAATATTATTTTTATGAGTATAAAATATTATATTAATAAGATAAAATAAACAATAATCCAAGTAGAAAAACAGAATAAGTAGTGTTTTTCCAATAATTCATGCAAGGCAGTTTTGCATCAGGGCACTGATTTTATAATATCCAATATCTTATCTACTGAATTAATATTAATACTTCAGAGTGGACCTCAGGATAGTGCTAGATAATGACCATAGTATCAGTTGAGTTCTCTCAATTTCAGCTGGTTCTATTTCTTTCAGTTTATCTGAAGCTCTATTTTAATAACTCAGAATTTTCACATGGTAATACATGCAATGAGTACCATGCATGCTGTGTGGGTCAGGAGCACAGCATTGCTGTGTAATAAACCACAGAAAAATTCAGTGGCTTAAAAAAGTAATCATATATTCTCATACTCACAAGTCAATTAGAAAAGCTCTGCTTCAGACTGTAGGTCTATAGGTTAGTTGGGGGAACTCTGCTCCATCGGTCATTCTGGAGGAGGATGGGAGAGCACACAAGCCCGAGGGTCTGGAATATATTTTCCTGGCAATAGCGAAAGTACAAAAGGGCAAGTTAAAGTGAGCAAAAATGTTTAAACCTCTGTTTATATCATGTCTGCTAACCTTAGCCAAAGTAAATCACATGGCTAAGTTTAAAGTTAAAAGGTGGGAAGGTGAACTAGAATGTGGATTAATAAAACAGCTGTGGAGGAGTGTAAAATTAGGACAAATAATTGAATCTATTATACATATTTACTAAGAAGTCAAATAAGTTACATATTGATTCTTAATACTGAAAATATTCTAGTATATGCATAAGGAAGGGGGGTTCCAGAAATTCACTATACTTCTATGCCTATACCCAACATGTACATTAAATATTATTTTTATAAATATAAAATATTATATGAATAAACATTTTTATTAATAGGTATTTTTTACTAGTTATTTCCTCTACTCAGATGCATTGTTCATTCTCTCCTGATATGTCCTGTGTTCCAAGATGGTGAAAACTAAGGACTACGTACACCTATATGTGCATTGAACTTATCTGCCGACCAGCTTCAAGATGGAACTGACCAAGAATATACTAGCAGAAGATGGGAGAGCAAATGAAAAAAAATTGGGGGCATTACTTCCCTCCTTTGATATCACATCTCTGGCAATAATATTGTCCCTCCTCTGCTGTGGTTCTCCTCAAGTGGCTGTGCCTGCATTGTTTTAGTTGTCTCTGGAGATGGCAGCAGCTGCCCATTGTCTCTCGGTATCTCATAATTCTTTGTTTATTTTCTTCACTAACAACCCACACGATTTAAACTGTCCTCTTTCAAAAGTCTTCATTTCAACCATCTAAAGTGAAATCTGTTTCCTGCTAGGACTCTTATTGATACAATATATAATTGATTGCAATATGGATAGCACGAATATGTCCTTACCAATCACAAATCCCTTCTCAAAATGATGTGGTAATTTTTGCTAAAGATAAAGAATCGGGCATGACCAAGTTTATTATGCTACATACTGACCCCTTTTGTGATCCTTAGATACAACGTAGGTTCAGGCTATTTGTATAAAACTCTGAGATCTTATACCATTTGCTCAGTATAGTATATGACATTTTTTAAGTCTAGGAAAGTTCTCTACTTTGGTCTAATTGCATTCTGTGCATTTATTCTGGATTCCCTTTTCTAAATTCCCTTTTTTGTGGGGAGGCTATTCTCCCCCTGCCCTAAAGGCTGCATTTGGCTACCTACCCTTATCTTTGCAAATTCAAGTCTTTCATTTAACCAAGGAAATTACCACACATCCCAACATTTTTAGCTGCAAAAAGTGATAACTTCTATTTGCCCCAAGACCAATGACATTACAGGGTTACTTCTTAGTATCTTCTCTGGCTCAGTATAGGCTTTACTTACTGACACACACATACATACATACTGACACACACATAATTCCCTGTGTGCATACCACAGTGAAAACTTCATCTTTCATAGGTCCTATCATATTTTTTTTTCTTTTTAAATTTAAATCCTACTATGAGAAATCCCTTGGGTCTCTTTTTCTGGCTAGGTTTGCGTTTAAAAGAGAAGCTTTCTAAAATTACACTTAAACAATCTTCTTTAGAAAAAATAAAAGAGAAAAAAATTATTTCCTCTTTTAAACATTTATCTTTGCCACTTTTATAATTAGAAGGTGTATGCAAAGATGGGAAATCAGATTTTAAAGAGATGGCTAAGTCAAGGCACATATATGGAAGGAAAGGAGGTGAAGAAGGTACTAAAGCAGGAATGTCATTTAGAATTATTAAACAGAGCATTATAAACCCAGAACAAAACAAAAAAATGTACCTTACTCAAAACATATCTGTGATTGGAAACCAGGGAATATGGCTAAACTGAATTTGTGTAAATTTAAGATAATATAAATTAAAGCCAGGAATAAGTTCTGAAGCTTGGAGATGAAACAACACTATATCTGCAGTAACCAAAAGAATTAAGAAAAAATATATCATTGTTAAACATGTTTTGGAAAGTAAGGATAACTTACAAGGGAGGCTAGTGGCTTAAACTATTATCACAAGAGAATTTTATTTTTACCAAAAGGTTAAAAAGGACCTGGAAAAGAGTGAACCATATTTATGTTAATGGAGTGCAATTTGAGGGCTATCCCTCACACACACAATCTGGTCTCTATATAATTTAGATCCCAATTTGTATTCAAAAGATTGTTTTCTTTAAAATAACTACAGCAAATATTGTGATGCAGTGGATATCATTGGTATCAAAAGTATCAGACGAGTTCACATTTTCCGTATCTTCCTGAGCAATAGTTATTAAAGAAAGTTCCCAGGACTTCTGAGTTCACAGTCACCAAAGAGGAAATATTTACTGATCATTTAGTTGGTAGCAGCAGAAATTTACCTTCAGTTATATATTTTCAAGACTGGCATTGAGAGACATGTTGTTTTCAGTCTCGCCTGAGAGAATCCATTAAAGCACAGCTTATTATCCATTTCCATTGAACAATAAAATGTTTTTAGTTATTATTTTGAATTTGGAAAATTTACAGTTGCTTTCATATGATTGCTATAACTTTGTTCATCCAAGCATAACTTCTTTTTTTAAATGTCATTTTATTTTTTTTCATACTATATATACATAATCTTTTTAACATTTTATTTTTTTATTTTCCCCCCTTACCCCGCTTCTGGTAATCACTAGTCCATTGTCCATGTCCATGAGTCTCTGTTTGTTTGTCCTGTTTATTTGTTGCTTTTAGGTTTATATCCCACATCTGTGATATCATGTGATTTTCAACCTTTTCTGTCTGGCTTATTTCACTTAGTATGATTATTTCAAAGTCCATCCATGTTGTTGCAAATGGCAGTGTTTCATCTCTTATTATCACTGAGTAATATTCCATTGTATATATGTACCACAGCTTCTTTAGCCAATCATCAATCGTAGGACACTTCGATTGCTTCCATGTCCTGGTCACTGTAAATAACCAAGCTTAACTTCTGATTATTTTATATTCAATCCAGTCTCGAGGACTGTAGCCTAAATTGTATTCTGTCCACTTTACGAATCCCAGTCTATCTCCTGATTCTATTCTTCTTTAAAATCTTTTAAAGTATTTGGTTTCATAATTCTTATTTTATTCCTTTTTGTTTTCACACATTAACTATATTTGCTATACTGAGGATTTTTCTTCTTCGCAGAATTTGGTTGGTGAAAAACCCTGCAAAAATCATGTTCTTCTCACTCCTGCTATTTTTTTTACTTTTTAAAAAAATATTATTATTTGAGTAACAGGCTTATTTCTAAGGTTATAAGGTCATCTAGCTATTTGTTTTAAATGGAAAAATTCTAAGAGTTAATTTTTTCCAGTTTGAAAATTCAAATAATGTAGCGCTGCTCATTACTTCCTAACCTCAGGATTAGTACTTCTGTTTATGAACTTCTACCAGGATTCTTTCCCTCCATATATTGGTAGAAGTTCATAAACTTTGTTTTACTTCTTTTTTAGCATGACATGGAAGACTTAAGTTTTCAGTTAAGTACTTTTTCTTCAGGGTATGTACATGTACATGAATTTTATGGAGCTCAAAGTCCAGAATCAGCTCATGCAGGCAGGTCATTATTCTACATCAATTTTATTTTCTAAGACATCCAGTTATACTGAATTCTTAATTTATGTGATTAAAGAAATTTTTTTGTTGTTGTTTGAGAGGTGGAACTCAAAGCAGGTTTCTTTTTTTCTCACTTTAACAGAAAATTTCTGATCTTTAATGTTACTTCTTTTTTCGATAAAGATAGGAAAAAATAATGAGGTGGGGAGAACCCACAGCCAAAAGAGAAGTTAAGAAGTGTTGTGGTGTCTGAGTTCTCCAGGCACAATAGAGTGTGTGTTAAAAGTGGTGAAGAAGGAGAGTGGGGTTATTTAAAAAGCTTGTGGGTTAAAAAATATATATATATATTTCTGTTGCCCCAGGTTGTCCTGGAGTGATAGTCATAAGGGCCTATTTGTGAGTTTGGTTCTCCTCAGAGTGATCATGAGTTCAAGTGTTGTGTTGTCCAGGGACAAAATAAACTATCAGTCACACCTCTAAGTTTCAAATATAGCAATAATGCCTAAATTTGAACCCCAGTATGTCATCCAGCTATAAGTTTAAAGTTTATATAGAAGTTTCAACTAATTTAGTGTATTTTATTTGGCAAAAAAAAAATTCTGCTATAGAGTGGTATTTGCTAGAGAGATGATAGAGGTAGTTTCAGCTCCTAGTAGTTCCCAAAAGGCTCCTAAGTCATTTTACTCAAGACCTTAAAGCAACAAGAGGAATATGTAAACCATTGAGTTTGAGCCTTATATTTTATATCTCTGTTTATCTCTACCTCTAATTCCCACAAGAATTGAAAAAGGAGTAAGTAGCAACAAGCTTCCTTAAACAAAATATGAGAAAGACTTGAATTAATTTTTAAACTCTTCATGGTTCACTTCCCAGAGAGGCCTATACAATTTCCCATGAAGGTGTACCACCACTTATGGTGGTTGTTTCCTATTAGTTTCCTATTGCTGCTGTAACAAATCACCACAAACTTAGTAGCTGAGAACAACACAAATCTATTATCATACTGTTCTGAAGGTCAGAAGTCCAAAATCAACCTCATTGGACTAAAGTCAAGGTGTTGGCAAGTGTGGTTCCTTTTGGAGGCTCCAGGAGAGAATCCATTTCTTGTCTTTTCCAGGTTGTAAAAGACACCTACTTTCCTTGGTTTATGATTCCATATGATACTTTTCACGTGTCCACCAGGAAAGATTAGTATCCCCTCCATACTTCATACTCCAACAGAATTCTTTTTATACATGCCATTATTTAAGCACTTATTACATTGTATGGTAAATATGTATTTTAGATCTTTCTTATAAAATAAACTCTTCAACATCAGAGGCCATGTTTTTTTTTTTCCTGAACCATCAGTGTCTAGCAAAATATCTAAGATATAGTAGGTGCTTACCTAAAAATAGTTTATTGATAATCTTTAAAAAGCTAAAATTGTATCCACCAGAAGAAATTTTATACTCTCTGTGAAGGAAAGGTAAATACCATAAGGCATCGCTTCAAATTTTCTTGGAGAAAGGCCTGGTTTATTTTTAGTTATATGGATGAGATGCTTCAAGATAAATTAAATTGTTCTTCCACAACCTAAATGATACAAAAAAAAATAAAATAAAATAAGCATGTAACTGCTTTATCTCGCTTATCATTTAGTCCGGTAATCAAGAACAATAACAATTTTTTAAAAATATTTTTTGTTTCTTTTTTAACTAGTAACCCAAATACAATAAATTTTTATGTCATCAGACAAAGAGTTAGTCTACATTTATTCACCAGCAAAAAATTATTTTATATGTAACTAGAAATATATATATTAATCTTTAGGTTATTTTATCTTAGAATCTTTCTAAAAGAAATAAGTAATAAAGAAGCATGATATACATAAACATCATTCAGCATTTGCCATAAATTTGTAACTTTAATAATATTTCAAAACATAAAATCTATCTGCAGGATAAGTCCTGAGATCTCCAGAGAATTACTGCAATACCGGGTTGATGCGTGGAGTGGATGGAGCAAGCTCTGTCTCCAGAGAATTAAAGCAACACACATGACAGGTTCCAGCAGTCATTTTAGAACTATCTTCACAATGTAATAATCTTTTAACCTATGGCTGGATTGCAGCATTTTCTTTTTGTTTGGAAGATGCCTCATTAGATCATTCATGCAAGAAAAACTAAGCAGCCCAATTGCATCTACTTTGACATTTATTGAGAATCCTCAGCTCAAATTTATGAAATGTGGGAGTTAGTAAAACAAAAGAGCTTTGTCAAACTCTACTGCAGTTTGATGAAGAAGTCAGGAGAAAGTGGAAATTTATCTGTCTCTTTGATTGTCTTTCTCTATTCATGTCAAAATACCATATCTTTCAAACTAAGGAAAATTTGTCATTTCTTTTGTAATTTATTCAATTTAAAATTTAACAGAAAATCTTGACAAAACATAATTTAGTTTCATTTTCAAAGTTTTCTCCTGGGAACAATATTATCTAATCAAAATTAATTCATAAGTTTGTCTCAGAATTACAAAGAAAGATTGATTGCCAATTGGTAGCACAGAAAACACCAAGACTTCTTTTTTTTTCCTTCCTAAATAATCTTGATGTGGGACAGCAATATGGAGCAGTCAGGAAGAATATAATTTAAAAAAAAATACTTAAAACTTATACCATTATCTTGGGCAATTCAAAATCTTTTTACACTGTGCTCTTTTTTTTTCAATCTGAAAATAGAGAGGCAATTATATAAACTCATAAATTATTTTCCCACCTCTTATTTAGGATGCTAAGTGTCTCCGGCACCATTATAGTTCCAAAACAAAACCACAAGCCCACAAGCATCACTAATGTTGACTTCTATTTGATTTGGTTTTCCTCTTCAAACAGGATATAATTTTCTTTCATTAAGTAAATCTTAATTAATCACCTATTATCTTTAGCCTTGTGCTTTATTTTTTTCAGAATTTTCAAAACAGTAAGTTCTTAGTTCACAGACGTAATATTCTGCTTTTGACAATGACATCAAGTACAGTTTATAGGTGAATGTGAAAGTTTTTCTCCATGGGAACATAGTTGCCTACATATAATTATCTTAAAAATGTTAATATTAAAAATTGATTTAATTGGCTAAATATATCTATAGGAGATAAGTAGTTATTTATTTCTCAAAAAATATATAACACAGAGAAAATGACCAAAAATTAAAAACATTTGGGAAAAGAGAAAAATGTTGAAGAAATTATTTCTACTCAGATCCACAGTGGTCTAGCAAATCTTAAGCAGCAGAAGGCATTCCAGGGTGCAGCACATTTCACATAAAGTAATCTGCTCTCTCCACATTATATGAACATGTGTGATAGCCATTTGTGACAACATATAGATGGATCTTGAGATAATCATGCTAAACAAAAAAAGTAAAACAGAAAAAGTTGGAAACTATATGATTTTACTCATACGTGAGATATAAAACTGAAGAAACAAACGAACAAGACAAATGAACAAAATATAGACACAGATAACAGTTTAGTGGTTATCAGAGAGAAAGGGTGGTGGAGAAGATGTAAATAAAGGTAAAGGGGGTCAAATATATGATGATAGAAGATTTGACTTTGGGTGATGAGTATACAATGAAATACACAGATGATGTATTACATAATTGTACACTTGAAACCTATATAATTTTATTAACCAATATCACCCCAAGAAATTTAATTTAAAATTTTTTTAAAAAGAAATTGTGATTTAAAGGTTCTAATAAGAAATAGAGTAGCAAACAGCTTATAACTTGAAGGAATATTGAAAGAAAGATTGAGAAAGTTTGCATTATTGCTTAAATAAGTGACCAGTGAGCCATGTAGTAATTCATAAAAAATAATTTTAATTCCCTACAATTTGTCAGTCACTATATTAATTAAGGGACTTGTAATAGTGAGCCAAAACCTATGTAGTCACTTTCTCATTAGCTACTGTTCCGAGAAGCTAGATGTTAAATAGAAAAAGAATCAAAGAGAAAGACAGAGACAGAGAGAGACAGAGAAATATAATTTAAATGAATGCATTTCTTTAAAAGCATACAGTAAAAGAACATGATTGAAACTAGTGTGGCAGAGTCAGCTTCCCTTTAGCTAAGATTTGAAGAATGATTAAAATTGAACTGGGTGAGAGTAGATTGCAGTAAGGGCAGTTACGCTGGACAGAAGAAAAAACACGTGCAAAAGGTCTTTGAAGAAATGATGATTATGTGAGTGCTGAAAAGTTAAAGTGGACCAGAACACAGAGAGTGAAGTACACAGAGGTTTAACACGGTGCTGTGGCTTTACCATGCAGAGCTTCCTAGATTGTGTTCAGGAGAAAGAATTGTTCTGCATCCTAAGAACAATTGAAAGTCATTGGTGTTTTAAGCAAAAATACAAAACAATCATATTTGCAGTTTGAAAAGATCACTTAAGCTCTGATGAGAGAGCTTGAAGTGAATTTATGGAACACTATTAAGAAGCTAATTCAATATTGTGAAAAAGAGCAGAGTATAAAAGTGGCCATAGAGAAAAAGAAAAACCTATGTATTCAAGGTATACATACTCAAGAGATCAAAACTGATGGGGCCTAGTGAGAAATGGGACAAAGGGGATGAGAGAAAGAGAAATACCTCGGATCACTGGATAAACGGATCATGACATTAACTGATACAGGAAGCAATGGAAGAAGACCAGGACTGTAAATTCAATCTAGTTTTGGATATTTTTTCATTTGAGGTACCTTTGAGACATCCAGATGGAGATGTCAAGTAGGCAATTAGATCAAAACAATACTTGCACATGTTATCAAATCAAGTAGTACAGAAGAGCTTATGGTGAAAAGCAGTAGTTTCCAATTCTCTTCTTTCCCTCTCCTTGAGTAGCTCTTTTTAACCTTTTCTATTTTTTTTTTTAATATTAATTCTGGTGGTTAACCCATAATGTCAGAAAATGAGCTCATATTTCTTTTTCTTGATTTATCAACTCCAGTTACCATCTACTTAAAACTGAGGTAAGAGATAATACTCTCCTCATTCCAATGATGATATTTATATTTTTATTTTTCCAAACTTTTGCCTGCAAGACTAGAGGGTTAACCTTGGGGAGAGAGGGATAGGGGCGACAGAAGGATGAAGAAAAACACAGAAACAGTATATACAAAAGCTGAGGCCAGGTGGGACACTGCACTATGCTGAAGATACAGTGACCTCAAGACAAGCTCAGCGCATATATTATATACTTTTGAAGGTCAAGGAGCAGGTGGGAGCCTTCTTCTCAGGACTTGAAACTTGCTAGCAACAATAATCTCCCAAGGCCTGTCTGTACTCGGTTATCTATGCTAAACTACAAGCAGCTGTTTGTCACTGTTTGCTTCTTTGCCCTTGGTAGATTATAACACAGTCAAGCATGGCTTTGCCAATGCTTCAGCCACAGGTCCGGCTCAGATCCGGCTCTCTACAAATTTTTACCAAAGATATATTAGTGATTAAAGATGATATTTTTTTTGTGGTTTATTTGGCTATTTATGTTTATACCTCTGCCCATATTAGTAGCTGAGTTTAATCTATTATAATTAATTCTATGCTATGTGTCTTGTTTTCCTAAGTTACTTGTCTTACTACCTTCTATAGTTCCCATGAAAAGAACTATTTCAGGTGTAATGAAAGTGTAGCATCTTAATAGATGAGCTACAAATGCAGCTTTCATTAATAAGAATTTTCAGATATATTCTTATAGCTAGATAGATATGAGAAATATGCACAATTGAGGAAGATATATTTTTAGTATTGGCAAAAAGTATGGCTCTGCTACAGAGCAAAACAGACCTAAATAATACAGAATTCTACTAACAAAAACAGGCACATAAGGTTGAAAGTGATGATAAAAAATGTAACATTTTAGAATAAATTGTCAAATGTATTCATTCATTCATTCATTCAACAAATTTATATTAACCAGATGATAATCTAGATGATATTGGAGTTATGGTTTTAATGAACTCTTTAGATAGTAAACAAAGATATATATTGCCTTGCCTTATAATTCTGTTTTCTATATTCTCTTAAGTACCAGTTTCTTCACATTTAATGCTCTCTCAAGCACTGAAGTTTCACTCTATTAATTATGTTTATAATAATTACATTATTATCACCTATAGTTATAATTAGGTATTATTAATTATAGACTATATTTAATATAATTAAGGGCCCAGCATATAGTAAGAAAAAATATATACCAGTCTTCCTTATTACAAAGTAGTGTTAGAGAAATATAATCAACCCTTAGTATATAGGTTTATTGTGTTCTAAATAGTTTATAGTGTTTCTAGTGAGGTTCTCCAGAACCAATTAATCATAAGGTAATTCAATATTAAATTGAATCACAGGATCTAAAATACTTCAGCATTAAGTATAGCAGATAATGGTGTTTTATAAAGTTCAAAACTAGGATACCCTTAAGGAAATTTGAGTATTAGACTTTTGTAGAGGTTGTATATATGTATATGTAAATTTTGCTCATGGCAGTAAAGTTAAAACTGCAAAAGTAAAAAATGAAACAAGAAAATATAAACTATATACCTTTTTTATTTTTTATAAACCAAAGTAAGCATTTGTCTAGCTTGATTTGTGAATTTGGCTCAATCTTGATAATTGTAAATTTTATGATGCTTCATTATAACTCAAAACTAACAAGAATATGCTTTGATTAGATTTAAACTTTACTGTCAAATTTCTTTAATCACTCAACCACATCTCTCAAATATTTAATGATGTAATATAAGATATAAATTCAGTTTACACTTTTAAGACTATTGTGTGGAAAAAAGTTCAGTGTTTGAAGTACATCTATAAGTCAGAAGTAGAAATATGACTTGAAAAAAAATTAAGTTAATAAAATTCCTTTGACTTGTGTCTCTTATTCTCCATCATCCATTCTTAGTTTTCCATTCTTTGATGTTCAGACTCTCAATTTCATGATGAGTGGGACTTCATAGATAAAACTTAGAAAAATCATAAGACATGATCAATGTAGATATTTGAGATTAATTCATTCAAGACATTCAAAATATATTTGCCATCTATTATGCATTAGTAAGTGTTCTAAGGGGTAGCGAACCAAAAGTAAACAATAAAATATAACTTTCTCCTGGAGGTTATATTCTAGTAAAAGCAGTACAAGAGTAAAGACCTGAAAAATGTGACAGATGAGACACACTGCTATCTTGGTGAAGAGTATTCTAGTCAAAGGGAATTGCAAATGTAGAAACCTTAAGAGGGGTACCTACTTGGTGTTCATGATGAAAAGTAAAGAAGCCACTTCAGTATAACAGAGCAAGAGGAGAATAATAGGAAATGATGTCTAAGAGGTTACTGGTTAGATAAGAAGAGGGATAACCCATTAAAGGTGGAGCTGTTATTCTTTAAAAGTTTTCAAGTTCTTTCTCATTTCTCCACATAGAGATGGACTCTAGGTCCTCCCGCCTTGGATATAGATAAGCTAATAACTTTTTTAGTTAATAGACTATAGTGGAAGTTGTGTTATATTAGTTCTGAGGGTAAGTCATAAGAAGTTTCATGGAGCTTTCTTCTGGTTCTCTTGAAATATTCATTTTTTGTATTTCTACTTCATGGATCCAACCCACCTGGCATGAAAAGACCAAGATCTATATAGAGCCACAAAAAAAAGAGGCTCTGGTTGAAAATCTCTGCAAAGCCCAGCTTTGAGTCATCTTGGTTCAGGTATCAGATGTACGAGTGAAGAAATACCCAGATGATTCCACCCTCCAATCATTCAAAACACCCAAGTCATTCTTCCTAGATGAGGCCCTGCACATTATAGAGCAGAGATAAGCCCTACCCTCTGTGTCCTATTCAAATTCCTGATTTACAGAGACTTTGAACATAATAAAATGACTGTTGTTTTACATAACTAGGTTTGGGGGAGGTCTGTATGCAGCAATAGATACTGGAATAGAATTTAGAATTCTGAATGGGACGTTACATAACAAAAATCTGAAATATCTAGTTTTGGCTTAGGAATAAGGTGGTAAGTGGAAGATGAAGTGGCCTTGAGAAGACAGTATGTGGAAGCCTGAAAGGCTTTGAGGAAGCTGTCAGTAGTTACACAAAATAATATAAGAAAATAGTAATTAAATGCTGAAGGAAAGTTTATCTTGTTATGTAGTAGCAGAAAGTTCAGAAAATCTACCATCTATAGTGTTGTGGAAAACATAACTTATACTTAAGAAAATGGATCTTAGTGGAATAGATTTGATTAAAGAGATTTGTGGTATATTATCAACTGTGTCAGGTGGTTTTTTGAACTATGTGTTATGGACTAAATAGTGTCCCCCCAAAATTCATATGCTAAAGCCCTTACTCCCACCTAATGTGACTATATTTGGAGATAGAACCTTTAGGAGGTAATGTTAAATGAAATTATAAGGATAGAATCTTATAGGATTGGTGGCCTTATAAGAGGAAGCAGTCTATGGTATTTTGTTATTGCAGCCTAAGCAGACTAACACACCATGTATTTCTATTATAAGGTATGGATATATGGAGGTGAATTAAAAAACGAATTATTCAATTTTCAAGCAGAATTTAAGAAAAAAATGTAAGAGACCTGTGAGTTGCTTGATTCAAAATAAACATTCTACACCCTGGTCTCAGGATATAAATTCAACAATATGACTCTGAAGCCTTTGTTAAGACTTCAGGATGGTTTTATGTAGAACTTTGTAGATATATTTACACAGACTAAAAGTCTTCTAAAGATATTAACAATGTACTTCACGGATTCTGTTAAACAATGAAACTTCTAATTATTATAAAGGGTATTGTCCCATCATAATTGTACAAAAGTCTAGTGTAGACAATTCATCTCAAAGAGATTTGTGGGAGGGGCTTTTGTCTAGTGCAGTGGATTACAAACTGATGTACTGAAGCCCAGATTGCTAGATTGGGCTGAAAAGATAGAAAAAAAAAGAAGTAGAAAATTAAAAGAAGACTTTGGACTCCTAAACGTCTATGGATATGATCAGATTGAGAAAACTACATAGCTAAAAACAAGGAGTAAGGAGGGACGACTTAGAAGAAGGAAGATCCCAGGAGATTCAACGGAGAGGTGGGGAGAATCAATCCTAGAGAACACCAAGAAAACAGCAACATGTACTTGACTGGATTTCAGAAATGCTATCCATCCATGTTTGCTGAGTGTCTTCATTTTCCCTTCTTTTTGAATGAGAGTCTCTACTGAAGATATTCTGTGTCCATTTAACCATGTTTATTGGGTATTTGTAGGGTGACTAATAGGTTTCAGACTGACTCTTCCCCCCAGGAAGAAAATGGACCCAAGGAATTGATTCTAAAGTGTTTTATCTGCTCTTTGATTTGGTTTAAATTAAAAATTTGGACTTCTAGGCTGATCTGGAATATTCAAATGGAATGAGGCTTTTGATGGATCTTTGGAGAGTATGAATGTATTTTGCACTCATGAATATAAATACATTGTAGCCAAGGTATAGATTGTGAAATTAAACAAACAAACAAACAAACAAACAAATCTGCAAATGAGTTGATAGTCTTTCTATTGAGAGGTGTTGTCTCTGTCTCTTCTCCTAAAATAGCAGCAGACTTGTCTTTGGCCAATAAACTATGAAGGAAATGATTCTCTATTACTTCCAAGGCTAAGCCATAAAGGACTATGCACCTTCCCTCTCTTGGCTTACTTTCTTCCTAGGTGCTTCCTTTTGAGACACTCCCTCTTGGAAAGTAGCCACCAACCTGCAGCCCAAGCCACAAGAAGAGCCTAGGCCACATGTAGAGATTCTGGTTACAATGCAAGCTGAACCCAGACTGTAAGTCATCCTATCCTAGACACCAGAAATGTAGGTTAAAATGCTTCTAAAATATTCTAGAAATTTTCAGTACCCACAGCTATTCAAGTCTTCCTGGCTAAGATCCAAGACATGGAGGAACAGAAACAAGTCACCTCCCCACACACATACACACACACACACACACACACACACACACACACACACACACACAATGCTCTGACAGAATTTCTAACCTGAAGAATATGTGGTTGTTATTATTTTACACTATCAAACTTCAGATTAGTGAACATATCAAATATATTTAATAAAACTACATGATCAGACTTAATATTTTTGCAGACATAAATTTATTTATTGACAAATACATGGGTATGATTAGCGATATATTACATCTTGTCAATGCTATGAACAATATTTATAAAATATAAATTTATTTTTTATAGTTGTTTTGGGCCAACTAAGAAGCAAAAGGATTAAGTACAGTTGTTAAAGAACAATGAGAACTAGATTTAGAACATTAGAAAGACCAGGTCCCTGAATTATATAGCACCAAACCCACTAATCTCGGTCCCATTGCTTTGAAAGAAGGTGTCTATGCAGATACAATAGCTCATTGTGACAATCAAAGGATTTGGTGATGTGTCCCCCTTAGAGGTGGTCACAGAGCTGACTGATCTAGAGGAAGGAAAGCTAAGGGAGTCATGTAAGCATGTCACAGAGGCAGCATCACCAGAGAGCTGTCCAGCCAGCTAGCTATGAAGTATACAGACCTGTTGTGCTTACTTTGGTCAATTACTACATGCTGTATGGTTTTTGGAGTCTCCTATGTTTTGTACTTCCAATGGTAATGCACGTAACTTTTGTAGAGATAGGCATAAGGAGGTGTGTAGGCCCCCAGAGGCACAGGAGGATAGGCTTTCACCACAACCACACAGATTCTGTGAATAAGGACAGCATGGGGCCGTGGGAACAGGTAGAGTGTTCTTATGGGTTCTCTGGGGACAGTAAACCTTTTATTTTCTATCCATAGACAGTAAAATAGGAGGATCAGGTTTTTAACAATTGAATAAAATATTAGAAATAATTGGTAACAGACTCCATATATCTAAGACAATTTTTAAGGCATTACATTTTCAATTGATCTTTCCTCTAAGGTAATGTCATCAGAAATAAAAAAAATAATAATAATATGAGGACAAGCTAGTTGTAATGAAATGTTAAACACTGATATACCAGGCAGTGAATGATTTCATGCCACTTATACTACTTTTAATGAACCTTAGCAGAGAGAAGTAATTCAACAAAGCGTTTTCACTTAAAGAAAACTTTAAACTTAAGCGATCAATTTCCCATATGAAAGGCTAAGTGAACTACAATTTCTTTTTCTGACTCGTGGAAACAAAAAATGCTTCTATTTAATCTCAATCTTCAGAGTTTAATAGTGTTGGATTGTTTTTCCTTCTCTGTCGTACACTAACCAGGATAGAATATTACTTTTCAGTGGCCAAGGACAGATGAAAAATGAATATAACCATACATTTAATGACAACCCAGTACTTTTTACATATTTGACAATTATGCATTGATTTTCCATCTCGACATTTGTTTTTTCAAAATTTTTTCTCAAATCAGAACTCTTATTCTTCTGTCTCATTGTGTGTAATATCTTTCATGCAATTTGTAATACTATTAGCAAGTATTTATAGAGACTTTTCTATATGCCAGTTAAGTAGTAACTGAATTACTTGTAGTATTTTATCTGTATCTATCTAATAATTATCTTCTATAGGTAATATTATTGTCGCTATGTTATAGATGAGAAGAGAGAGCAGAGACTTTAAGCAGTTTTCTCAAACACACACCCTCTTAACTACTACCATATAGTTTACAATTAACTGTGCTTGTGTATAAATGTTTCTACATTTCCGATTCACACAAAGTTGATCATATGTACACAAAGTATGACAACTTATATGCCACTGAGGTTTTTATTTATTCAAAACATTTCACAAGAATAAAGTCCAGTGTTACCTAATCAAAATTATTAGAACCTAAGAATATATCATGTTAAGCATAGTATAGAAATTTTAGAGAAAGTGAAAAAGGATATGATATTTACATTGTATTTTTACCATATTAAAATTTGTTCTCTTTCATGTAGTTCAAACTTTGCTCTTTTAAAAGAACACTCCTTGGAAAACAATAGATTTTATGTATGCATCTAAAATAAATTTCAAGAAGACAAGAAAAGAAATTGAAGATAGAAAAACATACTTAGTGGTTTCTACACTATGACAATCACAGCACCTGGGGTCCTTGAATGTGAGGACAGGGCTGCAACGAGGAAACTACAGGCACTCTGAGAAGGCTAAAGCTACAGACTGAAGATTCTGGGCTTTCCCCTACCCTTTCAACCAGCATAGTTCTCTTCCATTCATTTTATATTTTCAGAAAATGTGGCCCTGTGACCAGGACAGAAAGAGCTGTCAGTATGAAAATATAAGTGTACCAGCTACTTTGAAAGCATTATAGCTATCAGGTCCAGGGTTGCAATTTGTAAAAGTATAGAACATCTTTTAATCTGAAAGGATACTCTCACTACACAGACTCATAGAAGATTCTGAGACAGGATCACTAGATAACTACCAGGTTACAATTTGAAAAGAATCAGGGACTCTGGGAATTTGTGCCTAATCTTACTTGGCACCCTTCTAGGGAAAAGTTCCTAGGACCCATCATCCCTCATTCTGAAAAGGAGTAAAAGTGGTTAAATGATCTTTGGCTTCACCTTTCACTGAAAACCTTAGTTCTTAGCATCTAAAGATTTCTCAGGGTCCAAGTCCACAATTATATTATCTTTCAGAAAGCTAAGCAATAAGAGGCTTATACCTTTCTAAGAAATTATTTTTAGAAATTAATTGTAGTCCTGGTGACAACAAAAAAGAAAAAAAAGGAAAGAAAGAAAAATGCTTCCTCTTACTTAACAGTAGAGGTCAAATTATCAACAAAATGATTTTATTTATTATACCCACTGCCAGACCTAACATTATTTTTTTCAGTTCCCTTGACTGGAAAATGCACAATTAAGGTCTTTTCCAGAGTCATGTAAAGGAAAACCTGAAGCATAATGTTAAACTAATTAGTCATAGTTGATAAGCAGTTTAATGATGATCCTAAACGCTTTTGATTCTTTTTTGAGAGGTAAGTGGGTGTCAAATTATACATAAAAATTTCTTCTTATAAAAGAAATGTTATCTTTTTAAAAGTTGGATGTATTCTCATAATCAGTTTTTGTTAAAGAAAAATCTGACAAACAATGATTTCAAGTTTCTAGTTGTCGAAAAAAGTTTTTTTTCATCAATTAATTTTTACTAGGCATTAAACTCAAACTATTTGAGATAATCCTTGCAGAAAGTAATTTTATTCACTTGGGAGAAAAATAGGTTTTATATTTTATTAAGTGATTATAAGGAAATGCTAATTATTAAGATTTTTTGTTTGTTTGTTTAACACAAACGTTCGGGTAGCTAAAGGGAAATATAAAATTTTAAGGCTAACCTTCCTTGGGATTGACAGGATTTGGAGAAAAAATTGTATTTTTGAGCCAAATATTATTCACAAGGAATATAGTGAAAATTCTAATGTCAAAATCTGCAACTCGTTGTTTTCTCTTTCAATCACATTTATTCTTGAGACTTTTTTTCTTAAACTAAAAAAAAAAAAAAAAAAAAAAAAAACCTAGATTAATAAGCACTAACTTTACAAGGGCCAATTTCTGAAATAATTAAATTTCTATTCAATTAACTGAGGTCCCTTCAGGTTGTGCTTGTGTGTCAGGGTTTAATAGAGCAATAAATGACTAGAATTAATGAAACAATACATAAATATGTATTTTATGAAGTATACTAGTAGGGATCAGATCTTTATCTTACTTTACTTTTTTTGCACACATTTTTTCTACTTAGATATTTATTTGTGCTACTGCTGGTGGTTTAAGAGATAAATGATATAGAATGCCTTTAATAAGTGGTTTGCAGTATTAATGGGGAGAAATGCTTTAAAGGAAAAAAAAAAGCTTGCTCCTCTATTATTACTAACATAGGAGTTAAGAAGAGAAATATTCTATAATACATTCAAAGAAGGATGGTAGGTGTCATATCTCTTTTTTGTGCAATTGCTAATTGCACAAAAACTCTGGAAGGTAAATATTAAATTATATGCTTAGATTTGGGAAAAAAATATTATTTTAGAGACTTAAGTGACTTGCCTAAATCACATAGTTTTGATAGAAAAGCTCTGACTTGAACCAAGGTAGACCCCCATCTCACTAATGTTGTAAGGCTGTGCTTCTCTTCCTTTGAAGCACTGTGTGATCAAATCCCTGTGAACCTGGTTTCGGGGGCAGAGACTAAGTCTGCACCTCTCAGAGGTCTAAAAATAGAACCTTCCAACTCAGATTTGGGGGTTGGCTGCAAGTTATAATACTACACCTGGCTTAAATTTAAATTTTAAAAAAAGAGATGTAGAAATAAAATAAACACAGAGTTTTCTTGATTCAATAGTCTGATGAATGCTAAAGAAATATGAATTTGATTGTGTATGTGTGTATGTGTGTGCACATGCATGTAACAAGAATTTCACAAGAACATATGTAAGAACACATTTTAACACAATCTGCTTCAAAGAGGAATGAGTTTTGATTCTCTCAGGGTTGATCTGAGGAGCACACCTTGACATTAATGTGACTTACTAATAGAAGGATGACGTGAAACTTATTTTAAGGTTGTCATTATAAATTAAAAATCGGTGCAAATTTAAGTTTTTGTGAGGTACCATGATGAAGTCTAAGCTTTACAGTCATGCAAAACAGAGTTCAAACCTCATTTCTTAAATTATTAGTGATCTTGAGCAATTAACTTCATATTAACTATTTTATCATTTGTGTAATTGGAAAATTGCAAGCGGTTTTGCAGTGGGATATTTTAGCACAGATTTAAGGATATATAAAAATCTTAGTTCATGCCTGAAAGTTACATTAATAAATATTTTTATTATCATTGTTATTTTATGTTACAAGTACTTTGGTGTTATATACTATTATTTTTGTTGTCATAGATACTCTAATATATGCAGTATTGTATAGATCAGTTTTAATTACGAACTTGGATAAAATGATGAAGACAGTTTATTCTGAAAACTTATAAATGAGCATCAGAGTTAAATGGGACAAAAATCCACTTAAACATTAAAACTTTTAAATTTCATTTTATTACATGTTATGATATATTATTCAGAAGTCTCAATACCAAAAACATTAAAATCTGTTAAATTATAAGGGTAAAGCCAGCTATCTATTTTAGGCATAATTAGGACTCGGAAAGCATGCTGGCAAAAGTTATAAGAAACTCACAGAACTCATGCATTTATTCATAATAACCACCTCTTTCTATAGATGATAGATAGATTGATAGATGATGATGATAGATGATAGATAGATAGATAGATAGATAGATATAAATGTAGATGATATAGATATAAATATAGATATAAACTTTTTGGTGCTAGAATTTTTTTAAGATCACCATTTTCATTCTCAGAAAGAAGTTTTCTACTTCCAAGAACTAGAAATAATTTTGGAAATATATTTATTTTTAAAATAAAGTAGTGTAAAACAATTTGAATTGTTTCTTTTCAACAGAGTTTGAGATAGGAAGAAAATAAATAGAGGTTGACATTTAATTAAATTTGGCCTATTGTTTATCTTCTACGATTTGATCCTTATACCTTTGTGATATATTTAGTAAGTTAAATACTTAAACCAAACTCCTGTATATAGGAAAACAAAAGTTTTCTCAAGTGTTTAATCATATATTTCAGAATAAGAAAGAGGTTAAAAAGTCAGAAAAATAAATAAATAAATAAAAAGACTAAGGTACCTGGTGGTGGGGTAGAAGGGATGAGCAAGTATAGATCATGCTAAGGATGAAAACTATAGTATAGAAGTGAAGAGACATGCAAGATAACTGGAATGAAGATTCTTTTGTGTTTAAGAACTTGGCAGAACCCCTAATTAAGGTATATAGCACAGTGTATATGTAAAGCCATAAGTATAGAGGAAGTGGAGACCTGTGGATTGTAGATGTGGAACAACTTTGGAGTCATAAGATTTTTCAATGCTGATGAGGACATCCTGTTCTTAATGAGAGAAAATGAAGATAAAAGAAAGATTATAGGCAAAGTATCAAGCCATTGATAAAAATGAGAGTATCCTGGATGTTGGTAAATGGCTACAATGTGAAGTGTCAGAAATGCTAGACAAAGCTATCAAAAGAATTAACATTAGCGCTCAGTTAACATAACAAAATGATGATGATCTATAAGAAAGTGTTTGAGTTAAAGAGATATTTGACAACCTCATTTTGCCTCATAGATCGAAAGAATGAGAAATATTTCCTTTGTGGGATCTGCTAAGCTACCAGGGAGTATAATGGGTTGAACAGTGTCCTCCAAAAATGCATGCCCACCGGAACCTCAGAACGTGACCTTATCTGGAAATAGGATCTTTGCAGATGTAATTAGTTGTTAAAATGAAGTCATACTGGATTAGAGTGGACTTGAAGTCCAATTGCTGTTATCCTCATAAGAAGAAGAAAGGACATACAGAGACAGAAAAGAGAGTACAGTGTGAAAACAGAGGCAGAGATTGGAGTGATGTGGCTACAAGTCATGGAATACCAAGGACTATCAGTCACCATCTGAAAGAGGCATTGAACAAATGCTTCTGCAGAGCCATCAGAAGAAACCAACCTATAACATTTTGATTTCAGACTTCTTGTCTTCTTACCTGTAAAAGAATGAAGTTATGTTGCTTTAAGTTGTTCAGTTTATAATAATTTGTTGTGGCAGTTCTAGGAAACTAATATAGAGGGAAAGTAGATATTCAGCTACTCCAAGAAAAGAATTAATGGAAAGGATTAAGGATAGATACCATAGCTAGCGCAGACACAGACAGTGATAGACTCGGCCTGAAAAGAAAGAAATTGACTTGTCTGAGTGACAATGAGAGAGAAGGAAGTAATCTTAGGAAAGACGCCTTGACTCAGATTAATAACTGTCCATAATAAGAAATTTAGTGTTGAGAGTAATAAAGAAAATGCAGAAAATTATTGGAAAAACTAACAGAATAAGTTAACCCACACTGGAATCTAAATTTAAACAACTGAAATTCTTTCTGAGAATCATTAAGATGCAGCAGAATTAGGTATTGAAATCATATAGATCTGGATTACAATCTGTTTTTCTACAGTTTATATATGTTTGGAAAATTCTTTACCACTTTCAAACCTCATTTCCCTAATAAAATGAGAATATCAAATCTTTTATATAGTTCTGAAGATTTATATAATATGACATTTGTTGAGCCCTAGTACATCACACTCCATGTAATGAATATAAATGACCCTATAAGGTTGCTGTGAGATTGATATATATGTAAAATATGTAGTAAGCACTCCACATATGTTAGCTATTATTTAATATTAGCTTTTCTTCTCTCTCTCTTAGGTCTAATGATTGATTAATAACTCCAGGAGAAGGATGGATTGGTGTTTAGCCATAGCAGATATGCCTGTTTAGGCAGTTCATTTGAGTTTTGTGACACACAAGTTAGAAAACACTGGTTTAATATGTTGCCACAGAAAACACAGAACATGGAGTGGGTGACTCAATGAAAATGTGCTGATGACATGAGACAGTGTGTTATTAATGACATATTCTTGGAACATTATCATATTTTGAATCACATTTTTTTATTGTACAAGTTTGTACATAAAAGTAGAAATAGATTACTCATCATGAGAAATACCCAAAGCATAAACACATACACTATCTCTGATTTATATTGCTCCCAGATGTTCACACATAGTAAAAGAAAAAAAAAAAAAGACAATGCCTTTGTTCAATCAAAATAAATAAATCTTCTCTGATAATCTTGGATAAATAAATGACATCAGAATTGTAATTTCTTAACTATATTCTCTATGAATAAACATTACCTTTAAGTTAGATAGGATAATTAGTATCTATATTCTATTTTCTAGTTTTTCTCTTAAACTTTTGACCAAATAAATAATTTTATGTCATTTTTATTTGGTAAAATACTCATAAACACCTTGGGAACTAAACTGAATCAAAATGAATTTTCCTCTCCATAGGACTTCTAATTCCTTTCAATCACTTTTCAAGAAATAATTGTGAGCAATTACCATATTCCACAAATTAGTCTAGGTACAGGGGCTACAACTGCAAACTAGCAAGTGACATTCCTGCTCTCAAGGAGATGAAATTTGGTAGGGTCAGGTAGAGTGAGGTGGAGCAGTCTGGCTGAGAAGACAGACCAAAACCTGTAAGCAAATAAAATAACAAATACTGGCAATGGGTCCAGTTCGATAGTAGCTAAGTGATGTAGGATCTCTAAGGCAAATATCAGGAGGATGGATTTTATTATAAAAGTTTGGAGAAAGGCTGAGAAAAAAATAGAGGATTTTATTTAGGAGCATGTATGATTTTATTTATAGCTTTAAAAATTGCTCTGGATTCTCTGTAGAGAAGAAATTGTAAGAGAACAGGCAAGATCAGTTACATAATTTATAAGGTATCATGTAAAATGAAAATCCAATATTCCTTGTTCAAAAACAATTAAAAATTTTAAGCTGGTGACCCCTGCTGTGTGTGGGGTCTTGTGTGATTAATAGATTCCACTTCCATGAAGCCAGCCAGCTCTAAGTTCTGGGTTCTTTCTCATTCTCACTCTGTGTCTCTCTCTCTGTCTCTCTCTCTCACTCTTTCTCTCTTTTTCTCTCTCTCCCTCCTTCCTGACTCTACCAAATTTCATCTCCTTGAGAGCAGGAATGTCACTTGCTGGTTTGCATTTTACTTGGTGAAGGGAGACCAAAGTTTGCTGCCCCAAAATGTGTCTTTTTGGATGTTGATTATTTTAACCTGGTTATTTTTAAGAAACAAAAGACTCAGAAAGAACCTTTGACTCTCCTCCTTTACTTGTCTAAAGAAATTCAGATAGAAAAACCTGCTTCAGAAAGAAAACCTTAGCATACTCATTTCAACATTTTCACCTTAGGGTATATGAATTGAATATGGCAGACAGGAAGAAATTTAGCAAAGCCTGTTTGTTGGACTCCCCTCTGTGTCCCATTGTTTCTGGATGGCTCAGCAAGAATTTATTTACTATGTTTGCTCTTTCTCATCTACCTGTGAATTGCCTAATTTCCCTTTGAAGTCCCAGTTTCCTCCCTCCAAAACCACCTCAGTTGCCCACTGTGTTCTTAGGTCTCATATTCTTACGGAAATCCCACATGTACATATGTAATAAATTTGGTCATTTTCTTCTGTTAATCTCTTTCATGTTAATTTGATTATTAGTCCAGCTAGAAAAATTTAGAAGGTGGGAGGAAAATTATTTTCTTACCCCCAGAGGTCTTTTCCAAAGATTGTGTCATTTGTGCATCTATACTTAGTCAGACCTCCGGGTAATCACCCTCACTCTGCAAAAGTGAAAAATAAGCTGCATTTATAGGTATAGTGTTGTGTTGTTTTAGTAAAATAAAAATTCTTTATTTCATAAAAAGCAAATAGTCTACAGAGACTCATCTCAGATATAACCATACACAACAATTTATATAATCAAAAAGACATAAAAATGGGATTTTGCCATTTTCCCTGTGAATAATGAATAGTACTTACTTTCTATTTCTAAAAATAAGGACCAATTTTAAAAGAGATTTTTCCCCCCAAAATAAAAGTTTCTTCCAAGGGCATTTCACATCTCCACTTCTTGGGAGAGAGAAAACTTTAAAACACATTGCAGCTTAGAAAGGAGAGTTTTTGCGGATTGTTTTCTTCAGAGATTTTTAAAAATGTTTTTAGGAAATTAAAAGGCTTAATTTCCATTAAGAACTTACATATTATGCATAATATATATTTCAAAATACATATATGAGACTTTACAGAATTAAGGTTACTATAAAAATATGTGTGTACTCCTTTTTGCCATTCATAAGCAGTTCTAATGTCATTAAGTATTAATATTAAATACAATTCTAACAGTTTCATACAACCATTCGTTTTAGAAATGTTTAACGGGCATTCACTATATACCCAATAGTGCTGGGTTAATTGTAAGAAGTGCATGTCTTAGATTTCAAAGAGCAAGTAGTTGATATTTCTGGTGTTATTGGGGTAGTTTTGGTTTAATAGAGGTGATTCAGGGATGGAGCTATGCTTTAAATAATATTCAAGTAAACTATACATTTAATATAGAAATTTAGTTTTTTAGCATTTCAATTGGCTAACAAATATTCAATTATTGTTATAGACCTGGTTAAAAAAAAAAGTATATGCATTCCAATCTAAAATTAGAATACAAAATCATTCACTAACTTACAAACTTTAAATTGGAAACTCAAGACAAATCTGTTAGCTATTCTAATGTGCAACCTTCTTCTAAACATTAATTATAATGAAAATCCAAGTATGTTCAGATTACTTCTATAAGTAATAAAAAACACATTAGTTCTAAGAATATGATTAATTTATGGTTTTTATAGTTATTCCAAATATTGATGTAAATATACACACCTACCACATAAATAATTGTTATCTTAATCCATAAAAATTAGAATTTCTATGCCAATGCATTGAGATTTCATACAAACCATTAAAAATTCTGTTTACATCACAGGATTTGTTTTTTGTCTGTAATCTTAAAGGTACATGCTGAGCCAAATCGATTACTATTGGTCACACAAAATAAGTCCCTAAAACTTAAAAAAAGAAATCTATTTTTTAAGATTTATTAATGCTATTTATGAATAAAGATGTATTAATGCTATTTGACAGTCCTTCGTATAACTCTTTTGTAATCTCTTGATTCTCATCCCCTCATTTGAGTGTACACAAATCTTCAATTTCTTTTTTGTATGTTTTTGCTATTTTTACCATATTTTGCCTTTGTAGCAGGGCCACAACTCATAAAGCTATTATAATGAATTCAGACTGAATTATTTGTACTTCACATGGCTTTGTCTGTTTCTGTTGTCACAATATTTATCATGCTAATGACAAATGCAGTATCAATATAAGAAAATGTATTACAATAAAGGAAGTGTGACAGTCTATAGAATAGATACTAGAAGCAGCATAACCAGAGTTAGAAGGGAAATATAATGAGCTCAGTTTTACTTTAAGAGCAGTCAACTAACAGTTATAAGTCAAAAGAGAAATCAAGACTATAGAAGTGGAAGCCAAGTGATTAGGGAGTTATAGGAATTTTTCTAGAATAATTGATGTATCAATATTAAATGGAATACTATAAATTTGTAGTGATTCTTTTATTTTTAATTAAGTATTATATTAACATGGTACTTGTCTTTGTAACATGTGCATGTACACTCATGTGGTGGTTCTTATAAATGCAAGTATCTTCAGCAGTGCTTAACTCCTTCATCATTCTGTGAAGGTTGTGGTCTGTAGGATTTATCCTGGTTAAACATTTTGATATTTGAAGACAATGAAGGCATAGCCAACCAGGCAAGTGGAGTGATAACGCTATCTTGTGTTGATACTTGGAATTAAACTGATTAGGAAAGACAATAAGGACAGGTGTAACTAACTATTGGGGAACATGGAGTACTCAAGATACCGGTGATCTCCACGAAGTCAAAGGAAATGTGTGACGGTTGTTATAGAGAAAGGCAACCAGAAGGTTGGAGGTTGTGGTCACAAGTGGGATGTATGAACTTACTATTATGAAAACAGACTTCTGTAATGACAAGTTTTCGAGAATAGTTTGGCAGAAGTAGAAAACTAACATGAGGTGGATATAAGGGTCACTGGAGTTACCAAGGTCAAAAATCTGATGGTCCAGTTTGTTCAACAAAGTATTCATACAGGATTCCAGTCATCCACAATGATCTAGAAGCTCTTTATAAATAATAGTGGCTGGGAGTTTGAAAAGATATCAACAATTGTTATAAATAGAGAACTCAATTTGATAAGCTTCCAAAGAAACGGGGATTTTACTTCAGAATGAGAAAGTAAGAGTTGATAAGCAGCAATGAAAGAAAGAGGAGTATAACTTTTCTTATTAGTCTGAAATAGACTTGCTGAGGAAGAAATACTTTTAGTGGAGAGCTGAGTTCAGCAGAAATAGAAATAACATTTAGAAAACAGCTTGTTATAAAAGAGAGTTTGATTACTATGGAACAGAGATCCCAGAGAACAAAGAGGAAAGATTTGAAATGAGAGGGACAGTGGTTAGGTTGAAGAAACAGAGCAGTGTGGGGATTATTATATATCAAGAGACACTGACAGGATGAACTAAATCATGGTCTTTGATTAAGAATAATAAATGTCTAGATTTATCTGGCTTCAAGGTTTACAAAGAATTGATCCCAGGAGTGTCTTGCCATATGATTAAGTGGCCTGATGGCTCAAGGCTTAGGGAGGTTTTTGTTTTGTTTTGTTTTTGTTTACATTTTATTGTCACCAGCACAAAGCAAGCCTCTTACATTTATCTTCACCATTCATTTGTTTTTCATCTTGGAATATATTTTCTCAATTACTTTGCATTTTAACTTTTTTTATTAAATTATTGGGATGACACTGGTTAATAGAATTATATGTTTCCAGCATACGATTCTATAATATATCATCTGTATATTGACCCCCTTTACCCTTATCTACATCTCCCCCATCCCTTTTCCTTCTGGTAACCACTAAACTGTTGTCTGTGTCTATACTTTGTTCATTTTTCTCGTTCATTTGTTGCTTCAGTTTTATATCCCACATATGAGTGAAATCATATGGTTCTCAACTTTTTGTCTGACTTATTTTGCTTAGCATGATAATCACAAGATCCATCTATGTTGTCCCAAATGGCATTATTTCACCTTTTCTTATGGCTCAGTAATATTCCATCATATATATGTATCACAACTTCTTTATCCAGTCATCTATTAAAGGGAACTTCGGTTTTCCCCATGTCTTGGGCACTGTGAATAATGCTCCTTTGAACATCGGGGTGCATATATCTCTACAGATAATTTTTTTTAATTTTGGGGGTGTAGATATCCAGAAGAGGAATTTTTGGTAATTCTATTCTTAATTTTTGGAGGAAACTCCGTACTGTTTTCCATAGAGGGTATACCAATTTATATTCCCACAGGCAGTGGATAGGGTTCCTTTTTTCCCACAACTTCTCCAACATTTGTTATTACTTGTTTTATTGATGAGAGTCATTCTAACAGGTGTGAGATGGTATCTCATTGGAGTTTTGATTTACATTTTTATAATAGCTAGTGAAGTTCTCATATGTCTGTTGGCTATTTGTATGTATTTTGGGGAGAAGTATCTATTCAGGTCCTCTGCCCATTTTTTAATTTGCCTTTTTTTTTAAATTGTTGAGTTATATGATTTCTTTATACATCTTGGCTATTAGCCAGAGGTATGGGTTTACAAATATCTTCTCCCATTCAGCTGATTGCCTCTTTGTCTTGATTTCTTTTGCATTGCAGAAACTTTTCAGTTTGATATAGTCCTATTTACTTATTTTCACCTTTACCTGCCTTGCTTTTGAGATCAAATTTATAAAATCCTTTCTAAAAATCAAGGTTCATGAGGTTAGTCTTATGTTTTCTTTTATGCATTCTATTGTTTCAGGTTTTATATTTAGGTCTTTGATCTATTTTGGGTGAGTTTTGCTATATGGTCTCAAACAGCAGTCTAGTTTCACACTTTTGTATATGGCTTTCTATTTTTTACAGTACCATTTATTGAAGAGGCTTCCTTTTCTCCATTGTATGTTTTTGTCTCTTTTGTGGAAAATTATTTGCCCAAATATACAGATTTTATCTCTGGGTTTCAATTCTGTTCCATTGGTCCATATTTTTTTCTACCAATATCTTGCTGCTTTGATTATTGTTTCTTTGTAGTTTAATTTGAAATCAAGCAGAGTGATACTCAGGCCTTGTTATTTTTTCTCAGAATTGCTTTGGCTATTTGGGGTCTTTTGTGATTCCATAGAAATCTAATGATTTTTTTTTGCTCTACTTCTTTAAAAAAATAGAGTCGAGATTTTGATGAGGATTGCATTAAATCTGTATAATGCTTTAGGTAATAAAGCATTTTATTAATTTTAATAATTTTAACCATGTTGATTCTTCCAATCCAAAACATGGAATATCTTTCCATTTCTTTGTATCTTCTTCAATTTCTTTCAATAGGATCTTATAGTTTTCATTATATAGGTCCTTCACATGTTTCATTAGATTTATTCCTAGATATTTTATTTTTTGTTGCAATTGCAAAAAAAAAAAATGATTTTTCCCACTTCTTTTTCTGACAATTCATTATTAGAGTATAGGAAAGCTATAGATTTTTGAACATTGATTTTGTATTCAGAGACTACTGTATTTGCTTATTGTTTCTAGTAGAGTTCTTATGGAGTCTTTAGGGTTTTCAATATAGAGAATCATGTCATTCACAAATAGAGCCAGTTCGACTTCTTAATTTCCTATTTGGATGCCTTTTATATCTTTCTCTCACCTGATTGCACTGCTAGGACCTCCAATGTTATATTGAATAACAGTGGTGATAGTGGACAGCCTTGTTCCTGATCTTAGAGAAAAGGTTTTTACTTTTCATCATTAACTATGATGTTAGCTGAGCATTTGTCATATATGGCTTTTTTATGTTGAAGTATTTTTCTTCTATAGCCATTTTATTAAGTGTTTTAATTATAAATAGATGCTGAATCTTATCAAATGCTTTTCTGTATTTATTGATATGATTATATGATTGTTATCCTTTATTTTGTTTATGTGGTATGTCCTTTCTCTTTTTTTCTTAGGGAGTCTAGTCAGGGGGTTGTCAATTTTATTGATCTTTTCAAAGAACTAGTTCTTTGTTGCATTTATTTTTTCTATTGTTTTTTTTTTGTTGTTGTTCATAATTTTATTTAATTCTGCTCTATTTTTTATTATTTCCTTCTTTCTGCTGACTTGGGGCTTTATTTGTTCTTTTTATCTAGTTTTTTTAAGACATAACATTAGGTTGCTTATTTGGGATTTTTCTTGTTTCTTATTAGGGCCGTAATGATATAAACTTTTTTCTTATTACTGCTTTTGCAGTATCCCAAAAGTTTTGATATGTTGATAAGTTTTGATATTTTCATTCTTGTCTGCTTCTATGTATCTCTTGATCTCTCCTTTTATTTTTTCTTTGACCTAGTCATTCTTCAGGAGCATGTTGTTTAATTTCCACGTTTGTGGTTTTTCCCACTTTCTTTTTGCAGTTTATCTCGTTTCAAAGTATTATGGTAGGAGAATATGCTTTGTATGATTTCAGTCTTCTTAAATTTGTTGAGGCTAGTTTTGTGTCCCAACGTATAGTCTCTCTTTGAATGTTCCATATGCACTATAGAAAATGTATGATCTGATGTTTGGGGATGAAAGACTCTGTAAATGCAGATTATGTCCAGTTGGTCTAATGTGTCATTTAAGGTTGATATTTCCTTATTGATTTTGTGTTTGGATGACCTATCCATAACTGACAGGGGCCATTTAGGTCCCCTACTCTAATTGTGTTTGTGTGAGTTTCTCCTTTAGCTCTGTTAAGTTGCTTTATATATTTTGGTGTTCCCTTATTGGAAGTATATATATTGATAAGCGTTATGTCTGCTTAGTGTATTGTCCCCTTTATCATTATGAAGTGTCTCTCCTTATCTTTTTTATCTTGAAGTCTATTTTATCAGCTATAAGTATAGCTACACCTGCTTTTCTCTGGATGCCATCTGCTTAGAATATCACTTTCCACCCTTTCACTTTGAGTCTATATTTGTCCTTGAAGCCGAGATGTGTCTCTTGAAGGTCGCATATGTTTGGATTTAGTTTTTTGATCCAATCTGCTACTCTGTGGCTTTTTATTGGTGAGTTCAGTCTATTTACATTTAGGGTGATTCTTGAAATATGACATTTTCCTATAGCCATTTTGTCTTTTGTTTTCTGACAGCACAGTGTCTCCATTGTTTCTTTCCCCTTATGTTTCTGTCTGTTATTTTAGTTTGATGATATTCTATGATTTTCCTCTTCATTCCCTCTTGTTTTATGTCATGTGTCTTAGTTCTGAATTTGTGTGTGTGTGTGTGTGATTGCCATTAAGTTTGTAAAAGATAGTTTCATATACATAGTAATGCTTTTTCTTCTACATGCATCTTATTTCCATTCCCTTTTGCAAATTCGGACCTTAACTCCCTCCTGCCCCCTTTTTTTTGTTATTGTTGTTGTTGTTGTCTCTTCCAATTTACGCTGGGAGTTCATTTCTGAGTTGCAGTAGCTATTATCTTCTCTTTTTAATATCCTGTTCTTTATAATATCCTTTTCTTAATAAGGTTTTCAATTTCTTGTTTCTGTCTGTCTGTCATCTCATTCATAGTTTTGTACGTATATTGTCTTTATGTTTCAGGTAGAATGATACCCTTCAATATTTCCTATAGAGCAGGTCTTGTGGTGGAAAATTCTCTCAGCTTCTTTATGTCTGAAAGGGTCTTTATTTCTCCTTCATATGTAAAGAAGAAATTTGCTGGAAAAATTGTTCTTGGTTGGTAATTTCTCTCTTTCAATTGTTTGACTATTTGATTCTACTCCCTCCTAGCTTGTAAAGTTTCTGATAAATAGTCCAATGATAATCTAATGGGTTTTTCTTTATAGGCTACCTTCTTTTCCCTGGCTGACTTGAGAATTCTTTCTTTGTCATTAATTTTTGAGAATTTTAATATAATGTGTCTTACAGAAGGTCTTTTTGGATGCAGATAATTAGGTGTCCTATTTGCTTCATGAACTCAAATATCCAGTTCTTTTAGTAAGTTTGGGAAATTTGGCACTGTCTGAATAGGCTCTCTGTCACCTTCTCTCTCTCTTCTCCATCTGGTATACCCATTATTCTTATATTCTTCTTCTGATAGTGTCAGATAGAGTTCTTTCGTTTTTTTGTTGTTTTTTTTTTTTTTTTTTATCACTCTCAAATCTCCTTCTTCTTCTATCTGTGTCATTTCCAGACTTCTGTCTTTGATATCACTAATTCTTTCTATCTAGTCAGGTCTACTTCCTAAGCTTGGTGTTTCATTCTTCATCTCTTTTAATGTGTTCTTCATCTCCAGAAGTTCTATTTAGCTTTTTTTTCCAGAGTTTTACTCACTTTGGTAATGTATTCCCATTGTTCATTGATTTTGTGTCTGAGTTCATTGAACTGCCTATCAGAATTTTTTTGCGTCTCGTTGAGTGTTTTCAGAACTACAATTTTGAATTCTCTCATTTAAATTGCATATTTCTATATATTGTTTATTTTCTGGAGAATTTAAGTTTTCTTTCTGAGCTGCTTTGTCATATTGGTTGTTCATGGTAGTTGATAGATTATTTTTCCACCTAACCATCTATGGGAATGTACTCCACTTTTTAATTTATTTTTAATTTATTTGGGGGGGGGAGAGATGAAACAACTTTATTGAAAGAAAAGTGCAGAGCAATTAAATTTGTTGAAACCTGAAAATAAGGAACTTAAACACCTCCCTTCAAGCACAAGACCAAGAGCAGAGTGGATTCTTTCTGGATGTTTGGTTAGACAAGGTGCACCCATCATTCAGGTGTTTCCTGGCAAAGATCAACCTCTGCTAGTCAGGGAGAATGCACATTTTATCTTGGATCTTGGCCTTGACATTCTCAATGATGTTAATGGGCTCTACCTTCAGGGTGATGGTCTAACCAGTTAAGGTCTTTATGAAGATCTGCATCCCGTCTCTGAGACAAGGAACCAGGTGCAGAGTGGACTCTTTCTGGATGTTGTAGTCAAACAAATGCACCTATCTTCCAGCTATTTCCCAGCAACGATCAACCTTTTTTTTTTTTTTTTTATAATTATTATTTATAGTACTCTCTCTTTAGCAGGTCGATAAAAAGATGTTTTTCTTTTGTTTTCCGGTAGGTGGCACACAAGCCTCCTGAACTACCTAGTCCTTCTGGATCCCTGCTATGTGCCAGAATAATGCCCTTTTCCCCTCGGGAGGTGTGTGTCTCCTCTGTTACTAGGTCACCTCAGTCTCTGGTCCCAGGGTTCCACCCCCATGGGAGAATATGATGGGCAATGGGAATCTGAGCCTCTGAAGAGCCCCTGAAGTACCAGTACCACCTCAGCAGCTAGATACAGTGTTGTTTTCCCAGTGCATCCACCCATATCAGTCTGGATGTGTGGGGTTGGGGTGAGTTGGGAGATCCCCCTGGTGTGCCTGCTGGCTGTTTTCTTTCCAGTAATGCTGGCCACCAATCTTCAGCTGCCTGGCCTCTATATCTCCACCCCTGTAACTAGGAGCAGCTGCAGTGTGCATCTTCTCAGTTCCTGAAGTACTGGCTAGGGCAGTTTCCCCTCGGGCCCTCGGATGGCTCTGGAAGGGTTCAGGAGCCGAGCTCTGGGAGGGTGCGAGGAGGTGGCCAAGCTCTATGACTCAGCTTTCTGCCTCACAGTGTTGGTTGCTAAAACACAGCTCTTGCCCTTCTGTATTCTGTCTCTGCCCTAATCTCTGCCCTGATCACTGGTCTTCACCATGTAATATATGCTAATTACTCAGGCAGGACTGCTTGGAGCACACCACCACCTAATTACCCGCTTTCCGCCAGTTCTGCAGGAAGCTCTGGGCTGCCTCCGCAGCAGCAGTCGCTGCTCCTCTCCCTTTCTTCTTCCCTCTCTCACGGGATTCGCCCACCTTAAGATGCACTGAGATGCAGATTTCTCAGATATATTTGTGTTAGGCTGGCTGTTTTCTATTGAATTATAGCTCTTCTATTTGCTGTAATTCCAACGGGAGAGATGAAGGGGACCTCTCACGCCACCATGATTCTGACATCACTTTCGATCTAGGGACATTTTGCCAGATGCCTAGGCAGCCAGTGGCAGAGAAACAGAACTGGACTGGAATCCCTGTCTCTAAAATCTCGAAATGGCTAGTCAGGGGCTATTATCCTCTATTTATTCATCTATTTTTCCACTCTTGTTATCAATTGTATTTACATATTTATTCAAATTTAGTATGTATATGTCTGGCTAGACTAGAGGGATTATGGGCTTCCTACATTGCATGAATGTATTATGTTTTAATCAATTATCCTCCTGCTTTTAGACAATTTGATTACTTCTTATTTTTTGCTGTTATAAAGTACATAATACTATCGTTATACATAAATTTTTAAGTACAGTTCGCATTGCCTATTATTTTCTTAAGATAAATCGCTTTAATTTACAATACTAAGCAAATTGTATAAACATTAAAACTCCAAAGTAATCTTCTGAATTTTTCCAACTTTTGAGTAAGTTTTTGAGAATACCTTACTCAAATACTGGGTTTTATAATTTTAAATAATCTTCGGCAATTGGAAAGTTTAAAAAATATATCATTATTTTACTTTTACTTCTTTCTTCATTAAGGACATTATATTCTCATATGTTTATTTGACATATTTGATTTCCTTGTTCAGATTTTTTGCCCAATTGTTTTTCAGTGTTTATCTTTTCTGTGTGTGCATGTATGTATGTAATTCATAAGAGATCAACATATTAATAAGGCTAAACTATTGTCAAATATTTTGTCAATAATTTTGCAGTTAATTGTCTTATACATTTTTATGGTATTTATACATATTTATAGTATTTTGAGCTTCTAGTTTTGATTACATACACACATATAGAGACACATACATATACATTTTTTTTAATTTAGCATGAGCGATTTTGAGGTGTAAAAAAGTTTTAGTATTTCCAATAAATGGTGGTTATCAGTAATGGAAGCTATCGAATTAGTTTATTTGTTTTTTAAAAAAAACTGACTGAAAACAAAAGAGTTACACATTCTGTTGATGTCCTTGGCCTGAATATTATTCTAGAAGGAAAAAAAATCATATTACTGATTTTTGTTCCTTAAATGTAAAGAATATATATGTGATGTATATTCATATATTCTTTTCTTTTCTTTTTTTTTTTTTCAAAAATGGAATCAAATTTCTGGGAGTTCACAAGTATATGAAAATAAGATTTGGTTTTTTCTATATCTATTTTTTCCCCTATAAGTCTGTTGTTACAGTAGTGAAAAAGTAATCATGATGGTCTTATTTTCTGAACTATTAGGAGAAAATCACAAGCCCAATTTTTGCAGTGACATTTATTTGACATTTCTTTCAATATTATACTATTATCTAAAACTAAAACTGTAAAACCATACCTTTTTTTTTTCTGGTTAAAATGAAAGTTGAAGGGTTCTAAAAATGATTCTGAATGTTGATTTTATTAAACAGTTCAATGAATAGGAGAAAAAATGAAGTTTTTAGCAATTTACATAATTATCATTAGTGTATAGTTTCTATAAACTTTTTATTTAAACTGACTAGTCTAATTATAAATATTAATTAGCACTTTCCAAATGAAGAAAAACCAGATCAGATAGTTGATATACTTCCATGAACAATTGTTATGAAAGAAATTACCATTTTCTGTTGGCATTTTAATTATTTTAGTTTACAGTAGAAGCAATATATATATAAATTATTAATCTTTCAAAATAAAAAGCATTGAGTAGATAAATCACAGATCTATCCAAGAGCAAAGTGTCTAATAATTGACATTTTATTTATAGTTTAGTTCAGAATAATTTGTCTATTTAATTTAAAAAAATGAGGGAACTGAATCTTACTAAAACAATCATAAAATATTAATAGTTGAAGATTAATGAGCTGAATTACAAACATGCCACAGAGATATTGTGGATTTGGTTCCAGACCACTGTGACTAAAAATAATAATGTATACACCTTAATTAAAAAATACTTTATTGCTAAAAAAAAAACTAACCATCATCTTAGGCTTCAGTGAGTCATAATCTTTTTATGGGGGGAGGGCCTGCCCTAATAACATCAAAGATTAGTGATCAAAGATCATCATAACAAATGTAATAATAATGAAAAGTTTAAAATACTGTGAGAATTATCAAAATGTGACACAGAGACATAAAATAAACAAATGCTATTGTAGAAATGTAGTCATCAGACTTGCTTGAGGCAGAGTTGCCAAAAACTTTGAATTTGATAAAAGAGAACACAATAACTACAATGCACCATAAAGTGAAGAATAATAAAATGAGATGTGCCTATATTATTCTCCCTCTGCTAAATTTTTTTCAAGGGCATCTTTCTAGTATAATGTTATATTAGAGGACAATAGAGGCAGTTTAAATGAGAAAGATCATTCATTCACTGGTTGGCCTACAATTGAAGCCATCACTGTACTCAAAGTTTCCTGAATTTATCCTGATTTTATTCTATTTTACTCTATTTATACTATCGTGTTATTTCCTCAAAGACATTTTTATTAGAATTAAGGAAAACTATAATACCATTCATTCTTATTGAACAAATTTCTATTTTTCTTTAAGAACTATCTCAAACATACTTTTTCTGTGAAGTCTCCCAGACAGACTAAGTCATTCTGTTTTTTTTTTTTTTTTCACATTTTTTCTTGTAATTTTCCCTGTGCATTTTAATGAAATGTTTACATGACCTCTTTAATCTTTTACACTAGGACTGTATTTTACTTGTCATAGCACTATTAATGTTATAAGAGGGAAATAAATACATAGGTACTCCCATCTTCCTTTCTCATTCCTTTTATTTCTTCCTTCTTCCCTTTCTCCCTCATCCTTCTACTATTCTTTTCTTTTATAAATATATATACATATATATTTATATATCCCATTGAAGAACAAAATTGTTTTATCTCTTTGTTAAAATAATATGCTTTATAAAATTATCTTTATGATTATCTTATATTTGGCTTGTATACATTCCATTTCAAGGCCTTATGTAGGCCCTCCAAACTCCATCATCATTCCCCATCCTCACTCTCATTCACAAATCATTTATTTTATTTTGCTATGAAGAAATAAAAAAAGCAACAGAAGAAAACTTCTAATAGCTTCCAGCAAAATAACTAAGAATCTTTCTTTTTATGGAGCTTCTGTTCATTCTAGTCTCCAGCCTAATATCAACATCTTCATACATGTCCTAGATCTCATCCTTCCTGGCCTAGTTAAGGATATCATTCAAGTAGCTTACCCTTCTCCAAAAACATATTTTATCTCTTTTTTGGATCATTCTCATCAGCATACAGACATGTTATTTTTTCTTGTACTTTAAAAATACTTTTTGACCCCACTTTACTACAAGTTATTGCCCTATTGTTCTGGTCTCTTCTACAAACAAAACAAACAATCCTCTCAAAAGTCAGTCTATACTTCAGCCTGCTTCAAATTTTATTCTTCCTGTGGTGGGGAGAATTCTAAGATGGCCTCCAAGATTCCCTGCCCACTTGATGCACACAACCTCCATAATTCCTGGTACTACATGGATGATGAATTTACTTCTCTTGCTAACATGTCATGTGGCACATGAGGAATCTTAAGATATATTATCTAGGTGAGTCAGAAGTGATCATGTGAACCCTTTAAATGCAGAGAGCTTTCTCCAGGTGCTCACAGAAGAGGAAGTCAGAAATTCAGTGTGAGGAAATTAATATGATAGAAATTCTCTATTGCTAACTTTGAAGATTAGCAGAGCCATATGTCCAAAAATGTGAGTGGCTCAGTAAGAACCTGAACAGAGGGTTGTGCTGAGCCAGATCTAATGTAGAGAACTGTGGGCTAACAAGTAGGTGTTGTTTTAAGCCACTAAGTTTATGGTAATTTATGTAGCACTTGAAAGCCAATACGCTTCCCATTCTCCTTTGAACCCAACCTAAGCAATCTTTAGCACTATCATCCCAACAAAACAGGTCGTCTATGACCTCCATGTAAATAAATTCAGTGGACAATATTTGATGTAGATAAATTCAATAGACAATAATTTCCTGACCATTAGCAGCATTTCACCAAGTTGACCATTTTCTTCTTCTCCACTAAGGCTCTGTGGAACACCATTTCAACTTTCCTCTTACCTCACTGGCCTCTTTTCTGACTCACTAAGACTTTCTCAATTTGATTTCTCAGAGACACTCCTTCTAACCCTTCCTCCTGTTTCTCTAGTGCTTCTTTTTGATGTCCTTTGCTCATTTTGCCCCTTATCTGATTATCCATATGGAACATTCCAGGCGTTCCTCTTCAAAACTCTTTTTTTTTTTTGACCACCTCTACACATTTTTTCCCAACCCATAATCCCCCACTTCTGGCAGCCATCAATCTGTTCTTTGTTTCTATGAATTCAGTTATTTTTATTTATTTTAGTTATTCAGTTATGTTTATTTATTTATAAATAAATCATATACTATTTGTCTTTCTCTAACTTTTCTTTGTCTTTCTCTGCTCTGATGCCTCCTTGTCAAACTTTATTCTTCACAGACTTCCTCATCTTAGTAAATACCAACTTCATCCCTCCATGTGCTTCAGTCCAAAAGCTTAGAGGTTGGCTTAACTCTTTCTCTCGTGCTACCTCTCACATATTCAACCTATCAGTATGTTCTTTTAGGTTATATCTTTATTACTGTTGGGGAGACCTGAAATCCGTTGTTGCCCTAGTAGTGCTGAGGGGTACCTCAGTTCTTTTCACTGACACATTAAAGAATTACAGCTCAGTGAGATTTAGGAAAGGTAAGATTTATTAAAAGAACATTTTTAGGAGACGGGCCATGCCAAGGAAGGCTGCAGCCTCCTGGAATTCGGGAGATAAAAAGACAAAAGATAGAGTACGTTCCAAGGGAGAGGCAGGTTATAGGAGGGCTGTAACCTTGTGGAAGGGGAGAGGTCTGTATTATATTAGGGCTGTGATGGGAGGTTACAAGGGTAGTTCTAGATGACCAGCACATGAGGTCATTTTGATTGACATTTAGCTGTTATATAACTCAACCTACTGTGCATGCAGTTACACAGAATTCAGTTTGTTATAATTAGATTTATGAACTTCTGGGCATAAGCATGATATTATAATGAGGCTGAAGTGAAAAGAGGGTTAGAGTACTCCTTGCTGTGCAAGTGTTTGTGATCAAATTAAACCAGCTGTAAGTTTATGGCTCTTCATTCTTTTTTACTCAGGATGCAAGGGTGATATATAACTACAAAATGGGTGTTCCAGGGAAAGCCTAAGAAAGGTCTGTGGTCTGGGCCTCCGTTCCTTTGTTTCTCTGTCGCTCATGTCTGCCTAAATACCTAACACCTTCAAAATATACCAAGAATCTGATTAATTCTTATCATCTCCACCTCTAACTACCTGGTCCAAAGCATTGAATTCTCTTTCTTGGAGGCTTTTACTGCTTAGGTTTTTACCACCATCACCACCACCACCAGATAATCAGGAATAAAAGCCTTTTTAAATCACCATACATAAAACAGATCACAAAACCCTTTGACAAAAACTTCTCTGGCTTCACATCTCACTCAGGCCTATAGTGTTTATAATGGCTTCCCAAACTCTTGATGACATTGTCTTCAGATGCCTCTTTGATTCTGTCCTACTATTTTCCTTTTGGTTCATTCCATTCCAGCCACACGTCCTTTTTACTCATTTTCCAGCTTGGCAAGCTCATATCATCAGACTTTTGCAATTGCTGTTCCCTCTGCCTGGGAATGTCTCTCTAGGTATCCTCATAGTGCAATTCCTCGCTTATTTCAGACACAGCTCAAATCTCTTATTAGAGAGGCTTTCTGTAGATATCAGAATTATACAAATTCTACATGTAATTTTTAAGAGTAGTTTAAAGTTTGTTTCTTCCACACCAGAATGTAAGCTCAATGAAGGAAGGAGCATTTTATTCACTCTTGGTTCCCCTATACTTCAAAAATTGTTTAGAACATAGTTGACACTTATATTCATGAATGTGTAAATGAAAGATTTCTTAAAAATAATGTTCAAACCAACTAAACGACTCAAAAATTTCAGTGAGGTTTCATATAACTGATACCAAATAAATAGTTCTGCTAAAATTACCTTGGAACACAGAGCTCCCTAATATCCCAACTTAACCCCAACCCCAGCTACTTGAGCAGTTCTTCAGAAATGTTGTTCCATTTAATAAATGCAGTATATTTTAGGAGATAAGGCACTGTTATTCTCCCAAGGTCTTAGATTCATATTTAAAGTGAGCACAGTTGTATCTATCTCCCAAGGTTGTGGTATGTTTCAAATGAGATGACATATGCAAAACTTAAATTCCATAAAAATCTATCTTAATTTATTGTTCAGTGATTTTTTTTATAAAGCATTATACTTGGCAATGTACAAAAAAGAGCAAAACCATAACAAATCAAATTTTCTTATCCATAATAATATTCAATATCTAACAGATAATTTTTCTTACTTGTTCCTCTATCTTCTTTATTATAAGCTGAAAATAACATCTAAAAGATTAATGAGGCTCAAATTAAATATTTTTGACAAGGTTATTCTACCTAGGTGATGTGCGTACCTTATTTTGTATTATAATAGGAATCATGCAATGCCTGCCTGTATTACCATCAGTGATGCAAAGATTTTAAATATGTTGTCAGTCAAATCCCTCCATTGTTCTCTACTAAATGAATAATGGTTAGAAGGTGAAAAGGTTTTTTCCTCCCTGAAATTTTCTGAGTCCTAACTGATTGAACAATTATTACAATTTGCTCTTGATCTACTGCTGAGCCATAAAAGAAAAAGAAAAAATTATGATTCTCTCGGGTATAATCATTATGCAAATGACCACTTATATTAATTTAAAAGCATTTGGAAATATTAAAAGGTTTACAATTGAGCTTTTGCTAAAATAGTTTATTAAATGAAATAGAAACAGGAAATTATATAAAAGAATCATATAGTTCAAAATATTGAAAATTATATTTCTAAAGGCAATTTTTTTATCTAAAGTTAATGTACTGTATATAATTTAATGCATGTTGTTTTCTTTCAATCACATAATAAATTCAACTGAGGTACATAATTAATTTTCTGTTAATTCTAAATCACACATACATTTCACTTATTTTTAATATGTAACTGTTAGATAGTTAGGTAGCCATGAGTGACGGGAGTGAAGGCCTGACTCTGTAACCATGTAAATGACAACACTGATAGCTCAAGCCAAAAGGCCACCCTTAGGACCTCCCGGAGGAAGAGTTCATTTTTCAAATAACAATACTCTTATATCCTGGAGTACAAGGAAATAAATGACCATAACACAGCAACCGGTTTTGGCCAGCAACAAACGCTTGTGCAGTAAGGAGTACTCTGACCTTTTTTTCACCTCAGCCTCATTGAATGCCATCATTATAATGTCATGCATATGCTTGAAAGTTTATAAACCTAATTATAACAGACTGAATTCTGGGAAGTTACATGCGCAGTTAACAATATATTACATAATAGCCAATTGTCAATCAAAATGACCTCACACATCAATCAGCTGGCACCACCCTTGTAACCACCCATTGGCCCAAATATAAGACAGACCTCCCCACCTCTGCTAGGGTACAACCCTCTCTGAAGTAGTTCATTTCTCTCTTGAAACCTACTTCAATAAATCTTACTTTTCCTAATCTTCGCTGATCTGTAATTCTTTACTACAGGAGCAGAAAGGGCCAAGGTCCAAAGCACCCCTGGGACAACGAGAGACTTAGATTGCCCCCAACAGTGACATAACTGGTAATCAAAAAAGCAAATATCTTTAGTTTTGTTTACTTATTTTGCTTATTAATATATTGAAATTGGAAGGCAACTGAGTCTGGGCCACATGCTGCCTGTGCCACTCAGTCAATAGACCGACATAGGAGTTGGGCTATTTAGAATAAGCATTTATTGTCAGGAAACTGGTGACAGGCTAATACCTTCAAAAGCTGCTCTCCTTTCTCAGTTCAGCTTAGGATATTTAAGGGAAAATCTGGGCATTATTCCAGGGGCTATGTGATGGTTCCGGGGGGTCGTTATGCTTCACAGAGCCATTCCTCTGGCAATGTGGTCCTCCAGTGGCATTAGCGACCCAGGAACAAAGATGGGAGTAGTCTGGAAAGAATGCTAGACCAGAAAGATTGTGATCAATAAGCATAAGGGCATTAATCATAAGTTTCAGGGCAATTTACTATGGCAGGGGACGTTCCAAGCTCTGGGTCAAGCCACTGGGGACAATTTATTGTTAAGCTACAGGGCAAGGAAAGTGAAGCTGGGGATGCTGTGAGGCCTCTACTACTGAGAGAGGAGAGGAAGCATCTGAAAAAAAGAAAAGATGCAGAGGAAAGGGCCTGCAGAAATAACCAATTCAGCTGGTTAAAACTGCTCTCTCTTCCCCCATTCTACCCTATGCTCTACAATTAATATATTTCCACAGTTGCATCCCCCACCTCAAGAATTCTTCAGCCCCATCCCTATCTCTGTAGCTGTGTATGAATGTCAAGACTGTGGGGAACTGTTTGTTTTGTTAGAGCTCAGCCTTTGGATAAGGAACCCTCTGAGCCAGGGTAACATCAATGAGTGCTACTCCCTGTGTGTAAGTTAAGAGCCTAGTCTCTTTGTTCAAGAATCCGATAAAGGTGCTGATAACACCAAGGTATCAGACTCTACAAAACAAACAACCCGAAAGACCAAGGGTCTGGAAATTCCTCCCCTGCAGCCGCCTACCAGAATCTCCTCCTCTCCACTCTGAGTAAGGAGGGACATGAAAAACCTCAAACAAAGGAATCACGCACCCCTTGCATGGACACTGCGAGGGTATATAAGCTGTAAGAAATCTGACCAAGGGGAGATCGTACTTTGGGTCTGTTGAATGCCCCATGCTCTCCGCTTGCATTAAATTCTTCTTCCTCTAACAGTTGTCTGAGTGTCTGAATTCCTCCATCAGGTGTCACCTCCTGCAACACTATGGGGTCCCAGCCAGGCCTTTCTTAAATATAAATGTAATAATCCCCCAAAAATGTAAATCAAATAAAAAAATTATGGTAGATTAATAATTTGAATGAGGAAAAATAACTTTTATTATTAAACACTATATATCTAACAATAAGCATAAACAGATTATCTCAATAAAGCAAAATAATATAATTGTATAATCTAATAAACAACACGTCATCATCATATTTCTAATTTCCATCTTAAAGCATTAATGAAGAAATTGTGATTTATAGAATGAATACACATTAAAAAATTTAATTTTGTAATGATTTAATCAGTATTCTGTTTGAACATATTTGTCATTGCCAATTATTTTTACAGAACTTGACAGAGGGATCAAATATTTATTTCCATATAAATAAAAAATAATCTTAGTTACATTTGCTATAATATCCAGTTAAGAATTGGATTAAATAGAAAACAATTTGGAATTGGTTTATCATGAAGCTGTATTAAAGGAACTACTGTAGGGAGGAGGCAAGAGAATTAAAACGTTAATTGAGCCACAATCAGAGTCTGTAATATGCTGATCAGTCCTGCAGCCAGGCCAGAAAGACACCTTCAGAACAAAGGAAGTTCTCTGCTGGGATTGCTAACAACGCATTCTCCACACCTGTGAAGGGGAACTAGAAACCAAGAGTCATTCCCTATGGCTAAAACTATGGGGAACCTATGAATTAAAGGCCGGGAACTGCAGGCCTTTCACTGTACATATTCTTCCCCTTCCTCACTGTATGTCCATATCAAAGGAAATGGGAACTACAGAATGACATATAAACTGAATTCTCTGAACACTCAGGGTCCCTCTCAGTGCCTTTACTCTCTTTCTCATTACCTTTCCACAGCCCTCCTCTCACTGTACCTCTGAAGGGAGACCACTCTCTGTGGAGTATTTTCCTTTTCCTAATAAACTTTCCTTTTGACTCTAACTTTGGCGTATGAGTTGAATTCTTTCTACATGCTCTGCTAAAGGACTCTCTTCTTCTCTCTGTTCAGGGCTCTGTCTCCCCCATGCTCGGGGGTGGGGGTGGGGAGGTGGAATTTGCCCTGTCTTGCATCAGAATGATGTATCTATTATTGGTTTTAGACTGAGTCTGAATGCCTTTTTGTTCCATACCCCACCTCATCTCCACACTCTATATAAATATTAGAAAATGTATCATTCTTAGAAATAAAAGAATCATAAGTTAATAAAAATTTCAGGTACCATTTAAACCTACTAAATTAACAATTGATGAAGAAAAAACCACAGGCCCCAAATATTGTCACTTGTGCTAAAGCCTATGATATCAAACCTAGATTTAATGTCATCATTTGTTGTTTCAACCTCTCACAAATATATAATCTTAATCAACAAGTCACATGAGCCCTCTCCATTTCCCCATAGAAAGAAAAGGCCTACTGCATGATAAAAAAAAACTTGCCTTCCCTGCACCCCAAAAGGAGAGTTTGGTCTAAAAATAATCCTTTCTTTTATTTTGTTAACAGCTCTCCTGTCCCACCCTTCTTCCTATAAAAACCTTCCATTCTGTACAATCCCTCAAAGTGCCCTTCTAATTGCTGGAGGGGAAGCTGCCAGATTCATGAATTTCTCAATGAAGCCAATTAGATCTTCAAATTTATTCAGTTGAATTTTTTTTAACACAACTTAAAACAATTTCTTACTAAGCTGCTGGTGACATAAATTATGTAGAGGTGGTTGGCCAAAGATTTGAAAAGATATATAGTTCTTATGTTTTGATTTAGTTACTTAAGTCAAAGGAATTTCTATTAAGGAAATACTTTAGAAGAAGCAAAAATGTGTATATTAATGATATAGATTGCAGGGCTCTTTAAATAACACATAAGTGGAAATTAAATTTTCAGTACTAGGTAAACAGACAGTAATTTTTTTGTTACTCTATATCAACTAAATTGCTATGAAATGGATAATATGAAAGATTTTGTACATACATAAAAATATTTGACATAATATAAATTAAAATGAATAAAAATGATGTACACATCATGATTACATTTTTATAAATTGTATATCCTCTTATGGAAAAAAAAAGGTTCTAAAGAAAGTAATATCATAATGGGGCAGGTCCCGGTGGGTAGTCACACCCCAAGCATATAACTTCTTTAGTAAAAGGTTTATCTTTGCCTTAAGCAAGACCTGTCTATTTTTTCTTGAATCAGATTAACACACCTTTGAAATAATACACCCTCAAGAGAGCACATAATCTTATAATTCAATCCCTGCCTTGCTTTTTCTCACTTTCATGTAAATCTTCTTTACCTTTTCTTCTTAATTTTAAATGCATAAAAGAAATGGCAAAACTTATTCTCAGGAGAATTTGAGATAACATCGCCTAGCATTGCCTTCAGTTTGGCCCAAATAAACTCATAAAAATTATCTACAGGTTTAAAGTATCTGATGGCAACACATTTGACATAGATAAAATATAGGAATTAAAAAAGTTTTAAATAAAGTAAAATTTTAGATTTTATGCCCATTATCAACAGAAAAAAAAAAGAAAAAGAAGAAAAAAAGAAAGAAAACTATTCTATTTGCCAGGCAAATTCTATTTACTTTGATGGTCAAAATTATTTCTCCATTACCTTTGTTTTGTGAATAAGTTACCAAACTCAAGTCTGGCTGCTTGCCCCTTGTAAACTGATAATTTGAGAGAAAAGAGTTTGGTAGAAGAAAATCAGTTTTACTCAAGAGCCAGCAGAGGGAGGGGACGAGGTGGCCAAGGCCATCTGTCTTGTCTTTTCAGCCTTGGCTTGTTTCTCAGGCCACCTAGAGGGTAAGCCTGTGGAACGAAGGAATGAACAAGGAGTGGGGTGGGGAGCTCCTCTTTTTGTAAAGAGTTAGTTGACATGGGCAGAACTGCTCTCTTCTCAGCCTGCTCTCATAAGCAACTTGGAACTTATCTGCTCCTAAGTAAAATCTTCTATACCTGGAAGTTTTAGAGTGAAGTATTATAGGCCAAAACTTTTGATGAGCAAAAAGACTAACCAGTATGCAAAGTATATAAGGGTAGGTAAGACATAAAGCAATAATTTATGATCTTTGGAGAACAAATGTTACAAGATAATATGGGCTTCATTGTGGGAAGGAGGAACCCCACTGTCTGGACTCACCTTAAGTTTAGCCACTATAAATGATAAAATAATAAAAGTAAAAAAAAAATTTTTTTTGATAGATTGGAAATTGAAAGTTTAAGGAAAAGAGAGTTGTCTGCCAGGTTCATATCATATTCAATGCTACCAAATACATTTTTGATAATCCTAATGGGTTATAAATAAGTATATTTGCAAAATACAGTAGAATGTGGGAAAAGATTATTTGCTCTTGATATCCTCAGGTTAAATACATATATAAAACAAATTAAGAATATTGATAAAATATTTTTTAACTTGGGCCTTTTACAGCAGTAACAGTTGGCACAGCAATGAGTCTCTCTATGCCACTACCTTTACCTAGGGGCTTTACAAAAAAGGGACGCAGAAAAGATGGCTGTTACATGAAGAATGAATATTTCATATAGTCTAAATTCTCTTTTGTCATCAATTGATGAGCAATACATTTTTTTAGCCATCAATTGTAAGTGAATATAGAACTTTTGCTTCACTTCGTTCAATAAAGAGAAATTCATTACTTTATGAAATAGGCTAGTTCAGTGACTGATATCTCTTATAATAATCTCTTTGGATCCCTGATTTTTGGAATTCTCTGAGCTTCCTGGGGTTTTATGTCTGTTTCTTTCACCAAGTTAGGGAAATTTGCCATCATTATTTTTTCAAATAGCTGTTCAACATCTTGATTTTCTTCTGTTATGCCAATCAGACAAATATTTGGAGCCTTAATAGTGTCTCATATTCTCCTTAAATTATTTTTATAGTCTTGGCATCTTTTTTCTTGCCATTCTGATTGAATGTCCTGACTGGCTTTCCTATCTTCTAGATAGGGCATGTGATCCTCTTTTTTATTCACTTTGTTTATTCCTTTGTTTATTCCATTTAATATACTTCTCATTTCAGATAACGTGTTCTCCATTTCACACTGGTTCCCTTTCATAATTTCCATTTGCCATTTTTAACTCTTTGTTGGAGTTCTCTACACTTCCCAAAAGTTCATTGAGCATCTTTATAACTAGTGTTTTCAGCTCTGCATCTGTTAGATTACTTGACTTCATTATATCTGGATCTCTGTTCTGCTCTGTTATATGGTTTCTGCTTATTCGTCTTCCCATTTTGGCTGCCTTTCCATGTCTGTTTCCATGTACTAAGCAAAGCTCCTAAGTCTCTCATTCTTATTAGTATGGATTTGTGAAGCAGGTGTCCAGTGGCACAGTCCTAAAAGGGCTTCAGCTGCAGGCCAAATTTAGCCCAAACCTCTTCCTCTCTGGATCCACCTGTTAAGATTCAGCAAGCAATCCACAGATGCTGTACTTGTAGTTGCCTCAAAAGGCCACACCAGAAACCAAGGACAGCTGCCTCCTCCACTGTGAGTCTCGGCCACCAGCACCTAACTCACTGAGGATACACCTGGATGTAGTTTGTGTGGGGCTGTGAGTTGGGGGAGGCAGGGTTTCAGGGAATCCTCTGGGCTGAGAGACCTCTGTTATCCAGTTTGATGACCTCATGGCAATGGCAGCACTGGTAGAGGGGAGGACACAACAAGGAACAATGGATACTGCCAGCACTTCTGTACTGAGCAAGTCTCGCCTCGGCCCTCATTCTGACAATGTCTCCCTGGAAGTCCCTGGTGCCCCCGACACACAGCAGAACAGGCACTGGTGCTCAGAGCGAGCAGGTCCATCACTGCAAAAATCTCCTTGTGGATACAGCCCCTTTAAGAGGTGTCTGCTGCTGCCACTGGTGCTGCCCTGTCTCACTCAGCCACTCAGGACTGGGCAGCCCCATGTCCTCACCCCGTCTTACCTTCTGCCATTGCAGGGTGCTTTCTTGGATTTCTCCATAGTTGTATGGCTTGTTCATCTAGATCCCAGGTGATTTTTTCTTGCTGCTGCTACTTATTTCTGTCACAACTTTGATTTGGTCACCAGAGGGATGAACAGAGCCTCTATCATCTATGCCATTTTTTTCTCTCTCCTCCTTGCAATCTACTTTGATTTATAATTAGCTGTGCTTCAATCTTACTTTTCACTCAGATATATATTCTTGATACAAGGTCTGTGCTTGATCCTAAGTTCATGGTGATTATACTGTCTTTCATAATTTTTAGAAATTTTGTTTTTTTAATTATATGACTAAGTTTCCAGTTAACTTAGATATGATTCAAATATGGACATGTGATACTCACAGGGAGGTAAAAACTTGACTTACTATATTCATATTTTAGTCAGTATGTTTGTTGATTATTATTGATAAAATATTTCCATAATTTTTTCAAATAGAACAATTAGATGATGTGATTAAACACAACTTTAAAATCTAGTATTCTAGGACAGATGATACCAAATGACTATTAAAAATCCATAATTTTGACAAGTACTGTTTTGTGCAATGATGGTATAGCATTAAAAAATACAGAAATTTTCTTTGCTCATGAGTATTACATTCTGATGAATATAGTTAACAAGACAATAAAGAAATAAGATATAATAATTACAGAGTTAATTGCTACAAAGGTAATAAAGTAGAAATTAGAAATATAGATAATATGAAATAAATTGAAAGTGTAAAAATATGTACTTGCTATGAGTAATTGTTTTAATTAAGATTGTTTACTTTTTTAAAAATAATTATGATATGTTAATTGAGAGATAATTTTATTTCTCCCTGATACCTATATTGATATATACCTAAAAAAATAGCTGTGCCTACATGTTGACGAAAATTTACAAACTAAATTTAAATAGCAGACAGTGCAATTTAGCATGTTATTAAGTTGAAAGACTGAAACTTTAAAATTTATTTTTTATACAATTATGGGATATGAGTTTGGAGTGCACAGTGAAACATCAGACTAAAACACATTCATATAATAATCTGGAAACACATACAATTCATTACATTTCATGCGTCATTTGTGTAAAACTGGCAATGTGCTGTAAGCATTTTAATGTAGAGAAATAAAAATTATGGAGGAGTAGATAATTCAAAAGATCATTAGCGAACACCTCCAAGCTGAGTCAAGTCTTAACTTCAGTTCTTTGGAAAACAAATGTTGCAAGATGATAATTTTTAGAAATAATATAGTGAAGTGTTTTTGGTTCAGCATCTAATAAACCATAATTTATATCTTAAAATCAACCAAAACTGACTTGTATTTTATTTAAATCCTCAGAGAAAAAAATACTCAAAAAAATAATATTCATTGTAGGGACAACAAACTTTTTTTTCCCCTCCTAGTGTATTCAAAGATATTATACAAAGCAACAATAACAGTGATGTGGGGGAGGATAATTTTCATCCTACCTTTTTAAAATTCTTTTGTGTGGATTAATAATCAAATTAACATGAGACAGATTTTAAAAAGAAAATAAGCAAATTTATTACATATGTACTCACAGGGGTTCCACAAAAATATGAGACTGAGAACAGATCAGGCAGTTAAGACTATGCCCTCTGGAGCTAAGGAGAAGTGGGAGGTGGTTGGGACTTCAAAGGAAAGGAAAGCAATTCACATGGAGATGGAAAAGTAAATGCTTGGTACATAATATTTTGCTGGGCCATCTTTAACAATGGGAAACAGAACGGACTTTGATCAAATGGGCCTTGCTAGGTCCCTCCCTGTCCATCACGCTTAGTTCTTATTAAACTATAGCTATCCATGATGATATCTCCCTTCCTGGAGTAGGTCCTCTATCTAAATTCTTTTAGGTAGTTAGAGGAAGGTTATAGATTTTTCCTGAGTCTTTCGTTTTTTTAAAATAACCAGCTTAAAAGAATCAATTTTCGAAAATCATATTGTGAGGTGAAAAATCCTGCTTTCCCTCAGTAATTTACCCCTGAATATTAAGCAGATTTAAGATGAGGGACAAAATTTCACTCACTCTACAAAACCTGGAGCTGATTTCCAATCCAGTAACTATTTCATTCAAGACTATTGTAATCTCAGGGGGAACACATTCATTTTCAATCATTTATAAAATGTATAAAATAAGTACTTGGACCATCTGTCAAAGAAAAATGCAGGAAAAAAACTTGACTCAAAATTTATAGCCACTCTATTCATGCATTATTTTTACAAAGCATGTTAGTTCCATGAACAAACACTGAAAACATTTAGCACATTGAGAGAAACACAAACCCAGCTTTAGACAGCTATGTGTACAGTTCTAATTATTGTTCAGTGTTATTCTAAAATATGGAAAATACCATTTTATATACATACATATTTACAAATGTAGATGTTCAGTGGCATAGTCCTGAGAGACGTTCAGCTGCAGGCCAAGTTTAGCCCCAGCCTATGCTCCTCCAGTGCCACCTGTTAAGATTCAGTAAGCAATCCTCAGATGGCTGACACATGTGCTATGCTTATAGTTGCCTCAAGAGGCCACGCCAGAAACTGAGGCCAGGTGCTACCAGTGCAGGGCTTAGGGCTATTCAGCAAGGGGCATAGGGCATGCCAAGGACACCACTGGTTGTGGCTTGGGTGGGGCTACAAGTTGGGGGAGGCAGAGTTTCAGGGAGTCCTCTGGGTGACCTCTGTTATCCAATCTGATGATGTCTCAGCTATGGTGGCACCTGCTGGGAGGAGGGAGAGCTCAAAAGAGGAAAAATGGATGCCTCCAGCATTTCTGCCTTGATGAAAGCCTCGCCTCTGGCCCTGACAACTGAAGCCTGACAACTCAGTGTACCCCCCATATGTCCCTAGTGCCCCCAGAGCAGTCAATTCGGCTCTGGAGCCCAGAGTGAGCAAATCCATCCCTGGAAAATTTTAGTCCCAGTCGCGGCCCCTTTAAGAAGAATCTTCACCTGCTGGCTGCAGCTGCCACAGCCTCTCTCCCTCCACCCAAGCAACGATGGCAGAAAGGAAAAGAAATAAATCTCTGTGGAAGTAAGATTGGTGAGGACCATTGTGAAGTCTCAGAGTGTAGAGATCGGGGTTAGCAAACTACTCTTGGGCCAAGTCTGGCCGATAGCTTGTTCTGTGTAGTCCCAAACACTGAGAATGTGTTTACATTTTAAAATTGGAATAATAATGATATTTCAAGATGGAAAAGTTATGTGAACTTTAAATTTTATTGTCTATAAATAATTACTTGAACACAGGGAAAAAAAAGGTCAAGTACATTTAAGAAATCCTCAGCCCCAAATGTTAACATGTAGAAAATGCCTTTGAGGTACCCCAAGTTATGTCCATTGTTTCAATATATTAGCATAGTTGTCCTCAGCTTTATGGTCCTGGTTCACTATTGTCACTTAAGTCCTGGATGCGACTCAACATAACAAACAAAACATGATAACAGAGCTTTATTATTTGACATAGTATATAGTGAGGATTAGAGAAGAGAAATTTCTGGGTGAGTATTAAGAGAGGACTGTTAAGATAATTTATCATAATACTTATAGAATTTGGTGATGGCAATGTGTGCTCTAGACAAACAATTGGGAGGAAATAGCAAATCTGAGAGACATTTTAAATGGACTAGTTACAGGTTCTGGAGATTATAGCTTTGCTAGGCCGAAAGCCTATAAAAGCTCTCTAGCTGATGACCTCATGGTAAATGATTGCCCAATTTGCTCTAATCTTTGCCTAACATCTGGTGACTCACAATATGAATCTGTCCCTCCAACTGGACTTATATCCTCACTGTCTCCCTCCACTCACCTTACTATTACCCCCACGCTGATGTATATTTACTTCTAATGTGCCTTCATTTCTCTACTCCACTAATTTTATTTTTACTGGTCTTTTTTCACTATGTAAATCATACGTCCTCCCCAATCACATATCTAACAGCTACATTGATCTCTCTCTTTCTTAAAGTTTGACTAGTCTATATCAGATCATGTACTGACTTGTCAGTGATACTACCATTCTCCCTTGATGTAACACACTCTCCTTTCCTTTATTCCCTTTCTGTCACAAATGTCTTTCATTTCCTCCATAAAACTGTACCTCCAATTTATTATTTTCACTTCCATCACTCTGCCCCCCCTTTTGTCTGTGGTTAAATTACTTCATGCCTGAATGACATAAACACTGACCAGCAAAGCTTCCAAGTCATTATGTGTCAGACTCTGCATATCATCCCTTTAAGTCCTCATAACAGCAAGCCTATTATCCCATTTTATGGATGAATAAGGTTGTTGAATTCTTCTCATTACAGTATGAGGGAAGTTAGTTTAAACTAAAAGTCCAAATCAAGAACCATCACCCTTTTAAAGTGTCTTGTACGTCATTTACCAATAAATTTATAAAAATTCTTACTTTCCTTTTGTTAATTATGTCTTACAAAACAAAACAAAAACAAACCAAGTATCATGATATATGCCCTTTAGAAGAATGATGCAATTCAACATTTGAGTTGATGGACGTTTTGCTTGAATAAAATAAACTATATCACAGTTAGACAAGGGTGAACCAGTGAGAGCACTCCTTTGTTCTGCATAATAGAAAAGGCAAACATTTTGTATTTCAGTAAGTCAGCTAGGGAGAGAAGGAAGAAAGGGATCTGGTACAGAGAGACAGATGTAGTAATAATTTGTGAGAAAGTGATGGGACCAAGCTAGGGCCTTTAGAAGGAAATTACCCATGTGAAACTTCATATAGTGAGCAATAGCTCATGAATTTCTGTAAAATGACACTTGGTGTTGATTTTGGTGTTATTTTTTGCTTGTTTTATAATTCTATCATTTCCCTCCCCCCAGAAAAAATTCTGTAAAAAATTATTAAATACAACTTTGAGCTGGTGGTGATTTGCAGAAATCGTCATAAATCTAGAATTGCAGTAAAGTGAAAGAAACCTCAAATTCACAGTGGTGCCACAGAGAGCAGGAAAGCACGGTGCCCAGTGAAACTGGCTGCTTCTGTTCCTTCAAATATAATTAGAAGAAAGTGGCCTTTGGAAAAGTGTGTGTGTGTGTGTGTGTGTGTGTGTGTGTTAAGGAGTTCTTATTTCACAGAGCTGTGGATATTAATGAGAAAGGCTATCCCCAGAGCCTGGAAGAATTGGGTTTGTCTAATTAAACTATTATTATAAAATAAATTTTTCATGCTCAAAAATCCACAAAAAACTCCTTTGTACTCAATTGAATCTAATTTATTGGACTAATTTTTTTAACTTCCACATAATCTAGTAACATCCTATTTATTTTTAAATTAATTCATTGTCATTTCAATCAGTCATCCATTGTTTTTCATGCAGATATTCACTTACTGCCTACTTATAATACCTGCCAATATATAAGGAATTAGACATCTTCATATATGGTTTCCACCCTCCAAGTGTTCATTCTACCCCAGAAATCCAGTTCTACAAACTGTCTTCTTACGACGTGCCTATTTTACCTTTTCCTGTCCTTCCTCATCTATTTTTCTAAACTTCTTCCAAATGATTTCTTTATTCTTTAAACAATTAATTGATTATTTTTGGCCTCATCTTACACAGACTAACTTGTTCTTTATTTAATAACAGAGATTTCTTTTGTGTCTCCAGTTATATTATAAACCCAGGGAGGACCTCTCTCTTACTGTTTTATTTCTCTAACAGTAATACAAAACAACATGGTATGGTTGGCTGAATAATGGCCCCAAGATGTCCACATCTTAAAAATCCAGAACCTGTGAATGTTATCTAATATAGCAAAACAAAAATGCTTTTGCAGACATTATTGAATTAAGGATCTTGGGGTGAAGTATCTAACCTTAGAAGAGGTAAGTAGAGAGAGATTTGATTACAGTAGAGAAGATGGCCACAAGACCAAGAAAGTAGAGAATGAAATGATGGGGTCAAGAGCCAGTAGAAGTGGAAGAGGCAAGGAACATAGTCTTCCCTGAAGACTCCAGAAGGAGCCATTTTTCCTAAGTCCTTGATTTTAGCCCATTAGTCTCATTTTGAACTTCTAACTTCCAGAATGACGGCAAAAGAACTCTGTGTTATCTTGAGCCCCTAAATTTGTGGTAATTTGTTACAATGGCAATAGCAAAAAAACACAACTTGGTATATAGTAGCAATTTAGTAATTAATTGACCTTTGGACTCTGGGCTGTGATAAGGACTTTAAGCAAGTACTCCTCTGCTTCTCTGTTAAATAACAGTTACTTCTTCATGACCTGTTTAACTTAGTTAAGACGCAAAATAATATACATTAAAAAACTTTTTGTTAAATCATTTCCCAATTTTTATGTTAATTGGTGGTATTTAGATATGATGTATTTATTTCTAAAAACCAATGATCAATGTTTTATATCTATATATGGAGAAAGGGGGATAATAGTCAACATTTTGCTAGTCATACAGTTTATTCTTCAATCTCTTATGTTTACAACATCTACTTTTTCCAATTTTACATTGTTGCATAAATCAGCCCAGAACCTTTCTATTATAAAAAATAATTTTCTCAGAAGGATGTTTTAATTTATATTTTAGAAAGTATATATTTTGTCTTTTCTAAAAATTGGAATAATTTACATGTGCGTGATTCTTTTTAAGATCGTAAGAGAAAAATGACCTAATCTAAACAGAACCTTTTTTAAGAAATATAAATGCCAGATACCACTTTATTAACTTGAGAGCCATATATATCCAGCAAATGTATCATATGTGACAGGTCACCTCACTATTTTGATAACTGTAGGCCTCACTGCTCTATGTTTATAAAAACAAAAGGGGCTTGTAATATAGCTCATTCAGAATTTGTTATGGACTGAATTGTGTCTCCACATAATTCATGTTAACACCTTAATGTTCAGTACCTCAGAATGTGATTGTATTTAGAGATGAGGCCTTTAAAGCAGTGATTAAATTAAAATACTAACCTTAGGGTGGGCCATCCTTACAAAAAAAGGAGCTTAGAACATCCAAAGAGACGAGGAACATACATGGGAAGGAGGGAAGACGATGAAAGAGGCAACAAAAAGGTAGACATCTGAAAGCCAAGGAGAGAGGCCTCAGAGGTCACTAACCCTGTTGGCATCTTGAACTTGGACTTCTGGACTCTAAAACTATGACAAAATAAGCTTCTTTTGTTTAAGTCATCTAGTCTGTGGTATTTTATTACAGCAACCCTAGCAAACTAATACAGAATATACAGAATTTTAAGGTGTTTTATGTGTCAATCAAACAATGATAGATTTTGCTAATATATATGCAGTATATATATATGCAGTATTTTCTAGTTTTTGTAGTTTGTGTAGCCAGGATTTCAGCAGATTTTAATTATTAATATTGAAAGTACTAGCAGTACTTCTAATGCTTATGCGTACATATATTTTAAAAATCACAAACACATACACAAATGAGGAGAAATGTTATTCATATTTAGCCTACCTAAAATTTTAGCTCTCCAAAAGTTGTCAGAATATGACCACATGGCAGAAAAGATATGCAAGAAAGTTTTCAGTCACTCTTGGGAAAGAAAATATGATTTGAAATTAAGAGGTGGCCTTTTTTACTCAGGAACTGTGGGAAGCAGAATTCTAAAAGTTCTTCAAGATCCCAAGCCCTTGTTGTACATGCCCTGAATCTTCAAGACAGTGAATATGATGGATTTTTACTCCAATGGTTACATTATGTTATATGACATAATTACACATAAGAAAGGAAATTTAGCCAGGTGGTCCTGATCTAATCATATGAGCCCTTTAAAAGCAGAAATTTTTCTATGGCTAGTTTGCAGAAGTGGAAGTAAGACATTCGAAACAAAGGAAGGATTTGATATACCATTGTTGGGTTGAAAATGGAGAAGGCCATGTGGAAAGGATCTGAGAGTAAACTATGTAAACTCTTTAAGAGCAAAAAAATCAGGATCTCAGTACTGCTACTGATAGTAGCTGGATTATACCAAGTAACTGAATGAGCTTCTAAGCAGATTCTTTCCCAGCTCCTTCTAATGAGAACTCATCTTTAGCCTTGTGCTTGAGCAGAGAACCTAGCATCATCTTACTGGACTTTGGACATAGAAAATTATGAACTAATAAAGGAGTGCTGTTTTAAGCTTCTAAATTTATTCAGCAATAGAAAACAAATACAGGAACTATTTAAGGGGCTATAATAGTACATTCAGTCTTCTTTAGAGCCAAAATTAATTCCAAGATTAAAAAATGAGTAACATTCTTGTATAGTAAACATCTTTTAACTTTTGAGCTTAATGGTTTTTAAATGTTTATTAAAATATTATATTATTCTCTAGTAACATAACTTTGAGGGTCATTAAATGAACATTGTGTGTTTTATTGTATAGGAAAACTGATTAAAATTCAATTACAACTCAACCAATCTTTACATTACTCATAACCATTAGGAACCAATTTTGTAAAAAATCAATGATCATTGCTTTTTAATAATTGGGTCCATAGGCATAAAAAAGATGTCATCACAAAATAGGTGTATAGTATATGTAAGAGGAATATTAACGTACATGTAATATTAATGAATGTGTAACACTAAACAGAAAAAAAGCACTTTTCAACCAACTGGACTGAACATAGATGGGAAGGTAGTTCTTTTGAAATAGAGACAGTTGTGAAACAATTAGGAAATAATCATGTTGGAGAAAGAAATTTTGAACAATGTGGAAAATCTGCATGGAAGATTATTTTTTTGCAATGTAGAACTGCAAAGAGCTATAAAGCCTACAAGCCTAATTATCACAGAAGTCATATTTACATTTGAAAGATCACATTTCTTACAATTCCTTCCCTACACAGATTTATACAATAATAATTAGAAACAAAAACTGAAAAGATAGTTAAAGTATGGGCTCTAAACTCTGGGTAGTTGCAACCAAGATCCTATTCCTTAGGATCAGCATCAGGGAGAAAGCATATGTAATATGCAGAAAGAGTAATTTTCAGAGAGCATATTAACTTTGGATCAATAAAAGCTAAGCAGACAATACAGGTTGGAGATGCTGAAGCAGATGAAGAAAAATAACCATGGTAGGCAAAGGGCTTCACCAGGTAAGAATAATGAAAAATGATCACCAAACTACCTAAAAGAATTTACAATCTTCATAAATTGCTATTTTAATAAATTACATATGGCTTATTTCATAGTCTAGGTTTTTATCTCAGTTCATCTTTAATAGCAGCATCCAAGATAACTAGCTATATGACCTTGGACAAATTGTTTTACCTATCTGTGCCTCAGTTTCCTCATCTGTAAAACATTACTTAGTTTATAGTGAGAGAAGCTAGCTCACAGGATATGGTGAAGTTTTATAAATTAATATTTATAATGTGAATCATTTAGAACAGCATCTAGCATAGCTTCAGCACTATATAAAGGTGTGCTTTAATAATCTTTAAAACACTGGACAAAAAATTCTTTGATTAATGTGTGAATGCATTAACAAATGAATCAACAAATATTTTGATTATCTATTAGGTGGTAGGCACCATATCAGATGCTGTGAATAAAACAGTGCCAGATACAGTCCATGTCTTCAAAGACTTTACAATCTAGTTTAGATTAGGTAGGTAAGTAACACAAAATGTCAATATCATGTGAGAAGTGATCAGGAGAATTATAAAATGGGAATAATGATATCACCTACTTCTCAGATACCAATGTAGTTTCAACTGGTAATTCCTAAAAAGATTTTAGTACAATATTTGACACAAAGAAAGGACTTAATAAAAGTTAGCTCTTATACTTGTGTTATATTCTTTTTGCTTGTTTTCGTATCTGTTTTTCCATTAGAGCGTGGGTTTCTCCAGGGTAAAAAAAATTATTCTCAATTGACATTCAACATTTTTTGAACAATATATGCCTGATATTCAGTACTAAAGACATAAAACTTAACACAGTGTTCTTGCTCTCAAGAGAAAGACAGACTTGTATACTTTTGAATTAAGCATAATGTAGTAAACATAAAAGCAATGATATAAGCAATATACTGAAAATTTAGAGAATGGAGCAATATGTCCTGAGGAAGTGAAAGTTTCCAAAGGACATGTTACCTCACTTGGATTTTAAATTAAAGTTAGGACCTTTCCAGCTAACAACTGAGATGGAATGAACAATGTAATAAAAAGATATGATCAATTTAGAGGTTTTAGGGAAGGTTCTTAAAGACAATAGAGGGGGGGAAAAGTTGGGAAGGGTATTAGATATTGGAGGGCAGACATGTGGGTGATTGGGACACCGGGTTCTAGATAACTTGTATTCGAAGACATTTAGATTAGGTATAAAGAGCAGTATGGAACATTACATCAACATTCTTGATGAAGCATTATGAAATTCTCTTTTTGCTTAAGCTTCTGTGGATTTGACCTTTAGAGTTAGCTTCACTTTAAGGAAAATAACTCTGACTGAAGGATTCATAGGTTGGTGGGTCTCTAGGTTGGTGCCTGGATCTGATTTTAATATCTGCTATTGTGTTTACAAAACACTATGTATTCTATGAACATTTCTGAAATTAAACTGAAATTTAATGGGCTGAGGCCAAAACTGTTTCTTACTGAACTCACAATAAAAATAATTTTTGCTAGAACTGTCCAGACTTGAACATATTTAAACCTGTATCCTAACAAAAGAGGCCTCTTATCCCACAACCTAATTATTCTAACTAGAAAGGTGACTCCATTAAGAAGGATTGAAATGGGATGTTCAAAAGGTGGGAGCAGATTTATTCCCAAGGTGGATGAGCATTTCCCGCTGTAAATTTTTTTTGTTCAAGGTATCGAGGAGTAAAAATATTTTGCTCCATTTCTGTTTGTTTTGATGTCATAGAAGAGAGCAATTAGATATGTAATTGTTGAAACTGTGAGAGTTAGGATATGTTGTCATAAGTTTCTATTTGTATTCTGAAAGGCAATAGTGCAATTGTTTCTGAACTAAGTGATTTCCAAAAAGGAAAAATGGGAGCGTAGAAAACTAAGATTCTAAATTTTAAAAATGGATTTCTTCTCTTCATCACAACTAGTTTCAGAATCTTTCCTAAAATATTTTCTCAAACATCTAATAAATGTATTTATTATTCATTCTTGTAGGATCACAGTGTATTTGCAATCTATCATTTAGCCAACAAGGGTCTAAATTTTGTAATAGGTGTGCCTTTGTATACAGTAATTAAATTATGATTAAGTCAATTTAGATGGGTACTTCGCGGTGTTTATGTTTAATTTGAAGGCAATAACAGTGTTAGTCATACTACATGTCAGTCATAGCAAGTTGCCTAATGAGATGTCTTTATTAATATATGAACATTGAAAACTTTAGTTTAGTAAGACTCAATCTTACCAAAATGTGTAAATCAAGTCATGATATCTCCAAAAGGAGACCAATATTTTGCACTGTATATAAGATTTTTTTTTCCTAAAAAAATGATGTGTTTCAGGTACTATCATGTATTCCTTTTACTTTCTATGACCCAAGTTACCGTAGACTAAATTTGAATTTCTAGCACATCGATCGAGCTCATTTGTGTACATGGGTGAAGTGTACAGAGAAAAAGCAAAGATCTACTTTCTGACACCTATCATTTAATTAGTTGATTTTTAAGTAGAGGGTATCTCATGGTCTATCTTCTAAATTAATGATTTCTCATATTTTATCCACTGCCCATAGATCCCAGAGGCAGAATATACTTTTGTTGCACATATTCATACTCGACAGGAGGAGTTTTATAATTGCCATGGGAAATGTCCCTCCATGCCCACTCAGTCATAATATTAATAGTCATAAATGATGTAGTTATTATACATCTATATATTTACACAGTTCATGTATTTTTTAATTGATTAGAATTTAGGAATGGAAATCCCCTAGTAACAAAATACGCTTTTCATCAATTTTATCCTCTGACTTTCCAATGCATTCTGTGTCTGATAATGTCCATTTAGAGATAGAACTTTTATTACATTCAATTTTTACCAGCATGGAATAAAATAAAATAAAGGTAGCTATTGTTTTCTTCTTCTTTTTTCTGATTGGTCAAGAAAAAGCTACTTCATACTATGATTTATAGTTTGTATCATCAAGTGGCCCATTCTGCAAGATCAAAAGTATAAATGATATATTCTAGGCTTACAAGAGAACAAACTGTGAAGGTGAGCAGGAAAAGAGAAAGAATCATTTTTAAACTCTAAAAGAAAATTTGATCTTATGTCATATTCTCCAAATAGTAGTAGACTGAGGTCCAATAATTTGTCTCTTCAGGGCTACTACTTTCAAGACTTCTGTAGGGTAGAATTAAAAAACGAAACATGTTTCTCTGGGCTTAAAGCATTTTTTTGTTTTTAGTATTTGTTCAGTTATTCCCCTGATAGGCATACTGAACTATGCTGTGTGAGCAGAGTTCTTCAGCAGGGTTTCAAGTCATTTTTATTTTGGCCCATACAAATAAAAAGTGGAATTTTCTGTTTAAACAGATTGTTTACATAATGGCAGCTTGACTTTTAGTCCAGGCTTTCCAGAATGATAAGACCAACAATCCAATTAAACTTTGAAAGAAAAAAAAAATTACTTTACTTACACTGATGATCACATAAAGAATGCTTTCATTTAATAAAAACAATGTAAATAAGATGAATGATTCCTGAGGAATAAAATTTTCTTAACAGAACCTCCTGTTTCATTCTGGACAAGTGCATAATGTCATTTGCCAAGAATTCTTTATTTAAGATGCTGCATTTATCAGCTTTGATTTTAAACCTCTCTAAGATGGTATACTAACTTTTCTAAGATCCAACAAGAAAAAATAATGTTCTACATTTTACTTAGGGAGCCTATTCTTTCTTTGAGCTCAAAAATGAGTAGTACAATGGAAGAGGCACAGGTGCTTTAGAAATGCTTTCTCGTTCTATCAAAAGTTATCTCACAGAATCAGGACAGATATAAGGACATGATCGATGGCTCAAAAATAGCTGGCAAAACAGCTTTGCTTTGAGTTTCCACAAGGATCTGGTACTAGAAGAAACTATGTAGACTGTTAAATTACCAAGGAAACATATGCCCAGATCCTCCAATTTCCTTCCAGAGAGAGGAGAGGGAGTAGATGGCCAAACACAGGCATAGAAGCACGGCTAATTGACAATAATGACACACTTATCCTTCATAAAAGAATTACTCATTTCACTCCCATTTCTTAGTCTACTCTAAGGTCTATAGCATATTTTTTTGCTATTCTTTATGCTTTTGTGACTTTTATCTTTTAAAATCTCCACCTTTTAAAATTTGTTGTGCAATTTTATATAGTTACAATTTTATATAGGCAATAATGTATAGTTACATTTCTATAATGTGTTTTAACACTACCTACTAATATTTTCTCACATGTCTCATTTGTTTTCTTAAATCCTGGAAAAATCCTCAAGAGGAAATGTTAACTCCTTATAACATTTCTTCTTAGAAATTTTCCCATACTGGGAACTTCAATAACCTGATAAAGAATTTTCTTCAGAGTATAGCATGACATTAGGAAGACTTGGTTAAAATTAAATGCTTTACAAAAATTTAGGTTTCAATTTTGCAATTGTCTTTCAAAAGTAATTGCTGGATTTACAGGTAAGTTTTGTAAAAATAACTGAAGTTTCCCCAACCTGGAATTTGCCAGAAATCTTCCCCTCCAAGGAGAAGGAAAAGGAAGAGATAAGGAAGAAGTTATTTTCAACTTTTATACAGATTATAAAAAGCCAAAGTGTTTTTAAACTACTCTTCTTACCCTTTATAGATTTTATACACAGCACACTCAGGATTGAGAGAAAGAATTAGAGTTTCAGAGAGAAAAGAAAAGAAAAGGTGATTGTCTCTTAGGATTCTCTCAAGATCACAAGAAAAACATTCAGATTTCTTGAGAATTTCAGAATTCTTCTGGATCAACAAACATGCAAATTTCTGGAGAGAAATGGAAAAACAAGAAAAGATGTCCTTATTTTTTCTAAAATGTTGGCTCCCCAGGAAGGAAGGTGGAGGAGGACTGTAGTAGTTATGCATATACCCTATTTGCTATCATTTCAATTTTCTCAGGGAGAAATGGTTTGAGTGGCTTCAAATATCACAGACCTAAAACAACTGAAGGACACTGCTTTCTATAGTTATCTCTGGACCTGGCATGGCAGTGTCCTTTGAGGCTTCAGTAAGAGTGAATGAACCATTCTAGGAAAGTCTGGACAGGGTTATATTCTCTTGGAGTTTTTTGGGGGTTTCTGACCATGGGCCTCTACAGTTTATCTTATTTTCCTCTTACCTTTTGAATGTACTTGGATGTGCCTTATTTCAAAATGCTCTCTGAAAGCTGGGAGGTAGCAGGATAAGGTCTGGAGAATACATAGTCAAAAAGTGCATATAAGAGTCTGACTCTTATATGCACTTTTAATGTAAAGAGGTAAAACTTCTAGGAATTTGAGGGTCAAGCAATGTCTTCTCTCTTCTATACCAGACTTTAGAACCAACAAAAAAATAGAAAGGAATCAGAGATCAAAATTAGAGGTTTATTACAGATGAAAGCTAGGCTGGAGTACATTGCTTAAGTGTGTGGCCAAATGGGCTTGCTAAAACTGTCCCTACACACACATTCCACCCAGACCTTGGACTACCACCCTATCTCCAAGGAGAAGTGAGATCCATAGAAAATACGCTGCTTCCCTATGGAGAGGGACTAAAAGGCAGAGGAATGAGTACCATTCTAATGGGGATCCCTTTTCAGAGAGCAGGAGCTTGGAGTATATTAGTAAGTGTTCCTCAAGAACAAAAGACACTCGAATTTTCCTTGTTTCCCTTCTTACATCGATAGGGTAGGAAAATTGCATGAAATTTGTCACAAGCACACTACCAAAGAAGAGAGGGTATCCATTTTACTTATATTTTAACTTCGATGTATTTCTTAGAAACCTAAAAACTAGAGAAACATTTTATATAAATGTGGACTTGTTTTCCATTAAATTCTGAATGCATTTATTTATCTTTTCCAATGAGCCCTAGTACTATAATATGCCCTATGAAAACAAAAGGGTTTATTTATGTCAAACAATTTGGGGAACCAATAGATATTCCATTTACCTTTTAGAGGTTTACAATGTTCCTCAAATGTGAAAGGCTCTGTGATATCCTACTGTAGAGTTTGATGCTGTTTAATTTATCATCTCCCAAACTTTGAGCCTAGGATATTTTGTGACCTAGTAGTTATTGTTGTTTCTTAGATACACTTACTTAAATTCTGAATAGCTGCTTCTTCCATGAAACACTCCATAGAAAATGCTGGGTTTGGAAACTACTCAAATAAATTGACCCTTGCATCACCCTTATGAGAAAGATGTACCATGATTCACATTTTTCCATACATTTAAGAGGGAGCATGTTTAGACAAAATTTCCCCCGAAATTTCAGTGTGCTTTATAAATCTTAGCTTGTCATAGTTTAACTGGCAGCAACTTTTTCTTTTCGAGTTTTGCATAAAATAATAGTGTATCCTACAACAATGATGTCTTATTCGATTAAATATACATGGAAAGACAGGGTGTAGAAAATCTGTTTTCTTTTTCCTATATGTGAATGTCCAATACAATATTCTAAGTCAAGAGTATCCTTATCATCTAGCTTAGTGTCTGGTATATGGTAAGTACTTAAGTTTTGGTAAAATTAAAGAAATGTAAATTTATATTTTACAAAGATTTTGAATTTCATAGGTTTCATGGCTGGAATGGAAACATATGTTTTCTCTAGAATTGGGTAAAATTTTCATGGTAAATTATTTCTTCTGGACTCTTTAAGAAAGTATTTGGCATCTCTTTTGATGACATTAAACAATGTCACTTCTCAATTTCTAGGCAGCAGAAGTTCACTGTTGCCAGTTTAGAACAATTTTGCATTATAAATGTTATGTTTCTTTTGTTTCTTTTCACTTCCTCTATATTTTAGTCTCTATTAAACACATTTGTCTAATGTGTTTTAATTATGAGATTGCATTCATTTTTGATGGCTTAAAATTATATTGAAAAAGCAAGAAAATAACATTGCAATTTTTGTTTTTCTTTTTAGCTGGATGGCTGTTTCATTATTAATTTGGTGCCTTAGCCATATAGGGTCAGTACTAATAAACACATTCTGTTGCCAAAGAGCTGTTACAATGATGGCTTCCTAAATAATGGCAGCTTTTCTACCATTTAATGCAAAATAATTTTACTTTGCATTATAAAAAGTATTTGTCAGTATCAAATTATCTTAGATCTCTGGCTAGAGATTAATGCTTAATCATTATTCTGATTATCTCAGATAAGTAGATTGTCTTAAAAATTGTGAGAGATATCAAACAGTAATTTTATTATTTTAGAAAAAAATAATAAATTTTATAAGCAATACAAAGGTAAGCTGCTAACTTTCTGTCTATAGAGACAAATACTTGTAAGATCCTAAATCAATGAATTAAGATTTTTAGATTTAATGTGTCACCTGTAAATCCCACTGAATAAGCCCAATCTCATGCTTTTTTCCCCCTTACTTCCCACATCATACATTCTAGATTCTTCAGATTCTTGCTAGAATAAAAAATCATTCTCTTATTAAAAGTCGATTGTCTTCACAGTGTAGAAACTAAACATCTTATATTTCCATATTTATATTGCGTTGTCATAGAGGAGAGTTTGGGAAGAGGAAGAAAAGTGTGATCCATCTAAATAACCATTATTTCAAAATTGTATTTATTTTTCTTTGTTAAAAAAAATAGTGGTTAGAAGTACAGTAGTTGAGTATAATTTTTCATGTGATTTTCTAAGATATTCATTTGAAGAGCATTTCCTCTGTTATACTGTCAATACTACAGTTCAAAATGTGTTTACACAGATGACTGTCAAGATGCCAGAAGTGAGTGATTTCTACTTGAGAATAGTGTTTGAGGGATTAACATAGGCAAAAGAATAATGGAAGAGTTTATGTTTTGTCCTCCTAGGACAGCACATAGAAGGTTAAATACTTCAAGCAAAGGCAATCATGGCCATCCCTAGAATCCTTAAAAAAGTCTACTACAATACCCCAAAGAAAATTGGATAATAGATGAAGATTAGTTTCTAGAAAATGTTTAGGACAACTTAACAAATACTTAGAAGATATCCATGGGATGAAGGAAATGAGTTCAAGTTTTATCCTGAATCATTTTTGTTCCAATTTAAATGCTAATATAACCAGCTTTTCTGTCAATATAAAATATAAAACATTTATCTTTATTCTTCTTTTCCCTTCCTATAGCTGTAATTACCTGTTTTTCTCACTTAAGTGTAATAATGAAAAGAATACCCGTTCTAGAGTTGCACGTTCCAAATATTTTATTAGACTTTAGTACCAGACTCTACACAGAGCATGTTTAGACAAAATCAATCTCTGTCAGCATCTGCTTTCTATCATTTTTCTTCTTATTGTTTATTTCTACTTTCTTTTCCCAAATCTCCATCTTATCCAGACTTTCCCTCATCATCCAGGAATTAAGAAACACCATATCTATGTCAAAAGCCTTCTCTAAATGCATTGGGTGAACACAGTATCTTCCTTGTACGCTTGAGGAGCACCAGGCTCAGCTCATCTCTGCCACTGGAGCCTCTAATCCATTATTTTTCATCATCAATAAACAGAAGCAATGACATTCTGAATGGGTGAGCTCAAGATTTTTAAATTAAATCATCACAATGTTCTGTATGACAAGAGACTAGCAGAGCTGTCCTCGTCCCTGTTGCTCTCTGTGCTGAGTTCCCAGAGATAAAAAAAAAAAAAAAAAAAAAAATGCCCACCCACCTTCCTGCTGACTGACTGCCTTTACATTCCTCGTTCCCCCTCACCTCAACTCGCCCTGTGTGGAGATGCGCCATGGGCTCAAAGAATCTTCATGAAGTGCATTTTTAATTTTTAATTTTCTCTCTTCCTATCTTAGCATTGAACATATCATAGAAGTTATAAAAATAAAAGACTTAGACATTTGTGGTTTTCTAAGAAAAGCATCTCAGATTTAGAGTTTATAGCCTCTAGCACTCGTGAGGAATGTATTCCCCTCTCAGAACAGTCACCATTTTCTATGTAGTTACCTCCAGGCTGGGATTTCAGTACTGATGACATGATGATTAAGCCACATATTTTGTTTGCAAATCTCACTTCATTAAATCTCACTTATCTTTATATTCATATTCAATTCAATGTAACCCAATGTTGCCCCTCACTTTTTTTAATACCTTCGTTATCGCTAATATCTCTAAACATGCTTCCAGAATCCGTTTTTTAATTAATTAATTAATTAATTAACTTATTTATTTATTTATTTTTAGGTGAGGCAACGTTTGGTTGACCTCACAGATTACAAGGAACTTGTCAGTTTACAATCCTCATTTTTTTTAAATTTCTTTTTTATTTTTACTTTTTGTGCCTAAGGCACCTGGTCTTCCTAGGTGATCTCCGATCCAAGTACTAATCAGGCCCGACCCTGCTTAGTTTCTGAGATCAGATGGGCTCCAGCTTGTTCAGGGTGGCTTGGCAATAGACTGAGAACCTGTTTTAATACCCACTTCTTTGTAAAGCATTTTAATGCCAGTTTAGGCATCTTTTGTTAACCCCTCCTCTACTTCATCAGAATCTACTCTTACTTCTGAGTAGAATTTATAAGGAATAATACTTGTCAGTTTTAATGAACTAGCACTGAGCCTTCTCCACAATAAGCCCTCAATGATACCTTTGCTGGGATGGATGAATAGATAAACAAATGGTTAACTGGACAAGAATTCATTTTATCTTATTTTATTTTGTGCTGGGCTATAAATTTGTTATAGGCTTGGAATCATTTTGTGGTTGAACAAGTGAAGGTAACTCTCTGATTCATAGGCATTTTTTGAATTAGGGTAGACTTGCTCAGTATTGGCATCCTGACCACAAAGTCCAATTTCATTTATTACCTCTTTCTATTAAGTTACATTTTTATCTCTTGATCACATTATAAACACAGTAAGTATATTCAGATTACTAGGAACAAAGAACAATGTGTGTGTCTCTAACAGGCTGCTCAGTTCTTGAAAACATGGTGTCCTATTGTCTGTAATTGTGCTGATCACCTTCTTATGCTCTTAACAGAAATCTCCATAAAGCATCCTCACCCATCTTTTTGCAGTCTGTCATTGCAATTTGTAATTTTTAGAGTGTATTTTTATAAGAATAGAATTACACATTCTGAAAAACCATGGCAGTATAATCTGTGAATTGGTAAGAGACATGCTGTGTGGAACTCAAATTTTCAGACTATATTTTTTGAGAGTTGATCCACATTTTTCATTCAAGAGCAATTGAAATTTTCTGAAATTCATTAGTGTTTAAATAATTGTGTGTAATCTTATTTCTGGATAGATTAGTCAACTATAAGACAATTTTATTAAATATATATTTTATATTTTAAAGTTTAATATTTTTATTTATTTTTAAAGGAATATGTAATAGAAAAACATACATTTTCTTTCAAGTAGTTCTTTAGGTTAAGAGATAGAGGATTTCTAGTAAGGAGCACCATCTAGTGGTACAGTTAGAAATGTATCAAAGACATGTATTTTCTAAAAGAAAAATTATTGCTAAAAACTACTTCATACTTTCTCATGTATTTTAAATATCTTTGTGTTTGTGTGTGTACATGTGTGTAAACGTGTATGTGTATTCACTAATGCATATAGTTAGGAAGTGAAATTCAACTTTCCGTATGATAATATTTTTGCTATATTTTATAAAAATGACCAGAATAAGTATTTAAACATTAGTTACTGAATTTGAGACTTTATTCACTTACTTAGCTGATTTTTAATTTGTTTGTTATGATCTCTTGTATATAGCATATGTATCTCTTAGATATTTTCTGAACCACTGTTTATGTTTAAATTAAAGAATGAAACAAATATCTAAAATGTTAGGTGTGAACAAAAGTATGGTTTCTAGTATATTTCCAGTTAACATCCCCATTTGTTATTCAATATGAAATCCTTTCAGAATTCAAGTGAAGGGTAAAATTAAATTTGTCATTTCAAAACTAGTCAGCTGAAAATTTCAAATCTCTTAGAAATTATGTCGCATCTAACTTTCTACTCTGCTTTGGGACTGAGGGTGAGAGAGTGACTACTGTGAATTCGGAGGTGAGAAATAAAATTATTCTTCATTTTTATGTCAAAGGCTTAAATTATATCACTGGAGTGACTCATTTGTTCCAAGGATCAGAGTTAAGTTTAAGCAAAATACCTCAGAGTTCGTTTATTGTAAGTCATCACAGTATGATATTCTAACACTTAAAAACGGGGATCTCCAAAAAGGATGTTTGACAGTCTAAAATTTTCTCATAACTTTAGAAATTATTTCATACTGTGATCCATAAGAAATTGGTAGACTGCTGTGCCAATTCCATCTTGGAAATCACTGCACCCAACATTACTTGACAGTTTTACTTTCTAATTCTGAAACAAAACAACAGCAACAACAACAAAAAACTTATATAAAACACCTTAAATTATTTCTTTTTTCATGAGTTACTCATTTTTCCTTTATAATGTGTTTTAATAACTAAGGAAATTTTATGCTTAGTCCTCCTATGAATGGTATGTACTGCAAAAAGTGAAATAGGAAAAGCAGAATAAAATATGCCTATGTGAGTAAATTCCTTGTAAATTAAATCCATCTTTTTTTGTTTCTAAACAGAGTATATTTAGCATTGAATGGTACCTTCCTGAAGGCAGGTATTGTAACTTATTTACCAGTGGATTCTCAGCACTTAGCACAAAACCTACACTAAAGTAGGAATTTTAAAAAATGTTTAAAATAAATAAAAAGTTCTCTTTCTAATAAGCACAAATTTTAATTTTGGGCAGGATCAATTATTATTGTTAGGATAGAAGTAATCTTTGATTTATACAATTTTTTCTGAATGCAAGTATATATGTCAATAGGTTTATTTTTATATCATGAGGTTTTATTTTTCTATTTCTATAATACCTTTTCTGTTAATGCCAACTTAAAATTGTGAAATTTAAGCAGATTAACTAGATACTGCAGGATGTTACCACATCCACAATGATGTCAATCTAACAAAAAAATATTTCCAATTAACCTTATTCTTTTAAAACTTATTATGTTAAAAAAAAAAAAGAAAGAAGAAAAAAAAAGAAAAGAAAAAAGAATATGCATCAAATCTACACAGTAAATGACAAGAACAATGAGTTCCCTCTTGTCTCCTTCATATAAGCTACAAAAGGTCTAGTCATTTCTTACACGGACAAATAAAGGAATAAATTATTAATTTTGAGAGTGGAGTTAGGTCTTAATTTACCATCTCTTCATCAGTTTGATATTCACTCTTTCTTCTCGCCCAGGAAACCTTACAACTGTTTCTTCTGATTTGTGTTTCCTATCATCACATCCTCTTCAAGTTTTTCTATTTCTTTTCCTGAGACATTTTATACGAGAATAGGATAAACTCATAATGTTGGCTCCCATTGATTAAGCTTAGTTTAATCATTTGACAGCCCCATGAAGTACAGATAGGAAACTTCAGAGTGACTTAGTAATATAAGGAACACTCAGTATTTCTCAAAGTTAAGATCTGAAAACAGATTGGTCGGATTCTAAGCTGCTATATGAAACAGTCTCTCTATTGGGGACAGATATGTGTGGGGCTAGCAAAAATCTTCATTCCATTCACTAAAGAATTTTTAATTTGGGTAGCTTACTGATATTGGAAAAGTAAAATACTACTACTTATATATTATGTACACTGTATTTAGCTCTTAGGAAGTACAAATAATGTTCAAGGATGTGAATTTGACCTAAGTAACATCTTTGTTTCAGAACAGGAGCTGCTGAAAGGTGCCAATCTGCATTATCAAGTGAGAGACAAAGTTTAGACTTGAGAGCAGTATTCTCATCATTGTCGTGTCTTCATTCTCATGTCTGTTGATCTCTCTTTTCCCCAATATTACAAAGCAACTGATTGTTAAAAGAGAAATCTCCAACTCAGAATATTAATGAGAAACCTAGTAGTCTTATGCTAAGAGTATTCTAAACTAGTATGTCACCTGTATAAACTCAATTTTACTTTATAAATAAAAATACATTTAATGGTTTTTAATACACATTGACTTTTCCAGAGTGCAAGTACTGTAAAATAAAGAAAAATCGTATTTTTTATTTTTTACAAGATCATTATTAAGACTTGTTCATCTTTCTTTTTTTTTGGTTTGGAATTGAACTTCAGTTATTTTATTGCTGTGAAACACTTTTTCTGATTCATTTCTTTCATGTGTAAAATAAGCTCTAATAATAGCTATATTTCATGATAATTTGTAAAGATAAGACAAGAAAGAACATGGAGAATCAGGTTATACTATAAAATTATGAGAAATAATAAGAAACAACATTTATTATTTACCATGTGTCAGGTATTAGACTAAGTACACTCTAGTTATCTCATTTTAATCTATACAATAGTGGTTTGAAATCCATATTATTATTATACACATTTTATTAATGGGGCAAGGAGAGAGAAGTATTGAAGCTCAAGAAAAAAAACAGATTACCCAATAAATAGAGATTGTAAATGATGGGATGGGACTACATGATAGGGCTTTTTGCAGTATATTACTATAGTTTTCAGGGGAATATCTCAAAAGCATCATGGAATTCTAGTGAGTATTCCATGGACGTGTTACACTGACACACAGCTATCTGTTATGAGAAACCTTTTTACTACATAAACTGAGTGTTTAAGGCCTCTCAGAAAGCATAGTGAAAACAACTGGCTTAACTTTCTCTTCAATCTATTGTTTCTAACTGGTGCATTCTCTCTTTTTCCCTCCCTCCCTCTGTTTCTAACTGATGCATTCTCTCTTTTGCCCTCCATAGCATATATTAAGTTAATTCAGAGGCCTCAGGGACCATGCAAAGAGTCTTGATTCTGACCTTACCATACTTCCCTTCTCCAAAGTACCAAGGATTGAGGGTAAACACTGAAATGAAAAGCATAAGGATGTTCTATGGCCACGCCACCCTGAACGTACCTGATCTCTTCTGATCTTGGAAGCTAAGCAGTGTCGGGCCTGGTTAGTACTTGGATAGGAGACCACGTTGGAATACCAGGCACTGTAGGCATTTAAATAAAATAAAATAAAATAAAATAAAATAAAATAAAATAAAATAAAATAAAATAAAATAAAATAAAATAAAATAAAATAAAATAAAATAACAAATAAATAACTAGAAAGCCAATAGAAATAAAACTCATGAACACAACTTAAAAAAATCCACAGCCATACCCTCCTGAATGTGCCCGATCTTCTCTGATCTCGGAAGCTAAGCAGGGTCGAGTGTGGTTAGTGCTTGGATGGGAGACGAGCTAGGAAGACCAGGTGCTGTAGGTGTAAAAAAAGAGAAAAAAAAAAGTTTACTACAGTAAAATTTTAAAAGTAATAACAAAATTTAAAAAATTGGAATCTAAATATCCATCACTAAATGAGGGTTAATTAACTTTGGTACATTCATGCAATGGAATACTATTTTGTCATTAAACTGTCCTACATATACTGACATGAAAACATTGTGACTATATGTTTTTTCTTTTTTTATTAATTAAAAATTATTGGAGTGATGTTAATAAAACCAAATAAGTTTAAAGTGTACACTTCAGCAGTATGCCATATATATATTACCCCATCTATCTCCCCCTTCCCCTCCTCCCCTCTGGTAACCACTAATCCACAGTCCATGTCCATGAATCTCTGTATGTTCATCATGTTTGTTTGTTGCTTCAGTCTTACATCTTATGTGTGAGTGAAATCATATGGTTTTCAACTTTTTCCATCTGACTTATTTCACTCAGCATAACTATCTTAAGATCCATCCACATTGTCTCAAATGGCAGTATTTCATCTTTTCTGTTGGAGCAGTAATAGGAATTTAGGACCTCTTCAGAGACCTAGATCCCCATCGCCCATCTCCCTCTTTCACGGAGGTGAAGCCCTGGGACAGAAGGACCTGATTGCGGAGGAGGCACACAGCTCACAGAGATGGAGGGACATTTTTAGCCTCAAAGCAGAGATCCAAGAGGTTTGGATACCACCTACTATTCTTGTTAAAGTTACAGATTGTATCAGGTTGCCTGGTTTTAGGAATGGTGAGAATTCAGAAAGCTATTGTAAGACATAAAAGTGGTCAAAAATTAAAAGGGAAACAAGTTCATATCACTGCAACATCTGTGCTATTCATGGGTCCACACTTCACAGTAATACTTTACTTCGTTATTTGAGACACTCTACAAGCAGCCTCTTCTGAAGCGATAATAGAAATCTACCTTTCAATCCAACTAAAGCTTCCCTCTGGCAAAGAAGAAAATTTTCAGCTAGCCATTTTCCCAAATATACTTGGTAAATCCCAGTATTTTAAAGCTTTTTTTTTTTTTTAAAAAAAAAGTGTGTTGGAAGGAATATTAACAAACAATTGATTTATTTTTATTTTCTGACAACATGATTCTTTATCAATGACAGAAATCTACAAAGCTGCTTCAGACTATGCATATGCATTCAAATGGCTGGAATAAAGTCAAAAAACTCATCCAATTAAAGAAAAACTAAAAGAAAAAATTGTCTAATTTTAGTACCTTTGAGATTGATGGTTAATATCTGAAGACAACAGAGTGAAACAGAGTGAAGACGTTTGGTCATTAAACAACTCGAAACTCTAGAATGGCTTTTAATTTATACATTTTATTGTATATATTTTATTTTTATTCTCAAATTTTAATTTTTTTTACAAATTTAATAAATGACAGAGAATAAGGTGGGTTGAAGAGTAAGCCCACACTTGATTAATATATTAAACCAGTTTTTCAAATTTTTTTCCACCACTGGAGGCCACTAATATGTATTTCTGGTTTCTGAACCCTCTCTTTTTTCACTACTCTTTATTATTTTAGGGTATTAAAACCTCACTTGATGTCCCAGTCTTGCCTTTACCCCCAGCTCTGCCATCACTTTTTCCTCTCTCCAAATGTGAAAATAAAGCTCTTTCTCATATAAATTATATACAGGAAATTATTTTCCTTGTTAAGGGTGTTAAAAAGTACAAAAGCAAAGTGATCTAGCATGTGTTTATTTACAAAGAGCTGTTTAAAGAGAACTAATCGCAAAAATATTAACGCTTCCCACTAATTGAGATCCTACCACACTAATAAAGACATTATGTTCTGATAATCTATTGCATGCTTTACTCAAGTTTTACAAACATTGTATAATTGAAACCTCACCAACGCCTTGCAAAACTGAATGTTGTGATTACAATTTTACAGATGAGAAAAATGAGACTTATAGAGGTTAAGTTATTTGCTCAAGATACACGAGTAGACAGTTCTGAAGAATGTCTACAGCATTATCCAAAAGAAGGAACAAATGTTTTTTAAAAAAGGGGCTTCTGCTTTCTAGGATTTACCATTATCTAAATAATGCCACAGATAGTGCTGCTTTAATTAGGTCAAATAGTCTCATTGACTTTTTTACTTTTCTGGATAGCCCTTGAATCATTATTATTCTCATAATCTCACTATGATCTAATTAAAACTGAGTAAAATTGGGAATTTGTTTTGATATCCTTCTATGTTACAATTCTATTTATACATTTCATATATTTTCACTATTTTCTTAAGAGGTTTTACAATAAATGTCCCTATTATCTTTTTATACCTTGAATTCTACTTATATGTGGTTATTATGCAGAGTCATGAGTTATTCAGGCTTCCCTGTCTCCTAACTGTGAGTTATGCTACTTGCTAAATGTCATTTTACTAATTTGAACAGGGCATTTAAAATAAAAAATCTTCTTCCTCCAAAATCCTAGCCACATTTTCTTCTGGAAATATATCTATTTTTTATTTAATTAGTCATGAACTGCAATAATAAATATATATTATGACCAGAGTTATTATTAAAACTTAGTTTGTGTAAGTAGTGAGAGTCAAGAAAGCAAGCTGGATGTAGTGAAAAGTAGTTGTGCTGTTTAATTAGGGGTCAGAAGTGAGGCTAGACTTCAGGCGAAAACAGAGTTGTACCAGTGAGAGACACAGGAAGGCCCACACTCCGTCTTTGTGGGAAGAGGCACTTTGCTCTGTACAACTTTTTGGTCTGCAGCAATGAATAGTTGGGGAGCCTGCTTATTACTGTTATCCTGTTATAATGTGCCCCTCAATGTATCACAATATAATTATGTCAAATCCAACAGTACAACACATATCTAAATTTCTGAAGCAACGTGAAATATTTAAGTCCTTATAATCAGGCAAGTAAATCATGAAACATAAAATATGGCTCTCTATTCTTGTTCAAAGTAAAAATCAATAAATAGCCTGCATTAATGAAAAGAAAAAAACAAAGCTAAGCTAGGAGTGCCATCTAGTGGAAAGATATATTACAACCACAACAGGCTGTCAATTTTCCACAGGCTTTTCTTACAATAAAACAAAAATTGAAGTGGGGAGAGAGCCTGTTGTCCAGTGAAGGAAAGTCCTAGCTAATACCTGGAAATTAAGGAAGGTTGTTGAAATCTAGAGACAGAGGTAATGATTAGCATTGCTTCTTCTTTTTCCTCATAGAAAAACTACCCATCTTAGAGGCAGTGAAGGAAGTGTATGTCTCAGAAGAGTTGTATATACTGTGCCTGACACACAGAGTGAGATCGATCATCATAGCGTGCTCGGATTCCAGGGTGGGAGAGAGCTCTCAATGGGATAACTACCATGGGACAGAAGAAATGGCAAAGAAAATAACCAGATTTTTTTTTTTAATGCAGCTTTCTCTAAAAAGCATTTGGTGATGGTATAGATATGACTTCAGTAAAGTAAATTTTCATAATGGCTGCTATGGAATGTGCAAAAAAAAAGGGGGGCCTGACAGGAGCTTGGAAAGTCTGATGCTTACCCTGGGAGGGGAGTGAGGGTCACTGAGATGAAGATATATGGAATCCCATGTATATACCAAACACTCCTGTCTGGGGGAGGAGTTTGACAAACCCCTGGTAAGTAATATATCTTGTGGCTTTATTTGCATAATTGTCTATGTGTTCTTTAAAAAGTTAAGTGCATTGAAAAATAAGTGTGAGGCTTTTGCCAAACACTATAGTTACCTAAACTTGATGCAAGAATGTGGAAAAAGGAGCTGTTTCTTGGCACTCTGTAAACGGAGTCCTTAACAAATAAAGCTCAAATTCTAGTACTTATTAGAAATGTGGGATTCCAAGCCTCATCTGCTGATATTTGAGGTTTGATTTGAGATACAATCCTGGGATTTACATTCTGAAAATCAGCCCCACTCTGTTGCAGGTGGTGTGGACCACAATTTGAGAATCATTTCTTACTGAACCAAGGGCAAGTGAGCTGAAGCATACTGCTTCAGAGCAAGCAAAAGTGTTGCTCAGGGACAATGAGGTATAATTTGTGTCCCTGTTGTTACCTGGCAGCTCCAGAGAACCTTAAGATTATGCAAGAACCAACTCATTCTAGTTTGCCAGAGATTTTCCCAGTGTTAGCACCCTGAGAGACCTGCCCCCCCAGTCTCCAGCAAATTGAAACAGCTGATCACCCCACTAAAGAAATCTTCTTTAAGGAGTTGTGCACAATTGCAGCTACCAGAAGGAAGCTCGGGAAAGAAGAAGAGGGACTCTTAAGATGATCTAGACGGAGAACCCTAGCTACTGGGCAGTCACTACTAGGAATTATACTAAGAGGAGAGAAGGCCCCAACTGGAGCAGCTGGCTTTGCTGACAACAAGGACAAAGTGGTATTCAGAAATGCCCACTAATTCGACTCATCACAGGGATAGCAGGTTATCAGTCCTAGAAGCAACTTTTTTTTTTAAGTTTTAGTATTGCTTCATTTCCCAAATCATTAAATTAACTGAGGGTATGGGAGAAGTGAATTTGTCATAATTTGCTATTAGGAAAGTCATCGATTTAAATAATGTAAGATCAAACAGTGTGAAGTCTTCTGAAGCCTCCAGTTTCACCATGTCATTCATTTACATCTCAGAGACAGTATAACCAGTCATCTCAGTTTTTCAGTATAACTCTTCCCAAATGAAAAAAAAATTGAAAATATCCCATTAGGAAATCTGGTGAGTTTTAAAACCCCTAACCTCAAGCCAGTTCTATAGACCTTGAATTTTTTGATCTAACCCTAAATTGTCATGTCCTAAAGGAAATGATAGAAGAAGACTTACATGGGGATAGAAGTGTTGACTTTTTCCAAACATAAAATAATAGTTATAAACTTTGTAAAATTTGTTGTAAATTACATCTATTTGAAGATACACATGTTTGATATCAATTTTTCTAATATCATTTAAGGAAGTCAGGTCTACTTTCTTAAACTAAAAACCAGGAAATTGTCTAGCTGGATCTCCTTTCAGAAAACTAAAGCTTTCTTAAGATATGTCCAAGAATAAGATATTTCTTTCTTGCAGAAATGGAGATTGAATGAACTTGAATGGGTGTGGCAGAAACAACCAGCTGCTCATCCAAATCCATGAGTATCTCTTCTTCCTGGACACAAAGACAGACTAGGTTTTTCTGCCTCTCTTGTACTAAAGTGTGGCCATGTGACTGAGTTTTACTCAACAGAAGGGAAGCAGAAATGATATGCACCTACTACCAAGATTGGTTCATGAAAACCCACCCCACATTCTTCTCAATGTACCATTTCTCTTCTATTTGATGAGATGGTATCCCACAAGGTATCCTTGGAAACATTTGTTGAAAATGACAGGACCCCATCTATCTGAGATCATGAATGACTCCTGAGAAAGACAACCTGTCCAATTGTTCATTGGGCAGGTAATCATGTGAGCAAAATTTAAAAAAAAATCTTTTGCATAAGAACCATTACATGCTTTTGTGAGTATTATTAACAAAGTTTGCATATTTTTACTAATTTAAACTAAACTCTAAGACAACTTATGTCAGAGAACTATTGCTTTTAGAGCTTTCAGTAAATGAGAACATCCAGGGGATAAGCATGTACTAGGACAGGTGGCACCTTCTGCTATGGACTCAGGTCATCCCAGTGCAAAGCACTGCCTGTAAGGCAGTCTATTTCCCAGCAGAGTGGTCTTAAATGTGAAGGGATATCACAGCAGGCAAGCAGAATTTTTTTAATTCATTTTTTTAAAAGGTAATAAACAGTATAGTCTCATGGTAAAAAAAAAAAAAAATTAATTAAATTACAAGCGAAAAGAAGTATGTATGTGTCACACTGCTGTTTAGCATTTCTTGTATTTCCCCAAATTGATTAATTAAGTAAGTTTTAAGTTATAAGTCATCTGAGAGGCTTCTGAATGTCATCTCCATATTTAAATAAGTACTTATGTCTCCTAAGGACCTGTAAAGTGAAGAGTGAGTTAAATATGCCAACAGCTTAAGAAAAGGAAACCCCTTAAGTGAAGGAAGTGTTGCTAATAAGTGGAAAGGTTATGTTTTATTGAGTATACACACTTATGGCCACAGTTTTAAGTTTCATTCACGCACCATTGCCAAGATTAAAGTTTATAATGAAATCCCCATTTTACAAAGATGTCAGTCAGTTTTTTCAGTGGTTTTATGATTTAATTAATGACTAAGACAACTTATTTTAAGCATGAGTAGTTTTAACGGTAAAGTGTAGTTTAGATTACTAACTTGATGTTCCAGAGGGACTGTTCCCTTGTGAAAGGGCAATTCATTGTAAGACTTCTTATGGTCAAAACTGTTTTCTCTATATGTCGTCTTTTTTATGATTCAGTCATGTGGTTTCTAGCCAAGTATCTTAATAGCATCTGCTTCTCAATCTGCTCCCACCAAACACACACAATTTCTGTCTTAGAGACTTAGTTCTATATTTATGGTAAGACTATTAGGAGAGAGGCAAAACTCCTACACATGTATCTACAAAGATGTACCTTGTCTAAAGATTAGTGACAACTGCTTCTCACAATTTCACACATACACACATGAAATAAAACCTACATTAATGAGAATTATGTAATGAACCAGGGATAAAAGAAGGCAGATCCTAAAAGACATACAAAAAGATTTGTTACACTGAGCTCTGGTCTTTGTGGCTTCCTATAGTGGAGGAGAAGTAAGATTACTTGTCACATAAGCAAAAGAGAGAAAGGTGATTGGCCTGATAATGAGAATTTAGAATGACAGAGGTAGAAGACAGTTAGGGAGTCATCTAATAAATTGTTATGCTCTAATATTTGGTAAAAAATTAAACATTTATAAAGGTCCTTAACAGAGCTTATACTGGGTATAAAGGACTTCATGATAAAAACTTCTTAAAAACAGACATCTCATAAAGAATGAACCCTAATGGCCTAATGTAATCTTTGGACTTTGGATGATTACAATATGTCAGTGTAGGTTCATCAGTTGTAACAAATATACTACTGTGATGGGCAGGGTAGCGGGGGGATGTTCACAATGGGGGAGATATGCATGTGTAGGGCCAGGGGTATGTGGAAAACCTCTGTACCTTCTTAATTTTGCTATGTATCTAAAACTCTTCTAAAAAATAAAGTCTTTGACCAAAATAAATAAATAAATAAATAAATAAATAAATAAATAAATAAATAAATAACAGACATCTGCTAAGTCTATAATTGATACTAGAATATGAGAGAGAGAGAAAGAGAAAGAGAGAGAGAGAGAGAGAGAGAGAGAGAGAGAGAGAGAGAGAGAATATATATAATAGCTCAATGGCTCAAATTGGGCTATGTCTTAGAGGATGAGCATAATTTCCAAGAAGCTTCTACCCAACTAGAAAACTAGACTCACACACTAAAACAATACAATAATATCAGAAAGTAATATGTGATTAAATATCAAAACAAAACCTCATAGTATTGGTGAAGGAACATTGTCCTATGATATAAAATTTGGAGATATAAATTCTAATCTCAGTTCTACAACAGTTAGTCAGCTGACACTGAAGAGTTCACATAACTTCTTCAGACCTCACCAAAAGCTTGAACTACATGATCTCTAAAAGTTCTTTCACTTCTAAATTCTGACTTTAATTTTAAAGATAATCATACTAAGCCAAGAACATTTAGAGAAACTAAGACTTGAAATGGGCCTTAAAGCAAAAGTAGGTCCCAGAAAGTATCCAAGAAGGGTGAGAAAGCTATGGAAAAAAACAACACAAAACAAAAACCTAATACAATGAATGCTATGACATATCCTGACATATCCATTTACCTGTGAGAATTCATCTGAGTGGAGTAGAAGTTCTATGTCAGAGGCAGCAGCCAGGTGAAATGAGATCTTGAGGTGTTTTAAAAATCAGGGTAACAATTCTGACACGTGTTTCTAAAAGAAAATAGGGTAGATACAAGTAGAGGCTAACAGAGAAAGATCCAAGTAGTGAGGAAGTTCTTCTAGGAATGAAATAGAACAGAGAATCAAAATTATACCTTAGTGAACTGAAGCTATTGACAAAAGGAGTAGCTGTTCAAATAGTATGTTTTGATAAAACATAGTGGTTCTAAACTGCTCCTAAAGCCAAAAAAACAAGACAAAACAAAACAAAACAAAAAGAAAAAAAAAGAAAAAAGAAAAAAGAAAAAGAAAAGAAAAAGGAAACTTAAAGCTCTTTTGTGTTTGCTTATCTCCTAAAGATAGATTCTTATAATCAGCTACATCTCTGCTCCCCATATCCTGTGACCATATGCAAAGGAGGCACTGGGACAGCCACTGGCATTGCCAATATCATGATGAAACAATGAAATAAGATAATTATTTACATTTTCTAAATGTTTATAATTAGAGTACATTTTTATAACAAAAACATAACTTTAAAAAGTGAATCATTAATATAGACATCAAATAAAATGTTGAAGTATCTGAAGCTATTGGTAGTGAATTATTATGGATGGAAGATTTTGTCCTGTAACGAACAGTCTCGTTTTGAAAATATTCAAATTGCCTAGAGCTTCAAGTATGAAAAAATTACGTCGTGTGTGTCAGAGAAAGGAAGAGGGGGAAGTTCTTGCCATTATGCTACAGAAATTGATAAAGTTTGGCCCACTCAAGAGAGCAAAGAATGACATATTCATGTACGAAAAGAAACAAGCAATAAAGGAAATAAAATGAATCTTACAGTAGAGCAAAGAGAAAATTTAAGAATTTAGCATCTCCTCTATGTGAGAAATTGCTAAGCTAAAATTGGTTAGTAACAGTTGTGTTCTATAGACAGGAACCAACAATGTACTTAAATTGCCCCATGCTATTTAGTTAAATATAAGTAAGAGTTCATGTATTCTATGGATTGTTTCTGGATACAGGAAATAAGAACAAAATGTGGGAAAGTTACACAATGTGTTTTTATAGTCATATTTAGAAATGGCAAAGTTAGTCATCTCTAAGATGTGTACCTGTCAAATGAATAACAATGGAATAATAGTGCTCAAAGATTTGGATGAGAAATAGTATATCAGAAGCCTGTCTAAGAAAGAATGACAAACTGTTAAGAATTAGAAATGCATCCCAAATACATTATTATGTTCAAAATACTTCTCTCTAAGAAATACAATAGTTCATGTTGACCTTATATACTAATTATAAAAAATCTAAACAATTCTGAAAGGAAAAAGTTTCACTAAATTTAATAAAAATTCTAATTAAACTGTAAACAAACTTCATGGACTATCACTACATAGAAATAACCATTTTCGTCATTAGTTGAACATCATTATAAATATATTTTTATTTACCAGACACAAAATTTTCCAGCTATATTGAGGTATAATCAACACACAATAAACAGCACATATTTAAAGTGTACAATATAGTGAGCTTGACATATGAAGACATTCATGAAATTGTCACCACAATTAAGATAATGACATACAAGGAAGCTTTGAGAGATAATAGAGATGCTCATTATTTTGGTTGTGTATGTAATAAAAACTCAAGTTCTTCTTATAAATATTAACTCGTTTAGTCATTCTAAAAGCTCTATAAGGTTGGTATATTTTTATCCCCATTTAAAAATATTAAAATTAAGGCAAAAATGAGTTAAGTAAATTCCCAAGGTCATACAACTAGTGTCATTCTGAATTTAAATCTAGGGTTCTAGAATATAAATTATCCATTCAAATATAATGACTATATGTATATACTGACAGAATGGTAGATAAAGAAAAATAATCTCCTTTTTTAAAAATTAAACCATATTAAAATTATATTTTAAATTAAAAGTAGCCAACTTTATTTTACTCAAATTTAATAAAGTATAAACAGAAGTGAAAATGAAGGAATCATCGAAAGTAAAATAAATTTTTCTACCACTAAAGGTATTATTTCTGCAAGATCCCTTAAGTTAAAAAAAATAAATTCTTATAAGTAGTAATAGAATAAAGGAAAATTGTGCCTGTAATTTGGTTTATTTAGTGTCCCTTAGGGGCTTAGGACTAAGATATCATTTAACATTAACGGAAAGACCATGTAAGGTATTAGTTGGGCATACTGTCACTTTCTAGGAAGCTCTCTTTTTCTGGAAGTGAGTTTAACTACAATGCGGTATGAGAAGAAAAAAAGAAAGAAAGAGAGGGACAGAGACACAGAAAGACAGAGAATGTGACATGTGACAAATAGGGAGAAATTCTTAAGTGTAAGTTATTGGTTGAAACCAGGGATAATTCTGTCCCCCTACCTCCACCCCAAGGAATATTTAGCAATGTCTGTTGACATTTTGGTGATCATAAGATGGGGAAAGAGATGGTATCTAGTGAGCAGAGGGCAAGGATGCTGCTAAACATCCTACTATGCCCAGGAAAGCCTCCTTCCAACAACAGAGAATTAATTATTTGGCCCCTAAAGCCAGTGGTACTGCAGCAGAGTAGGTCCTGAAGGAGGAGAAAACCCTGAGTGACTTAAAGCCATGGACAGAACAAGAGGGACCAGGTAACATAGATGGTTGAAGTCATAACAATAAAAGCTCTAGAAAATGGTAGTTTAGCAGTTCTCCAAAGTGGCAGAGATCTTGTAGGGGACAACAAAAAAACATACTTTAGAGAAGGAGGCAGAGATTGTCAAAGAACACCAAGTATACAGAATTATCGTGAACCTTGACTCACATTTAAGTGTCTACCCAAGACCCGCTGAGGCACGTGTTTCTTCCTTTATTTATGGATGAACCTAAGAAATAAGCTCTTTCCACCTGTTACACACTAAGTATGCCTTTTATTAAAAAAAAATCTATAAAAGCCTAAAAGAATCCCTAATTTTAATTATTTATATATTATAGTCCTATGATCTTGAGTAGTGAATATACATATAACTTCTAATAAAATTGAAAGCAACAAGTGAACAAGACAAACAAAAACTCATAGATAGACAACAGCATGGTGGTTACCAGAAGAAAAGCGGGTGGGGAGAAGTAGAAAAGGGTAAACAGGGTGAAACGTATAGTGACAGAAAGAGATTTGACTTTGGGTGGTAAACACGCAATGCAATACACAGATGATGTATTATAGAATTGTACTCTTGAACCTATATAATTTCATTAACCAATACCTCCCTAGTAAATTTAATAAAATTAAAAATAAATTATTTTTTTAAAAAACACCCAAATCATTCATTCATTTCACCAAAATGTATTCAAGTTATTTTCCAAATATATTCTTGTTTTTCCATATATGGTCAAATTAAACTTTTTGTACTGGCACTGTATGACCCTTAAACAAAATCTTCAATAACTATTGAGTTAAAATAATTAAGATTATTTAAGGCAGAGAAATGTTAGCATTTATTATTTAACATATTAAATAATAAAAAATCATAATAAAATTGCACAATTCAAAAATATATTATTATTATCTTGATATAAAGTACAATATATAATAATTTCAAACATAAAATTATGACAAAAATCCATACTTTTAATATAATACCTCATTTTTTGCTTAATTTAATTTGCCTCATTAAATGCTTAATTTAATTTGCCCCATTCTTCTATATTTGTTTATGATCATCTATGATGATCTAGTTATTTCAAAAACTTTTGAAATTATAATAAAACATAATATTATTGTAAATTATATTTTTAAATAAATATAACAAAACCTATGACAAGGTAGAATATCAATTATAATCTACAATTTATTAAATATATGAACATAAGAGATATCATCTTTTTCCTCACTTTATATAATCTCTAAAAATCACAAGATTTATTTTCTGTAAAAGAGAAACAATAGAAATAATGTATGTAAAGCATGTAGCATGGTTACTAACAAGTGTTATGTGATCATAAATGTCATTGATTATTATTGTTGATACTGCATTATCACAACATCAGAAAAATTATTTCAGTTAATAAAAGTTCATTTGATTCATGACAATATCTACAAAGCTGTTTATTTGGGATAACTAATTTGCTGCATTTTTCTAAATATGTAGGCTTATTTTAAGTTTGATTCATTATAAATTGGGTAAAAAACTTCCAAAATTGAAAATAAGTGACCTAGTTTTTAATATTATTCCATTTACTTATTAGAAGCTTGGGAAATGAAAGATCAACAAAACCTAATTCTGATAACTCTTCTTTTTAGTCTGACAACAAAGAAGAACTTGAACCACAAAAGTGCAATTCTTAATGATGGTGAAAATCAAGTTCTGTTTCCATATGACAGACAGAGGTGAGAAAGCGGTTGCCTCTAAAATTAAAATTTTCACAATAAAGTATTTATATAAAGTAATTGCTCCAAACACTGTGACAAATAAATAAGCTACCGCCACAACTGGAGACAGAAAACAAGTACCAGTTGCTCCTAAGACAGGACTTGAAAAACATTCAAGTTAATTATCATAGCTATGCCAATCCATGAGCTGAGCTGGACTTCTAATTTTAGAAAATATGTAAAAATCTGAGTAATACTAAGGTGTCAGATGGGACCATAGATATAGCTCTAAAAAAATCCAACAGAAATGTTGGAGAAGGTGGTTTGGAGAGAGGCCTATGTAAGTTTAGGCATAATTTAAGAGTTAAAGAATAAAGTTATCAGAGAGGGCTTTCATTTCTTTATGACTTCATTTCTTTAGGATCCATTTTTTATGACCTATAGAACCACAGAGAAAATTAAGTAAATTCTTCTATAATTTTAGCCAGAGGAAAATGTTCACTTATTCAGATTATTTGGCAAGTGGGGGAGAAAGAAAATAATTCTATTAGGTTTTTTATTGTTATTCTAATATGTTACAGTTCAGTAAATTTTTTTTTCAAGAACTCAGTTTCTTCTCAGTGAAATAAAATTGTTCAGTGTGTTCAAAGTAATTGGCAGGCAATTATGTTATTTAAAATCTTTCTAAAGGTGCTTTCCTGAACAATTTAACGATTTAGGAGAAAAACTAATTTCAAACTCCAGGTTAAATAACTAAAGTTCTAAAAGATTTCCATCAGATAGGAAAAGCAGTCGAACTCTTCTTTATTTGCAACAGAGATCTTTCAAAGAAGGTAGAGTTTAACACTGATCTCTCTATATTCTATAGAATTAACCTGACACTTGTCAAGTCAGGGCCAAGCCCAGCTGTCCAGGGCCTTTTTGTATTTCTGTGTTTAAAGATATAACATTGAAGTATATGTGCTATAAATGTGATTCTGATTATCCAGAGGGAAAGAAAAAAAAAGAGTAGTCTGAATATTTTAAAGAGAGAAAAAAATGATTTAAATTTTCCTTTATATCTAGTACTTTTTAAATTTTTAGCTCATTAAATATTTCACCATTCAAGTAATTTTGAACCTTTAATACATAACCCATAACCTCAGTGATGAGAAAAACACATATTTGATACCCAAAAAATCTATAAATAATATGTTGAAATACAGTTATTTATGAAGTACAATAATAACTTTGAATATGGAGCTATTAAGTCTTTTTAGTAGAAATGATATATTAGGAAAGATGAACTTGATTTTGATCTAATTAGAAAAATGATTCATTCAAACACATAAAAGGAAAGAAACACGTTCAACACATTAAAAATAGCTTAATTCATGTATTCATTCCCAAATATTTTTTGATTTTGAGCCTTTACCATAAGGCAAGCATTGTTCTTGGTGTGGGGATATACCAATAAAAATAAAGCTCCCATCATCAAGAAGCTTGAATTCTAGAGGTAGAAAACAAACAATAAACTAAAAAAATAATAATAATAATAACACATTAGTTGATGAGAAGCACTACAAAGTGCCAAGAAGTAAGACAAATCAGGTAAAGAAATAGTGTCACAGGAAGGATTACTATTGCAGACAGTGTGAGCAAGGAAGTCCTCTCTAATAAGGCAATGTTTGAGAAGATGCCTGAAGTCAAAGCATAGAGCACTCTAAATGACAGAATATGTAAAGGAAATGCATTCAAGAAAGAGAGATGAGTAAGTGCAAAGACCCAGAGACAGGAACATGTTTGTCATGTTAGAGGAACAGATTGTACAAACTAATGAAAAAAAAATTGCATAAGTTTAGTCTGACTAAAGAGTGGTAATAAGATTGCTAAAGAAAACTATAGGTAGATTGTATAGCATCTCCTAAATTTAGCTAGGAAAAGAATATGGTTTTTGTCTTGAAAAGAAAACTGGTGGTACTGTAGACAATCAATCCGCTTGAAGGAGAGAGACCAAAAGTGAGCTTAGGAAAGTGGTCCAGGTAAGAAAAGATGAGAACCTGAAGTCAAACAGTGGCCACAAGATAGAGATTTAGAAGGTAGAATAAGGAGGTTGTCATGAATCAGACTTGCAGAATGAGAAAGAAGGAAGATCTATAGAAGTTTTCAACTTTTAGCTTACAAAACTGGGTAGAATAGTGCCATTTACAAAGTGTGAATTAGTAGAGGAGGGTCATATGTGAGCAGAAAGTGATGAATTATGATAGATGTTCTAAATTTGAAGGACCTCGAGGATATCTATAGGGAGCTATTCAGTAGACAACAGAATGCCTACAGTGAAAAGGAATAAAAGACTGAAAAAACTAAATTCTTATTTTAAAAAATCAGGACAATAGATATAAATACATATGAAGTAATACAAATAAGCTATGAACAAAAAAATTATACTATTCATATACTGTCAGTTGCAATTGGCCCTGTGTCTGGGTGAAGGGCTGGGATGATGCTGTGAAATTCTGTAACCACACATTCTCAGTTTATGCTGAATCTAGACCTTACCTCTCTCTACCACTAGAATTTTCACCTCCCCAAAATCCATATGTTGATACAGAGCTATCTAGCATTTCTCCAGCATTCTATTATTTGACTCTTCACCTACCACTTAATAAAACAAAGGAAGAAATTCTTCTGTCAGGATCCACTCTCCTTAGGGAGTAGAGAAGATAGGGATTATAAGTGCTTATACTTTAAACAATGTGCCCCACTCAGAAAACAAAGCCAGATCAGAAGTCGTTATAGAGAATTTTTGAAGGAGACAGAGAAGACATATGACCTATATTTTTAGTGCTGCTTTTAGACCCATCTTGTATCATTCAAAAGTTATTATATTACTTTCCTTCAAAGTATTTGCCATTAAATATTCAACTAACACTGTTATCGTTCTTTTTAAATTACATTCTTGGAAACTGAATAAATGCAAATAGTAACTTACAGTGCTAGCACTTTGATTTGGGATCTTCAGTGAGGTTTGCTTTGAAACCATTTAAGGACATTTATTTGACAGCTTTTAACAATCTATTAGATTGGAATGCCACAGAAGAGTTTAGAGAAACAGAAGAGAATCACTTTATAAAGTAATTATATACTTTGAAATAGCATGTAAGTCACTTGTTTAAATCAAAAATAAGAAGGCAATCATATTATTGTCTTTCCAGAAATGAGTTATGATCAAATCTATTTGCCTAATTTTGCTCAATATACTTGCTGTGTCATAGTATCCAAGGCATAATAATGCCCCAGAATTGTTAAAAATCTATTTAAATCATTTTCTGAAATGTTCTCTGATGTCAAGTTTTCTGCCATTTTCTGTGTATTATTTATCTTGCTATTCATTTGCTATCCTTTAAAAAAATCATTAAATTGACAGTTTTACAAAAGAAAACAGTGAGTAGGTTAAAATGGCAGTGGCATTATTAGCAGCAATGCTATTTAACTTAATATTTTCCATATATGAATTAAGATAAAAGGTCATATCTGAGAAGCGTAAGAGCAAAACTGCCATCAAGAAAGGTCTGAAATTCATTTCTATTTAAATATATCATCAAAACATACATAATTATGGATTCCTATGAAACACCTGAAAATAACAGAACCCTGTTGAAAGAGGAAGCATCATCACATGTATGTCTCGATTATTTTTTTGCTCCAACAAAAAGGCAATGGACAGTAATTTTAGGTGGCTTCAAGTAAGTGAACTCTGGTGGCAAGTGGAAGGATGAGGAGGCTCAGAATCTGTAAGGTGGGGAGGGTAAGACTGCAACATATTCAGCTTGATAAAATCTCTTTCCAACTTAGCTGTATTAATAGGATCATTCATTTATTTTATATAAATTTGTTCAGCACAATGTTTGGTACATAGTTGATGCTGAGTAAATGTCAAGTAAACATATTAAATTATTTTAAACATGTTAAATTATTTTAAATATATTAAGATTTATTAAATATATGTGGCTCTCAAACATCATCTGCAGTAAATATAATGTATAGATATATTAATGTATGGATATTAATCCTATCTAATACATAGATACACGTAACTTCAGTTACTCTTTGGTAGCACCCAACGACTTTCTATTTTACGAATCTTTGCTCCATAAATTTGAGCTTAGTTTTTATATACTGAGAAACTTTTTCATTGGATTAAACCAATATAGTCCCATAAATCATAGTGCTCTTACAGCATCCACAAATATTCCCTCACCCAAATTAGAGTTATCTCAGTTGATTACACCAAAACGTTTGTGCTCATTCTTTATGACATCTGTTGAGTGTTTTTTCTTGTTTACATCTGCCTTTCTCCTCCTTATACCATTCCTCAATGCTTTCTCTGTTAAAGCAAGGTGGAATGTAAGGCAGGTTTGCTAATTTAATTAATGCAAAGGAAATGGTTATCCTAAGAAGAGAAACAAAGCAAAAAGCTTTTGGAATTCCCTGTAGTAGTGAATGAGACTCATTTCAAGGTGTATATAGAGGCTAGGAATCATGAAGGAGGAAAGAAATACATTCTTAGATAACATACTTGAAAATGATTTTGCAAATTATTGAATTATTTAAATAAAATTTTAAAATCTATAATTACAATGATAGAATTTATCCATTTTTGAAATTCCAATTTAAATATAGGAAAAGCTGAAATTTCTGGAGCGATTAGGATTTGAATAGATTGAATAAGTGTATATAAACTATAATATTTAAATTATAAGGTATTACATTATATATGTACTATTAAACCTTAGTGAACTTATATTTATGTATAAATGTTAACTCAGAATGTTTTATGATCTTTCAGGTTTAAAGATTATGTATACATACACATTATATCAGATCTTATTTTTCTGTACTTGAGATGAAGAATATTTAAAATCCAGGAAAGCCTTAAATCTTAGAACTTGTTAGAGCCTGAACTTTCATTTGATTCGAACCACTTATTTTATTGACTAAAAAGTTTCCTGAGAATTGAAAATGTCTAAATCAGTTAAAGTTAGGATTTAAAGTAATAAGAAGGTTGTGATCAAGAGAGTAAAGAAATAGAATTAGTACTCCCCAAACTAGTTTAAAGATTGTGATTAGGTACCCTATAAAAGCAACATCATAATGTGGCAATGAAAAGGATTTACAGTTAAGTGGATTCGTATCTCATCTCCATCACATTCTAACTCTGTGAACTGAAATAGATAATGTAAAATTTTTTGAATATTGGTTTCAATTATCAGTATATTTTTGTAGCTCATTTTATTTTTTGAATATGAGGAAGTTTTAAAAAATATGATAAATGAGAGTGCTTTTCCCTTACTTTAGTTTAAAATTTTTCCAATCTATCTATAAAGAAGTTGAAAGAACTCACATGTACTTTTAACCTATATTCATCAATTGTTAACAATTTGCTTCATAGACAGGTATAAATGAAAGTAAAATAAAAGTATAGAGATATAAAGTTGTAGACGTAGATGAAGACGTAGGCATAGATATAAATACAGATATAGATTTGTCTTTTGTTTTTTTCAGAAAAATCTGAGTAAATTGCAGACACAATGAGCCTTTACTTGTAATTACTTAATTGTCATAATACTTTACCCATTATATACGAAAATTAAGGACATTGACCTATATAACCACAATACAACTACCACACCCAAGAAATTTAACCCTAAAGTAATAATAACCATCTTACATAAGAAATATCCCTAAGTAGCTCATAATGTAGTTTATAGCTTTTTTCTCCTCTGATTGAGGATCAACTAAAAAATTAAATATTATGTCTAATTGTCTTGTCTTTTTAGCTCAATTCATCTAGAACAGTTCTTATTTTATATTTTAAGACATTCACATTTTTATAGTCTAGTTCAATTGCATTATAGAATACCTTGTAGATTTGTCTAATTGTTTTTTCAAGATTAAATTCAGTTTAAATATGTCAACAATACCATTTTTAGATGACATCGTATCCTTTTTACTGCATTATCCCAATAGATACATAATTTATATTATTTAATTTATCTTATATAATTTTTCGTCCCATTATTGATGATGCTAAACTTGGTAATAGCAATGTCTAGTAGATTTCTCCATTGTTAAGTTACTTTTTTCCCTTTGTAATTCGTATGTAATTTGTGGTAATACTTTCTGACCATGTGAACATGACGTTTCCAAACAATCTTAAAACAAAGAGTTTTAATATGTATTAATGATTCTTTTCTAAATCAGTTGTTAAGCTGGTAGTTTAAAAATGTTGATTTTCTAATTCTATCATTTCTATCACTTCATCTAATTTATTAGAGTATATCATTCTATATCTCATTATTTTCATTATTTTTTTGATTTTCAAAATGTCCTACATTTGGACAGTGAGATTCTATCAGAATGGAACCTCTATTCTTTTCACATGACCCCATTAGCTTTTAAATTCTTCTTTGGTTTCTGGCATAAAAATATGTTTCAGGTTCATTTTATCCTTTCCAGCCCCAAACTTGAAATCATCAATTTCTTTTTTTTTTTTTCACACATTTCAAGATTTTGGTGTGTTGACAGAGTTATACTACCATCATCACCATCAATTTTATTTTATTGTTTTCCTTTTTATTTTATTTTATTTTATTTTATTTTATTTTATTTTATTTTATTTATTAAGTTTATTGGGGTAACATTGGTAAATACAATTATATACTTTCCAGGTGTACATTATAATTCGACATCTGTATATTCTATTGTGTGTTTCCCACCCAAAGTCCAGTTTCCTTCGGGTACCATATATTTGATCCCCTTTACCCTCTTCACCCTCCACCTTCCCACCTATATTTGACCCTTTTACCTCGTCTACCTCCCACTTCCTCCCCTACCCGCTACCCTCTGGTAACCACAAGTCCATTGTCCATGTCCATGAATTTCTGTTTATTTGTCCTGTTCATTTGTTGCTTTTAGGTTTATATCCCACATATAAGTGATATATCATGTGATTTTCAACTTTTTCTGTCTGACTTATTTCGCTTAGCATGATTATCTCCAGGTCTATCCATGTTGTCTCAAAGTGGATTAAGGACCTGAATATAAGACCTGAAACAATAAAATGCATAGAAGAAAACATAGAAATTCAACTCAAGGATCTTGTACTTAAAGAGGATTTTATGAATATGACCTCAAAGGCAAGGGAAGTAAAAGCAAAAATAAATGAATGGGACTACATCAAACTAAAAGAAACCATCAACAAGGTAAAGAGACAACCATCTTAATGGGAAAATATATTTGCAAGCAACGCCTCTGATAAGGGCCTAACATCCAAAATATACAAAGAACTTATACTACTCAATAACAACAAAAATCAAATGATCCAATCAAAAAATGGGCAGAGGACCCGAACAGACACTTCTCTCTATAGGACATACAAATGGCCAACAAATATATGAAAAGCTGCTCAACAGTGCTAGCTATTGGGGTAATGTAAATCAAAACCACAACGAGATATCATCTCACACCTGTTAGAATAGCTATAATCAACAGGACAAGTAACAACAAATGGAGAAAATCGATTTCTTTATATTGCACTCATTCCTTTGAATGAACGTGAATTTTAGAAATTAAGATCTGGAGACTGGGGTTGCTCATTGCTACTTAAATTTAATTATTTCATTTATTTTACATCCTTTTGTTGATAGAGCTAGGAATTGTATATATGTTTATGAAATATGTAATTATAAAGTATATAATTATGAAATATATATAAATAAGTTCAAACATATATATGTATATATATGTATGTATGAACTCATATATAGCTCCAATAAAATCCACTACAATGGATTTCTTTCTCAAATTTTTCCATTCCAAATTTGCAATTCCCTTTTCCCATAGTGAAAATACTGGTTCACAACAGCATCTACATATTTACTCATTTACATTAACTACAATTTACCAGAAATTGCTTAAGAATCATTACACAAATTCCACTGCTAACAAGCCTGCTAAATAAAGTTCATTATTTCTTTGGAGTTGTATATGTGTGTGTATGTATATAATCAAAATACTGTGTTCAAATCTAGCTAAATTATCTTCTCTTCTTCTGAATGGTTGTTATCAATTTGATATGTTTATTTGTTTTTAATTGTAAGATTTGCTTCGTTAATCCCTTTAGTTTTTTATTAGTTACTATATTCATTTATTACATATGGAAAATGTTTGTATAGTTCAAACTCAAGCCTTTATAAAGAAGGTGTATTCGAATGAGTCTCACCTCTTTTCCCTTTCTTGCCACTCTTCCTGTGATGGATACTTCATTCGTTTCTGGCTTATCCTGCCTGGATTTATTTTTGCAATAATAAGAGCCAGGATTAGTTGTGTGATGCTTGGTAAGCTTCACATTTGTTTGTTTATTTAATTTTTAAACGATATCCATCTTATTATAAATATTAATAGATGTATGTAATGGACTAATATGCTTGTATTTGTCTTATTTAGAGAATAAGGACAAAAGTAAATTAAAGTAAAAATAAAAATAAATTGTTATGACATTTGTATTCTAATACGATATTTGAAATAAAGTTTCATATGTTCATTTCTACAATCAAAACAATCTTACACAATTATTTTCATCTTTTGATCAAATGTTGTGGAATTCCTGAAGCAACTCCAATTAACCAAATATTTTCACATATGAATAGATATTATATACTTATTTTATACCAATTTTAATGTTCCTTAAATTTTAATAGGTAGTCAGTACAACTAGGTAGTAAGTTTCCTCAGGACAGAGGATTAACCGGAAACGAAGGAAGTATCCGTCAAGAGAAGAGTGGCAGGAAACGGAAAAGAGATGAGACTTATTCGAATGTACCTTTTTTATAAAGGTTTGATTTTGAACTATACAAACATTTTCCATATTTAAAAAATGAATATAATAACTAATAAAAACTAAAAGGATAAACAAAGCAAATCTTACAATTAAAAATGAACATGTCAAATTGATTTATATAATTTCTTTTTCTTTTCCTGGGCCTGATATAATTATGTATATACAGAAAATGTTTTTTAAAGATATTTTTAGAATGAAGTAGTGAACTAATGAATTCTTGAAAGAAGTCTATCAAGGTCTGAAAAATTTACATGATTTAATAAATTATATGCATATACATATATAATTACCTCATCTCCTATTTTTGAATTTATTTACATTAGAATTAACATAATTATTCAGAGTCCTTAGATGATTTACTAAATTGGTATTTATTTGAATTATTCAGTTGTCTGATTGACTTACTGGTTTTGTCATATTATTTGGCATTCAGTAGACACAACCTTATACAAATAAACTCATTAATTTGTGTGACCTCTCAAAGTATTATTTCAGAAATAAAATCCTTAAGAATGCAGAAAATGTACATTTTCACAATTTTTCTAAATAAATTTGTGCATTTTTTACCCACAAGATGGTGCTATTTTCCCACTAGCAAGCCTATAAACAGTCATGTAGATCTATATACAGCTACAAAATGCAGGATATAGGACAGAAGGGAAAATAGTTTCCCTTTGAACTGAAATCACTTAAATGTCTCTACAACTGCTCTTAATATCTGCCTTCCCCAAATACTCTCGTATTAGCATATAAGTCTATTTCGTAATGCTTTAGCTTCCTATAGCCAACTAACTTACTCAGGTGTTCCACATAAGTGTACAAGTCATCTCAAACACATTTTCAAAACTAAACCCTCGATCTTCATCATCACTCTCATCCAAATCTGTTTCACCAAACAACTTACTCATTGTTAAGGCCAAAAACTTTGGAATTATATTCACTCCTCTGGGTTTCTCTCTCTCTCTGTCTCTCTCTCTGATCTTGCTTCAGTTCTTGCATCTCTACGGTTTATTCTTGATCTAGTAGTAGTGATTCTTTCAATCATCACTCAGATCATCTCACCATCTTGCTCAAAACCTGAAAAACCTCCCTATTTCACTCAAAGTTAAATTCCCGGTTCCCTGTAACCCATAGGCCTCAGTTCCTACCGTTCTCCCCTTCTCTTAGCTCAAGCCATGCTAGCCCTCTTGCTTTTCTACAAATGCAGGAGTCACACATCAGTCAGAGCTCTAGCTCTGCCCCTTATTTGGAATACTGTTGCACAAATTATTACTCGGCTTGCTGTGACATTTTCAAGTTTTTTGTTCAAATATAGCCTTTCGATGAGACCTAATCAGTACCATGTACATTTCAGTACTTCCATGCCATTTATTTTCTAGCACACTATGTAGATTACTAATTTACAAGGTTAATATCTGTTTCCTCCAATCTATGAGGGCAGAGATCTTATTTGTTTAATTGATTTAAACCAAAGGTCTGGAATAGTGGCATTAGCAGGTGCTCAATAAATACTTGAATGAATTATACTCTAGTAGGCATTAATACTTAGTGTTTAATGAAAAGGAACTTGATTGGCAGTTTACAGAGCATTTTCCATATAGAAATATGAAAAAAACTAAATACATAAGATGTTATTAGACTGTATAATTGATATTAATCTTGATTAAAAAGATATTTACTTACAACTCAGGATATAAAACGTATTTTCAATAAATGGCTAAACAATAACCAAAACAGGCATCTATAAAGTTTGCCAAAGCTCACTTGCCATTACATACTATAATTTGATGTAAAGCTTCCTTCTGTAGAAAAACAGGATAATGCAGTGAGCCAAACCAGGTTTCCTGGAATGTGTATTTCAATATCATAAATATATTTGTCGCATAAATGCATGCTCAGTTTTACATTTGGCTTTTATGCCTATTCTGCATATGTGCAATTGTGGTAAAATCAGATGTGGCTAAAAGAGTCAGTTTGTCTGATTCAGTAAGACATCCATCCCGGTGAGAAGCTGATCCAGGACATATAGGTTTCTAACATTTACACCAAAAAAGGGTCAGAAATTCCAAACCAAAACAACTTTTGGTCACACTCATTTCTGTCATAATCTTTTAGATATAATTTGAAGCTAAAACTGTATGTTCTATCAGTTTGACTGTTTTTTTTTTTGTTTTTGTTTTTTTTTTTTAGTTTTACTAACTACTTTGGATAAACACACTTGTTATTAGTAAGTAACTTAACTAAATTGAAAAATAAGTATTTAGAGTAAGCTCTAAAATTAGTTAAAATGTCAAAACTGATTACGTAGACTCACTCCAAGTCTCTTCATAAAATCTATGTTCCAATTTCTACGAATAGTCATCTAACTCCCATACCATGGAGATTCACTTGCAACATTTTGCCCTCCATTCCCATAATCATGGCCACAGCTTTCACTATGATTGTTACCATGCTCTATTTCAAATAATTTCAAATAGAGAATGAGTGAATGATTTCATCAAGTATTGTTAGCTCAAAATTTTTGTATACACTTATCATTTATATTTTAACCTATAAAAGTTAAAGTATAAAATCCTAAATAAAAAAAAATCAAGTGATTTATTTCTGCATTCTAATGAGCTATGGTGCTAGCTTATAAATTTCAAGCTTTCAAACTTATTGTTCAAAAAGAGAGAGAGAAAAACAAGATGAAAGGATGGGGAAAAAAAGATCTTAAATAATTAACATTATTACTGCCAGATGATGACTGAGGTTCACCTAATTAAGCCAATTCCAGGCACGTTGTCTTTTAGATGATATTCTCTGATCAAGTCCTTGCTTTATAGGAATGAGTTACCTATTTACCCTTTTATTATCATGTATGTAACTCCTTATTCTAACATCTAAAATAAACATTGCCTAGCATAAAAATTTAACTTAATGGTAAATTCTTTTAGTTCTCAACACATCTACTTTGCCTCTCTTTCCTTTGAATAAAAGAAGACATCCATGCAGGGCCACCTGACAAATATTGACCAAGTGGCTGTGAAGAGAAGTCACACTTGTCATTTCTAATACAAAGCTTTTAAAAGTGACTATGAGTTCCCCATGCCCTCTCTCTTTCTCTGTTGCCAGACCCCTGAAGGCAATGCTTTGAGATAGTATGTCCCAACACAGGAGAACTGTAGTCAGCTGGGGTAGTGGGTCCTGAGTATCCTTCTGGAGCGATCATTTCCACCAATCTCACTAGGCACGTGTTATCATTTGGGAGACAGATTTTTAGTGCAGCAGAGTCTAGCCTATACTGAATAAACTAGTGAAGTAGATAATTATAAACTTATATTTTGTTTCTAATACATTCAATGTAAAATTTGCTATTTTATCTTATTCATCCCATGACTATTGATATCTTTTACATATTATGTTATTCCAAAAATTTTAGTATAATCACTTGAAGCAGGGACATAACTTCTATGTTATTTATTCAATGAACAAATGTATAATACTTCCTATTTGCCAAGTAATGTAATCAATAGGATTGGGAGAACAAATGGGCACAGTCCTCACTACAACTAAGTTTAGAATCTATGGAGAAGACAGTTGATAGAAAGAAAGAAAGAAAGAGAGAGAGAGAGAGAGAGAGAGAGAGAGAGAGAGAGAAAGGAAGGAAGGAAGGAAGGAAGGAAGGAAGGAAGGAAGGAAGGAAGGAAGGAAGGAAGAAAGAAAGAAAGAAAGAAAGAAAGAAAGAAAGAAAGAAAGAAAGAAAGAAAGAAAGAAAGAAAGAAAGAAAGAAAAAGAAAAAATCAACCTAATAATGATAAATATCCTGGAGGAAGAGAATAGAGGGTAGTAAAGGCATATGACCTAATCTGAGAATTTAGGGAGGGTTGGAAAGTTAGATCTGAGTAAGAGCTGATACTTGATGTTTGAGGCTGGGATCAAGAGCAATTATGGAGGACTTAACCTTTGCAAAGATGGCCATCTTCCTAAAGAAATATATCTAAAATTACAACACTGTCTGGATCATATGAACATAGATAAATTTGTAAGCAACATTTTATTGCCAACAACTTGATCCAGGGAATGAGTACTTAAATTTACTTTTTGGAGGGGGGGTGGGGGGGGGTTGGGGTAGCTTGCCTTGCTTGTAAATAGAAGTCTAAAGTTAGAAATCAGCATGAGCCCAGAAAATTAATTCTCTCCCACCAACTGAAAAAAAGTCAAGAAACTGCACATTTGGCAGGAAAATTCTAAACAGCCTATGAGTGCCAATATCAGAAGAACAATCTTTACATTATGTAGAAAATTGCTGGTTAATTCTTCTCCAAAAATTTAATTTTATAAAATGAAAGCAAGTTCTATGTTTTAGCTATAGTAGAGTATATAGTTCTCTCAGATTGTTGAAAAATGTAAAAGATTTCAAACAAATTATTTTAAACAGATTTAAACTACAATCTTCCTAATATACTACTTAATCTCTTGCATTTATAGTGTGATTTAGGCTTTCCAAAGCATTTTATATGCATTATCTCATTTGATTGTAACAGATAAAATATATATAATTATATATAAAAATGTAAAATCTATGACAACTTCCCAAACCCTCAAAATTAAATGTAAATTGAAAATAAACCCAGTCTGTCTGGGGCCAGAGTAAGTAAATGAAATCAGATTTAAGAGTGTATTAAATAGCAAAAGAGAATGTACAAAGCATAGAAAATAGGAATTGGAAAGAGCCTTTACAGATCATCTAGTTCAAACTCTCCAATTACAATAATTATGATAACTTCATATAATTTATAAGGCATTCTTTTTAACATGCATGAGAATTTTAGATTACAGATCATAAGTAGTACATTGACATGAGACAATCTTATTTCAGGGCCTGTATCCTACAAGAAAATGATACTTTATAACAAAGCTTTCTTCCCTTTGTCTATAAACTGTCATCTAAATGCATTGAAACCTATAAGCCCTTAATTAAAAACAGGACAATACAATGGTATTTTACATTTAGGACCAGATGTTACCCTCGAGTCTTGCTGAGATTTCACTGTAATTGCTCTCCTAAAACTGATCACTCTGTTTTTACCCTTGATCCTTTTGTTCTATTCTGTTTTTACCCTTGATCCTTTTGTTCTATTTTCAACACAGCACTTGGAGTAATCTCGCTAAAACATTATTCAGGTCGTTCAAGGTCATACAAGATGTGTTGCCTCACTATATCCCTGACATCTACTGCTCTCCCTCTTGCTCATTTCTCTCTAACCATGGGGACCTCATTACTATTCGCCTACAGTGCCTTAAAGAAAGGATTAGCTACATACATGGTGGCACCCAATGCAAAATAAAAATGCAGGGCCCTTTGTTCAAATTTTATTAAGAATTTCGAGATGGCATGAGTCTTGTGCACAGGATCTTGTGCAACAGCACAGATTGCACACCAATAAAGCCAGCCCTGCTTCTGGGTTTTGAACTTAATGTGCCTTTGTCAGCACACACTTCCCCCATAGACTTGCATTCTGAATTACTCTCTACACCCCTTTTTTTCTCACTCCTATTTCCTAAACCTTCTCAAGTCTTTCTTCCTACCTTATTTAAATTTGTAATCACTTAACCCCCATTCTCTACATTATTTTTGTCCACAGCTCATATTCTATCAAGTACACAATATAGTTTACTTACTCAACTAGTTTAATTTCTACCTTCCTTCATTAGAATGCAAATTTCAAGAGAAACGTTTGTTATTTTAAAATTTTATTGTTGTTTCCCTGCATTTAGAACAATGACAGATACTCAATAAAGGTGTTAAATTACTAAATGAATGAATGAATAAATGAATGAATGAGAATATGATTGCCTTTCAGCAATAAAATGCTAAAGAGTTGTTCATGGATAACCCATAAACTGAATCCAGCCCCTTTCCAGGAATGACTTTGGAGCAACCTGAGGTGGCAGGACTTGAACTCTAAGATTTCATTCACTAAAATATGTTGGTGGAATTGAGGTCCTAAAGAGCCCAGTCAGAACTTCTCAGGTAAACCATGGTGGGTAGGATACCAACCTGGACTCTCTATTCCTTTACTAGCAGAACATGCCCTGCTCCCCAACTCCCACCCTGTTTACTGGCCTGATATGATGAGATCTGAAACCCTTAATACTCCCTTGCTTGGAATTATCATCTTCTAGTCCTTCAGGTAAGTTTGGCTAATGGGCAGCTTTAAACAAATCAACTGTTTTTCTTTTATTCATTTTTGGTGAATCTTCTCTCTATATACATGTGTATTTATTTAGAAGATTAAAAAAAAAAAAAACTGTTCTCTATACCAACTTTAGAACTTGGAATTTAGGTTTAACCAGACTATTCCAAGTGTCATATATAGTTTTAAACCCAAGTACAGTGACTCAAATCTGATTGTGTTGAATGTGTTTCATGAGTGACAGTGAATAAACATAGTTGTCTACCTTCTTCCTCCCAGTACTCCACTAGATAATTCAAAATTGTCTGGTCACAGAATTTTTATATGGTAAACAGAATTTGGTCTCTCTGTAACTTCTATCCATTAACACCAAGCAAGCCCTCTGGCCCATTCATTAGGTGGTGCTGAACATCTCTGCAGACAATTATCTTCTTGAAATCTGATTAACCTTGTTTTATTTTTCAATTAAATATGACTTAAGGTTATCATCTTTGAATTAGAAGATTATCGGTGGTTTGTACAGAGGTGACATGAATGCCACAAGCTCCGAGAGAATGAGCAGGCAAGAAAATATACTAAGTATAAGGAAATGGTGTGTCAATGTTTTTCTGAAGACTTCTCGTCTCTCTTCAGCCATTTTCTCTTTGGAGCCTCGGGCCATTTCTTCAGAGGCAGATTGGAACAGGGAAAGTTTATAAGCTTGAATAATCAGCAAATTTGTATTTTTATCCCAAATCTGCCTTTAGAGGACAGAATGATCTTTTCTTGTTTGTCTAATCTAATAAATTGGGAAGATGTTTATTCAAGAAATATTTGTCGAGTGTCTTACTACATGCCTGTTGTTATTCTTGTTACTAGCGATAGAGCTGTAAACAAAATCGCAAAAATCAGATACAGCCACAAAATTTGCTTATAATTAATTTAACTTATATTTTGCCTTACCCTAATCTATCAAGGATGTTTGTATTTCTTCTTATAACAGGTAAAAGGAGGTCAAGTGTAGATAAGGGAAATAAAAAATACATAACTAGTGAATTGTTAGCAGGAAAACATCTAGAACGGGGCTTTCATTCCAGTTGGTATAGACAAACAATAAAAAAGTAAGCACACAAATAAATAAGAAAATTTCAGATAGTTGTAAGTGCTAAGAAGAAAATAAAATAAATGATGATGGAGAATGGGATCAGAGGGGGAGATTGGCTAGATTTTGGAGATGTTATGAAGATTAAATACACTAATATGGTAAGAGAGACAGATATTAAGCAGAATGCCTGGCAATCTTTCAAGAAATATTTTGATGGCCAGCAATTTCCTATATAAAGTATATCTCTTTGGTCTCTATTTCTGATAAATGTTGCTTATAGAGTGACTACATGATCACTCCAGAAATTTTCTTCTGGGTGAGTCATGTATTTGGGGTAAAGAAAAACCAGTGAGATTAAAGAATAGAGAGCAAACCATTAAAAGCTCATATTGTCATTAATAGCATATCTTTTCCCCAACAATCTTTGGAGAACTATCTCATGTGTATATTCTGTTTTCATCTTTTACCTATCATTAGAATGAGAGTTTATAGGCAGTAGATAATATAGAAACCATTTTGATGAAAATTAACTCAGAACTTCAGAGTTAAAACTCAAACTGAGACTCTTTTGTAGATCAAATAAGTTCAAATAAGATCAAATAAATTGTAAAAATTTAATAGTTGAGTAGCAATGTGAAAAACTTCAAGTGAAATACAACTCAAGAACCCTAAGCACTTAACATGCTTTAAATTTCATAGAGCATCGAGATTAATGGTCTAAACATTTTTTTCTTTCTCAAATATACCATTTGCCTTACCAAAAAAAGTTTGTCAAGATAAGGCTGAAAGCCCATCAGGACTAGGCAGAATTAGAAAGGCACTTGCTCCATCTAGTAATAGGTCAGGATTTTTAATCCATAAATCTAGCATTTTCCAATAAGTAGGGTAGGATATTGAAAACTATAACCAAGACCCATAAAAACACATTCTCTCATAACTAAATATATCGGTTGCTTCCCAAATCAAACAATTTGCTGACATGAAGTCAAATGAAATATATTTTGGTGATACTTAGCTCAAACAATAAAAAAAAATAGAATTTAATCACAAGAAAATATTTTGAACTACTTTTCATATCCCTATACTTTCATGAAAGAAAAAACAGATTTTTTCATGCTATTTTTTATCCCATAGCTATTGAGCATATAGATATTCATATCACTGCCATTATAATTAACATCTATCAATTTATTAAATTTTCATCAGGATCAATGCTAGTTCATAATGTTACATAGAAGAAATATCTTACTCTTTCAGAAAAGAAGCAGGAGAATATCTTCATAATCTTGAAGTTAGCAAAGTTTTGCTCAATGGACACAGAAAACATTAATAAAAAAGGAGAAAAAAAGATAAGTTGAAGTACATTAAAATTTAAAATTTCTATTTTCCAAACTTACTATAAAGAAGATGATAAAGGATGAGGAAAGGCACAAAATAGAATAATATACTTATGGATATGGGTAGACATTCCAGAACAGATGTGCAATAGAATGTACAATAGAACATTCTGCAATGTCTAAAACTGAGCTGTCTAATATGGTAGCCACTAACTCTATGTAAACATTGAATACTTGACATGTGACTAGTGTGACTGAGGAGTCAAGTTTTTAATTTTATTTCATCTTAATTATTTAAAACTTAAATGTAAATATCCACGTGTGGCTATTGGCTGTCATATTGGATAATGCATTACAGAGGGTTTTAGAGACATTTATCATTCCTAAAATGCTTAGAACCCAGGCTTCCTGACTCCTCTATGAAGCCATAGTAAACTTGTATAATAAGCCAGTTTTGATGTTCACAATAGAAGATTTATAGACATTATTAGAAATAAGTTTGTATTTTACTCAATTTATCCTTTATTTTAGCTCTATTCATATTGATTAATTTTATAAATTTTACCCAATCAATTGGTATATGTGATAGTTTTTGAGATAGCTAAAAAATTTTTTCATCAAATTTTATCAAAGTTATAAAATTTTACTTTCGTAAAGAGGCATTAAAAAAGTTGTGAGAAGAAAAATATTAATTTGAACATTAGAACTTGCAGGGATTTTATTTTAAGCTTTGGTTAATTTTTTGCTTGTTTGCTTCTTTGTTTTAAATTTGTCAAAGCTAGTGGAAGCCACTTTACAAGTAAGCTTAGTAAACAAAGTTTTTTGGTGTGATTTGAGAGACACCAGAATGGAATTCTGTTATGAAATCTCTCTGCACCAGGCTGGGATTACTATTAATGGTCTTCACCATAAATCTTATTTGCACCATCATTATCATTAATAAATAGCAATTAGACTAAACAATTTCAGCATTAGAAATCTACTTTTTAATCAAAACACTGTTAGCATTAGAAAAGATGAGTAATCTGTCTTGATCCCCCAGAAGAACACTGCAGAGAGAAATAAAGATTTTAGCAGGAAAATGAAATGAGAGAAAGGGGTGATTCTCAGAAAAAGAAATCTGAAAGAATTTTAGGTAGACCTCAGTCTATCACAGTGCCATACAAATTGAGTTTTAAAATGTTTATTCTTGATGACAACAGCTACCATCTGTTGAGAAGTTAGCACAGGCCATACCATTAAGTGCTTCATATGTTTGACCTAACTTAATATTCAAAACTACCCTTAGTTATAGAGATGACTATTCCTTTTTTTCCAAATTAAATAATGTATGTACAGAGGTATTAAGTAAATTACCCAAAATCACACAATTTATAAATAATGGCATCCTAATTCCAGTCTGTTTAATACCTGTGTTTTTGTTTTCTCAACCAGGGAAAGGCCAGGGAAAGAGAAGATAATTACCAATCAAAAGCAATATCACCTACTTCACAATCTTGCATATATATATATGGCTCTAGTTAGTGATAAAAAGTGTATGATGGAGTAGGGGACATATAACCAGGTCCTAGCAAGAGTATGACTAAAACTCATGCTTTAACTGTATTAGCAATGATGCTTGTTTCTGTAGCCAAAAAAGACCTGAACTAGAATTGCACAGCTAATATGCAGAAAGACACAGAAATTTATGCTAAAAAGAAGAAAAAGAAAATATCAGTTTGGTAGGCTAAAAATTGAAGCACATATAAATAGGAACCTTGACTACACCCCCACTGGAATCTAAACTCTACATGAGATTTCCTGTATAGTCAATGGCTCATACAGCACACGATAGCTGAATGTTACTAAACTGAAAAGAAAGTACCATATAGTCCTCAAAATTCCAGTTTCAGAAATTATCAGGATATTTTATAAGAGCTGTTAATAAGAGGACATTACCAAAAACTACTATTATGTGGAGACGTTTTTATGAAATTTTGAAAGATATTTGGGATAAGAAATATCTTCTTTAAAAACTGTGAAAGATGTTGGGGAAGAAACAACTTTATCGTAGAGAATTTATTGTTGTCATTTGACTATTTAATCCGTACATTGAATAGAAAATATTTTATTCTCAAAAAATTTTAGTTTACCAGCATAGATAAACTCCATATTTCAAGTTTCTACATACTCTGTCATATAAAATTATTATCACCACTCAGCAGGCAGTACAAGTATAGTCTGAGTGGCATTTGACACTATGAACTTGTAATCTGATTAGAAGAGTAGTAGTTCTGAATTAATCCACCCTCAAAATGTTTTAAAAACTAGATTTTCAGTTTCCCATCTGTTCTCTTCAGTAGTATGGCCTTTTTGCGCCACCCAGTGGAGAAATAAATATAGTATCTAAAGCTTTAAAATGGTAATTTTCCTTAAAGTCCAAGATTCATTATTTAAATGTATAACCCCATGAGCATCTGGATGAAATCTCATAATAGGAGAACTCAGCTTTTTTTGTTTTATTCTGCAGTCTGGGACGCCAGTAGGACACTGTGTGGGCACCCTAGAGGAAACTCCTCAATGCACTTCTGCACGCAGCCATATGGTTAGAATCAGCGGGTTCACCCGGTGCCAGTTTAATACAATGGGCGTGTATATGAATAACATGCGAGTAATCAGACTAGCTCTGGATTTCATAGTCTCCCTTTGTATAGGGTGCTTTTTACACCTCATGGAAAAGGTAAGTTCGACAAGGGCTAATATTTTTCTCCCTGTTTAAGGCAATAGGACTGTGGCTAAAATGATGTCAGAGTTTCCATTTCAGCTCCTTATTTTCAATGCCTTACCCTCTGCCGTAAACATTAACTCGATGAAAAAAAAAATACATACTTAGTTAATATTGTACTTCAGGCCAGGAGAACATTCTTCTTATTAAATAAATGGTCTTGAAAAGAAATTACATTGCATATCATAAAATTCTATTTTTAGAGGAGGTACGCAAACAGAATGGGGGGAGGGAAATAAAGGGTTTTTTTTTTTTTTTTTTTTTTCTAAATTCCAGTGTATTTTCTTTCAAATGTCTTGAAAGAAAACAGCAGGATTTGTCAGGAATACAGAGTTGGTCCAACCCTATCAAATTTGATTCCCTGCCTATAAGAGCATATCTAGTTATTCAGATTATTATAACATTATGCAAGGACTTTACTCTGAAAAATCAGTTTAAAGCAGCATTCTATCTTTCCTAACAAGAAATTTAGAAAATATGTGTGAACAAACAAGCAAACACCTCCTTTCTGCCTGCCCAGTGGTACTCCTGCTCTCAAAACCTCAGATTGAGGTTTTGTGGTGGTAAGGCTTCTCTCTGTGCAGTACCTGTTACTGTGATTTTTAAAAGCACATCAGTCTTCCTTGTGGTCAGAAAAGTTCCAGTTCTGCATATTCAATTCATTTGAGGACCTTTTTTTTTTTTTTTTTTTTTTTTTTTAACAGATGGAGAAAACTCAGCTGTCTGATCAAGGATCGAGGCCATCAGTTCTCTTTTGCATGATCTGCAATTTTCTGTGTAAAAGGGTGGGAGGGATGACCTCAGATCTCTGACTCTGGAGACAAGAAAGAAAGAAAGAAAAAAGAAAACCCGTAAATTTAGTGTTAGGCTAAAAACATTGTGTTTTCGGCATGGAAATGCTCTTTAACTTGTGAAAACTTCGTTTACAAGTTTGGAAAAGAAATAAAGCAGTTATTTTTTTTTTTTTTTGATAAAAATATTTATAGAGAAGGCTTACTTGATATTCTGGGTAGATTTATTTCAACTTTCATTTAAAAAGAGAGAATATTTGCCATATATTTAGCTTGTTTTATGGTATTAGGGCCATGCCACAGGCAGATAAAAGTAATTACGTTCTAAGAATCATGTCTAACTTACTACCCGATCCCACCTTAACCTCAAGAGAACCAACGTACCCAACATAAATTTAAATTTCCTGACTTGTGAAGTAGGATGTTGGCCCTAGAGTCATCTGCATATTTTTCTCGTATTTCTCTGAATTTTTTTGCATCCACCAATGAGGCTTATAGATACTTTACATTTTTTCAAATGTGTTTTGTATTTTCATATTTACTTTTTTTTAATATAAGAAATGAAGAATCTAAATAATTTTACTTGGAATCATGAGCATGGGGGCTATCCGGGAAGACTGGTTCAAGACTTCAGATGTAGGACAGAGAGTTAGGACACAATACTTTTTATCATCTTTCCAAACCTCAGACGTTATCAGTCTGCAAGTGAAACTTAATCCTTAACATAAATTGCATTTCCTAAAAAAACATAATCTTGCCTTAAGACACCAACCTTCCTGATTACAGGGAATGTCTGTGTTTACACATTTGTACAGAGCATGCTGACTGTATTAGTGTCCTAGGAAACAAACTGTGTGCCGCTTGCTCACAGACCTGCTGCAAGCACTGAGGAGAGAAAGAAAAAGAAATTTTGAAATCAGACCCCCGATCTCTAACTTCTTTCAAATTCCTGAAGCACATTAGCTTTACTACTGCATGATGTGCACGGTAGTATTTCTTCTAATGAAATCTGACTAAAAGTTTAAATGAGTTTAATGCATGAAATGTATAAATAAAATGTGGCCTTGATTAAATTTAGACTTGATACATAACTTAAATGGGTAGCACAAGAACAGCTTTGGTATCATGTGTCCAGACTATTTTGGGCTTTGAAAAAGTAGTTCGGATTTTATCAGTTCATGTAGTGCATTTTCTGTCAGGAGGACAATATACATGCAGAGCTGAAATATGCAAAAGTACCGTGGAGAAAATACAATGTAATTGAAAAGAAGTAAGAGTGAGAAAATAAAACAAGATATTAGGAGATCACAGAATGGAATCTGAAGTATTGATTTGCAAAGAAAAATTTACATAGGTAAAAGATTTGACTTGGAGTTTCTTCTGTATGTCTCTTAGTTTCATGACTTTGGGAAAATATCTTAATTTCATGGAGCTTCAGTTTTTCTCATTTGTACAAGTGGATCAAGATGCCTTATCTGCCTACCTCCTGGTTTATTGGAAGGATCAGAATGAGATAAAACACAAAAAGTCTTTGTATATAGTGCAGTGCTTTATGCTTTGCAAACCTAAGGCATTATCATCTAAATAGACATTCTTAACTATAGAAATTTCCTATTCACGTCTAAGAGTTACAAAACAAATATACTTTCCAGCTAGCACATAATATTTATATTTGACCAGTTATATAAAATGGTTAGGGTTAAAGTTATTAGTAAGGGATAAATGGGCTTTAAAAAATAACTCTTGGGAAAACCTCAACAACTATACAGGAAGCTTCATAAAGTAGTAGTAATGTGGATGGGCTTTGAAGTCAGACATCCTGGGCTTCAATGTTTCCTCTGCTAGCTATAAGTAACATAGCTTTATAATTGGGCAAGTGACTATAATATCATAAACCACTTTTTTAATCACTTGTTAAATAGAGATAATAATACCTGCTTAATGGTTTTGCTAAGACAATTAAATAATATATGCAAAAATTTTAACTCACAACTGGTATTTAACAATAACTATTTAAAAATCTACATTTTTTTTCATGTTATATATACCATGCAAATACAAAAATATGCACTTCAAGGAGATCACACCCATAAATAAATGAAAATTATTTCACTTCAAAAGGTTAAAGAGCTGGTCTTTATTAATAGTTTAAAAGTGGAAGAGCAATACCAAAGTCTCCCAAACTAAAAATAAAGAGAAAAAAAATAGATGAAAAGTTACTGAAACATGATGGAGGAGAGACAGAGGGACAGAAAGTTCTCTTAAATCTCTTGAGCAGGAATGTTTGATGATTCTAGGCTAAACCACAGCCAAACTCTTTTTTATTTTTTTTATTTTTTAAATATTGCACAATGTCACTCAGTTTCAGGCATTAATAGAATGAAACCAGGTGAGTTTGAGCCAATATTGCCTTTCATTTTTCAAGTTTGTTTATTACTTTACTTAAACCACAACATTCTGAGATCTCATAAGAAAATCTGTTTCTGTGAAATTTTCAGCCTGATTTCCAAACCAAAAAAGAGGTTCAAATAAACTTGGGCTCATTTCAAAAAAACATCTGAGATTCTGGATGTTTATTTGAAGCAATCTGGACTCCTGACCTTTTGAGGTTCCCTCACCACCAATAAAGAGAGCCTACAATGAATTTACTGTGCAAGGATCTAGTGCTTCAGCGTCTGAATGGATAAAAATCCCATTGGTCTCAAGGAAAGTTGTTTCCAAACACAAGCAGCGGAATCAAGCCTGAAGCAGATATATTGATACCCTCCTTTTAGGAAAATGTATCAACCAATCAGTGTCTGACTTCAGAAAATCTGTAAATAGGTTATTTATTCAATATGCTTTATGAGTTTAAAAAATATTTCTAGGCTGACACCATCAAGAAGAGGCTCTTGTTGGAGAAGGAAAAGGGTTTACTATTTCCTGGAGCACTATAGAAAAATTCAGACCAAACTGCTCTCTCCCATACAGAGCTGCCTTTAACATTAATATGAGACTTTAGAAAAGATGCCAATCCTCCCCAAGTTCTTAAACCTTTTCAAAAACTGAATTCTACCACTTTTGAAACGATGAACACTGAGAAATTGGATTTGAAACCACAGCATTAAATGTTCAAAATCTGATCCTTCTGTCAGGACCTGGGATAAATTAAACTGATGTACATTATTTTTAAAGAAAGGGAAAAAATATGGGAAGCGGATTTTGAAGCCTGAAGGCATAGAACAAAACAAGTTATGCAGGTGATACAAACCATCTTAGTTCATTCCTATAATGGCTTTCTACTTCCATATGGTGGCCCATACTGGAAATAATTCTTAGGAAAACACATTTGTATGTGATAAATAAAACATTATTTTAGAGGTTTCTGTTTTTATTTTCAGAGTATGCTACTTTTTTATTCAGTGTTCGGATTATTTTTTAAAAATTTGGTTTTGAGTTTATTGTTTCAAGGAATAGTAAGTAGAGTGTGTATAGATGATAAAGGTATAAGGTGAACAATCATCAAGTGTTTCCATCAAATGAATTCAGTGCAGCTGGATTATATGTCTTAGAATTTAATCAAAGCTTTAGAAATTTAAACACAAGTGAGTTGAGTTTCACTTTAACATATTTTACACTTGTTGGTTATTTTAATGATATTGGTAGATTTTATTAATTTCTGACTCTCAAGTAATATTAGTCTAAAGATAAATACATTGTTAAGAGCAAAAACCTCTACCTTATTAATTATGGTTATTGTCAATGGAAGGATTTGATTTTATAAGAGGAGCAAAACATAAAAAAAAAACTTCTCGATTAGACACATTTTTTACGAAGCATTTCCTGATAATGATTCAGGCAATAATGATAAAGCAAGTCCACATTTCAGAAGAGATTGGGCTATAGATTACCATCATTTAAATATTTTAAAAATCCAACAATTTAAGCCTACTATATATATTTCTGACAAAGAACGTGGCTTTTTTCTGTGTTGCACACACATTGTGATATAAAGTATAAGCCTGTTTTCAGATCTTGGACATTCGCAAAGCAAGAATTCGAGGGAAGATGTCTATCAATTTTCATTTTAGAAAAGGTGCACATACACATATACAGCAACATTATCACGATAAGCGGCATAATTTGTCAATAAAATTATAATTATTTAAGTAGACTTCAAGATTTAGTATTTTAATGTTTTCATAAATTTCACTTAAAACATTATTATATTGTTTAATAAAATATTTAAAACATGAACTGTATGTACATAATAACACATTGCAAAATATAGACTTTAACGTCCCCTGCAGACTACAGGATATTTAGGACTAGATATATACAAACTGAAGTGGAGAAATTGGATAGTAACTTGAAAATAAAATTCATAAAATATATAGATATTTGAGACAATGACATTTTAAAAATTTAACTGAGTCCTTTATTTATCCTTTGCACATAGTCCTTTTTATATTTTCTCAAAAATACTCCTAGAACATAGCTTAAATATCAGAGGCGAAACAAATGAATACTTACTGGCACACTAAAAACTAGTTTAAGCTATGAGGTGGCCACACCTCTTGTTTCAGTTTGTATTCCAAACTGTTGCGTTTCATTTTATAACATCAAAAGTGAGCAGAAAACATACTCCTGAATCAATTAATACAACATGCAACCCTTTCTACTTCTGATCTTAAACAGTGACTATGAACTGATGCAAAAGGGTGGCTCTCTAGTGAATTTGACCTCTGAATGCAGTCACCAATTAGTCCTAATCATTTTATGATTTGGAGCATAAAGTATTTAAGTTTTATTTTACTTGCTTTGTTTAGTTGGACTTGAGATTCAGGGAAAAGCTAAGGAATGCTGCAAATCTGAAGGCTGTAAACATTAGTGTAAGACTCGATCATTCCTAGCAGAGAATGTTTTTTTAAGATTTTTTTTTGAGTCTACTGGATGTATATATACATATACACATATACATATATACACAAACACATATATACACATACACATAAATTTTGAGGAATTATCTTTCTATAAGAAAGTCTCATCTATAAGGACTCTCACATTTAAAACTCACTTAAGAAGAGGGTTATTTATCTGTATATTTTTCTCTTTCTCACAAGTGACTGACGTGGGTTTTTAATCAAACTTGTTAATCTATTAACTTTTTGCTAATCTATTTTTGTTATTTAATTTTGCACTATATTGTACACATTGAATTTTTGAAAAAAAATGAACATGCTAAACTACAAATAAATGGATTCTAAAAAATGTTTTCCCATGTGTGATATTGAAGTGGAATTTATATATTCCAGGACCCCTTCATAAGACATGTGTAATATCCACCTGCCATTGTCCATTTCTTGTCAGAGTTTTCTGAGTACTTGCTATATGAGAGGATGTGTTTCAATCTATAATACATCTAAAAACATGTGATAACAGCTTTTTATTATTGAAATAGTTTACAATGAAAAATTGCATAACAATGACTTTCTTATAGATTTTTCTCCACTAAAATAATTCTCAAAAATTTGTTCCTATGGAATCATTTAAATAATTTAGTCTTCATCTGAAATCATATTTTTCCATTGAATTTATTGCAAAAAAAATGAGGAAAGTAAATTATCACAACTGAAATCTTTCATCTTACGCAGATAGAAATATATTTTATGAATTCAGGAAGGGTTGTTTCATACCCTGGTAATATCATACATAGTGTGTATTGTTGACTGACTTTTAGCTGAGAAGTGAACTATTTTTGTACTAATTTTTATCTAAAAGGGACTCAAAGCACTTTTCAAATTAAGCACCAGCATTAAGTTGAAATGAAGACATCCTGGAGAGACTGCATGGTCTGTCAATCATTGCAGGGCTACTACACAGTTAATGGAAAAACAGCATTTTTGGCAAACATGGTAAAACCCTTTTCATACCAAAATACAGTAGTGTCTTTGATCTCATAGAGGAAAGGAAAGACTTGGCTTTTTCCTCAAGGATTTATTCCCAAATCTATAAGACCAAATCCATTACTCATGCAAAACCTACTGGAGTTGACCACATGACATAGAAAAGAGACCTTTCAAGGGGAAATTTTTCTCTCATGCTAAGGCTTGCAAAATTTCTGAGAGATATTTTATTGGAATATAATTCTCACCAAAATTGACATTCATCAGGTATACCATATTCTACCTTCCAACTGAAACTGCTTTGTTACTTTGATAATAATGCTTATTTAATTTTTTATGTATTGTTTTGTTTTATGTGTATGTATATTTCTAAGAAGTTAGGAATTCCTAAGAAGTTAAGAATGTACTTTAAAAGCCAATTCTTACTTCGTCAATTCTTTACTGAGGGTTAAATAAGAGGACTAAAGTTTTTCTAATCTATGTGATTTTTAAAATATGAATTAAATTTCTTTTTTAATTACCAGCCTCTAATGAGAAACAGTAATTTACTCATTTGTAGTTCTCTCAACTATTAAAATAAGGGTCACAGAAAAATTGGACACTGGGAAATTGTTATATAGAGTCATAATACTTCATGAGTTTGGACTTTGTTTAGCTTCACTGTGGATACCAAACAGGAAATGAAAGTGACATAAAATTGCTAGAGCATATCCTATGGTCCTGGAATTCTGCTAGGAGATTCACTTTCATTTCATTTAATCATCACAACAATCCTGTGGATGTCGTGGTAGACTTAGAATGTTCTCAATTATTTACTGCCCTTCCCTGTGAGAGGATGGTATTCTCCCACTCAACTCACATGAGGCTTGGGTATTCAACTTCCTCTGGGCTATTTAAAGGTCAGTGAGAGTGATCCATGAACCAATCAAGCAGACACTTTTAAGGCCATCTCATAATTTTTGCATCTCTCTTTTCCATGAGACATGAGACAAACATATGCCAAAAGGAAGAAAATGAGGCAGAGCTATAGTTGATCTGAAAAGGGCCTAACAATCCAAACAAGAACTAGAGCCATTCAGATTTGGGCAATATTTGTCACCACAGTATAACTTAATAGAATGCAGGTAAGCAATGATGATACTCATTTTGCTGAGGAGTGCTTTAAGGGTCAGTGGAGCAAAGTAAGAAGCCCAAGGTAACACAGGTAGTAAACTAGACAGCAAGGAAATGAATTGAGAAATACTTGACTCCATATCCCATGTTCTTTCTCTCTTATAGTTATTTTAGGTCAAAATTCATGCCAACTCATTATGCAAGGGATTCCTAATTCAACAAGCTAGCCAAAACTACGTTATCCAATTGAATCATAAGTCTTCCTAGGTCAACTCCTACAAATGCTAGACCACCAGTTTGGAAAACTCCTTTGCTCTCTTTACTTTTCTATTCTCTGTCATTTACTATTTGCTTATATTTCTTCCAAGATTAATATATACCTTTCAATATTTTCAGTATTCAAAACTCAACTCTATAACTGGGTTCAAATATCTACTCTGCTACTATATTTCCTTGAATTGGTTATTTAATCTCTGTGAACCTCAGTTCTTGGTGTACATAATGAGATAATAATGCCTTTCACAGGCTTTCTGTAAGAATTAATAATCCATGAAAAATGTGTCCATAGCAGATACATAAACATTACATTTTTGTTTCTAGTATTCTATCTTTCCTTCTGGTGGGGCAACATCTGTCTATAATAGATGACAAAGGGTTCTTGATATCTGGATCCGTAAAGTGTTAAAATAACATACTTGAAACAAACCCAATAAATAAAATAATTTCCTTGATCTTGATTTTCCTCAGTTTATACCTTTTAGTCTTTAATTTCCTTCAAAGAGACAATGTTGTTTTATTTTGTTTTGTTTTTCTAATGGATTTTCTAGATTGTTTTATAATAACAGTAAATTTCACAATATTTTTATTTCTATTAGATCAAAAATACCAGATATTCCATATTAAATGCATCGGAATATGTCTTTATTCCAACACTTTCTATAGAACTAAGCATAAAATACTACAAAGTTCTTAGCTATAGCCTTTTTAAAATCTAATTATGTACTCAGCCATAAGAGATGAAATACTGCCATTTGTGACATCTGGATGGACCTTGAGATAATTATGTTAAGTGAAATCAGCCAGACTGAAAAAGTTGAAAATCACATGATATCACTTATATGAATATAAACCTAAAAACAACAAATGGACAGGACAAACAGAGATTCAGGGACATGAACAATAAACTAGTGGTTACCAGAGAAGGGGAGGAGGGAAGACGTAGACAGGGTAAAGGGGGTCAAATATAGGGGGGTTGGGGGAGGGTGAAGTGGGTAAAGGGGATCAAATATATGGTAGGTGAAGGAAACTGGACTCTGGGTGGCAGTAACACAATAGAATATATAGATGTCAAATTATAATGTACACCTGAAAATTATATAATTGTATTAACCAACGTTACCTCAATAAACTTAAAAAATAAATAAATAAAATAAAATAATATCTAATTATCAACCAAAATTTGAGAGGTAATTTCTATGTACACTTCTGAGCATTGGTAAAGTATAACACCAGAGTGAGAAATTCATCCTTCACTTAATGTTAAATTGTTTATCTTTACATTAAATTTTGGCATCAGTCATTATGTCTTAGTTCACTTCAACAAACTTCTAATCTTATAAGAACATGAAAAGAAAGGATAGTAGGCTTCAAGTTTAAAACCTGGATTGAAATTTGAATTCATCAATTACTAAAACAACTTTGAGTCTCAATTTTTCTTTCTGTTGATTGGGATAAAACTATCTTCAAGATACACAATGTAATTTTGAATTTTAAAAGAGAAAACATTAGAAAAACATTATTATAAATTCTAAGAGTAACATTAAATACTAGAAATTTTTCATATTGTACCTAAGATATTAAAAAAACATATTTCTTTCTATGCCTTATGTTATTTCAGCAGTTCAGGAAACCTCAATTTGATATTTTAAAATATATGTGCAAACAAAATTTTTTTTTAAATTACCTATATTTATATAAGCATAAAGTATATGTATTTTTAATTTGCAAGAAAGTGAATTGTTTTCACATTTAATTAAATCATATTATTAGTAGATTGGTACAGGAATTACTGATTTTGACTTACATGGAAAGATTAAAAAAAGCTTTTTATGAATTAAGGGTATTTTAAAATATAATTGAGTAAGGCGATGCTTATTACAACTTTCAGTTGTAAATCTACAAAGAACAGTTTTGCTGACCCTTTACCATGTAGTTCAGTTTTACCTTTTCATTCTAAGATGTACATATAATGTTCAATTTCCTTTTCCATCCTCTATCAAATTTAGTGTCCAGGTTATTTCCATTTCTGTAACTCATCACTATTCATCAGGTATTATTAGTGCTAGTTTTTTCTGCTCGAACAAATGTGAAACAAATTTAAAACCAAAGGAGCTGATCTTGAAGTAATTCTAGAAGAAAACATGGTTTTCAAATTCTCCACAGCCTGCACAATAAATTAAGCTGAGGACAGAGAGACTTTTTGTAGAGAAACTCAAGAACATATGTAGAAAACTTATATTTTTGCCTGTGTGCTCATATTTATAGATTGTTTTTCCTTTAACTCTAATAAAATGATATTTAATTCAATCTGCACACTTTTAACAAATGGTAAACAGCTAAGTACCAAATGCCTACTTGTCACCTCTTTACATATTACTGGATAGAATTCTCATCTCTGCATTATCTTTTCACATACCTGTAATAATGCATAACCACATCTCTTTAGTGGCTGTTTTTGTTAAGTATAAACTCGCCAGCAAGAAAAAAATGTACTTTTTTTTTTTTTTAGTATTTGCTAGAGTCTACCAGGTTGGAATTCAGCCTTTAATTATCACAGAATCTTGCCTTTGTGGTTGTTCAAAATGAAAGCACCAGAGTTCACAATCTTGGCCCACCATGCTATCTGTCCAGAGTCTTTGAAAGACGGCATATTTTCAAATATTCCAGAATGGCTCAAAATGCTGTCATATGTCACAACAGATTACCTTAGTCAGCTTGTGTTATGTTACATCAAGGATGTGACTAACATCAACCACATGTAATGCAGCAGAGCTATGCTGTCCGCCAGATAAATTTTAAAATGACACGGATTTTAGAAACCAGGATTTAGAAATTTCTGGTCATTAAGGGGGAAAAAAAAAGATCTTTAAATTATTTTAAAAGAGATTTCTGGTTTTTTTTTGTTTGTTTTTTTTTTTTTTTTACTCTCACTTTCAAAGGAGCTGATAGTTGTAGGCAAGTTACAATTTGCCACATTGAGTATTCCAAATCAAACTGAAGGAGCAAAAACTTTGAAATTTATAATACTCATTCTAGAGTACAAATAATCAAGTGAAAGTTAAATACAAGTGCTTTAGAAAACACAAATTAACTGATTATTTAAAAATAAAAAAATAACTAATGAAAAGGAATATATGTTATACAATTTAACTGTACTTCAGGCTCCACTAGCTTCGTTTTGAGACAATGATTTTGTATTTGCATATTTGACAGGGAATAAAAGGGACACTGACCAACAAAACAATCAGAACAATAATGCAAATATTTTTAACATATAATATCTATTTATGCAAATTGATTAGTAAAAATATATACTGAAACTACTGTTAATAATACTATCAAACTAATAATGTCACTTTACAGGGTTCAACAAAGTCCTAATATTCTATTAACTTTAAAAGCTACTAAGAGTGTTTATGAAGCCATTAGAATTCATTGTCAATAACAAGACCAAAAGCTCGAATGAGAAAGATTCTAGTTTGATTCATGCCCACTTTAATAATGGAGATGCAGTCCAACCCTGCTCTTTCTAAAAATGGTGTCAGCAAAAACATTGTCTCTCAGTTAAGCTACACATGGATATTCAGGATTACCCAACTATAAAAAGAGGATATACCACTTTTAAATTAGAATTCACAAATATTCATACTTTTTTATTTTTTTATCTCTGGTAAATCCCATCTCCAACCACTTTAAAGTCTCCAGTCCTCTGGTTTCATTTCTCCATCAACTCTGGATCCCACTTGAACTAGTCTTACAACAGCACACATAAACATATTGTGTTCCTGTTCTTGTAATCCATTCATATTTATGACAATGATTTCAATTAAGAAAAATTGCCTGAGCCATATATTTTGGAAGCAAATTACTGTTCTCTGTAGGGTTATACAGTTTTCTTATTACTTTGTATTTTTTTCTTAGTTATTATCATTTAAGCCAGTATTTCTGAAAGCAGTGGTTCCCCTCTCCCCCTGCAATATACTTGCAATGTCTAGAGACATTTTTTTATTGTCATGACTAGGGAGCTGGTACCACCATCTGGTGAGTAGAGTCTCACCAGAGAGAAATCTAAACATAGTGGTGGCAATGGTCTAAACTTCCTGCAATACACTATACATCCTAAACGACAAAGAATTATTGGCCTAAGGTATCAATATTGCCAAGGTTGAGAAACTCTGATTTAAGCTTCAATTATAGCACCTAAATGACTATGCATCAATGTTTTCACTACAGATGGTTCCTCTGAATCTTCGATCTATACTTCCAAATATCTACATAACTTTTCCACTTGCATGTCCCTAAATTGCTCATACTCAATTTATCACAAACTAATCTCAGTTCTCAATCCCAGTCTTGGTGGGTGACATCACTACTCACTACCTAGTGTCACAAGCTAGACAGCCGGTGTCACCTTTCACATCTCCCTTCCTCATTCACATGCTCAACCCATGACTAAGTTCCAACATTTGTACAGTCTGAATATTTTCAAATGTATCAATCTATATCTACTCTAATGCTAACCCTCTTGTGTGAGCTACCAGCATTTCTTAACAAAACTCCTTTAACAGCCTGCTAACTAGATTCACCACCACTATGTTTAGATTTCTCCAGTCCATTCACCGAAATGCACCTAAAGTAATTTTTTGAAAGCGAAGGTCTCATCATGTATTTCTACTTTCTATCATATGCACACTTAAAAATTATTCTTCTCAATATACTGATAAAGGCTCTTCCTCTTTTGATCCTTGCTCGTCACAACAACCTTATTCCATGTCACAGCTTTCCCTGTCAATATCAGCAGAGCAGCCTTCATTGCACCTTTCCTCAATTTTTTTTCCTTTATTTAAAAAAATCTCATGCTTTGAACTTATTTCACTGATTTCACAACACACACATTATCTTTCAATAACTATTCTTAATCTTTAGATTATTATAGACTAATATTTTTAATAATACTTAAACTGAACAGAAAGTTATTAGGCACAACATTTTTCTCTCTCTTACCCCCACTCTTTTTTTTAGGTATTCAGTATTGCAGAGATGTCTGAAATTTGATCTATTTTTTTTTAGGTAACTTTTTTCCTGTTTCTTGGAGTACTTTTAAGAATTGTTAAATGTAATTATATGTAATTTAAAAGTATCTTACAATATATATCTAGTTGTATGCCTTTTATAATACTAAAAATAGTTATGATATGAATATTGTCATTAATTAAGCCCTTGGTTTGAGTCAAACACTGATCTAAGTGCTTTATATATAGCATTTAACCTTCACAATTACCATGTGAGCTGATTACTCTTGTCATACCTATTTTACAGATGGGAAAACTAAAACTTAGAAAAGTTAAGCAATTATTCCAAGATCATACAAACTGAGCTTAGGTAAGGCCGTACGACTAGCTCTTGCTAATGTAATGGTGGTAAAGTTGTCTCCTCTTTGTAGACAAGACCTAAAAAGTTATCTGTTCTCCATCTTCTCTTTTATTAACTTATCAATTGTATCTTTATACCCAGGGTGATTATGGAAGCCATTATCAAAGATGGAAGAGCCTCCATTACCCTGAATGTGTTAAATGGAACAGAGGCCCTCCTCAATCCCAACCAGAAATATAAATTTGTATTATGCTAAGCTACTAAAATTTTTTAATGTGTTGTGTTTCTCCCTAAATATTTACTAATGCAGTCAAAAAGATAATAAAAACCATACATTTAAACTTCTAGATAAAATGGGATATTCAGTAAATGTTATTTTAGTGTGTTTTAAAGGAAAATATAGCTTACTTCGTGTGCAAAATGAATTGTGTTGAGCTAACATCAATATAATATCTGTTCTAAATGGTTTTCCTAGTGATAGTATAAATATAACAATACGATGTCTCTAAGTATAAAGATTACAAATGCAAAATATATTCATTGTTAACACGTATATTCATAGCTATTTACTTTAAAGTCAAATGTATTGAGGAACTGATCAATTAAAATATTTCTGTATCCAGTGATCCTTTGCCACATTTAAAAGTATACTATTTTTTATTAAAAACCTTAAAGTACTTAAACATTCTGACCTCAATTTTAATTTTGGTGATTTATTCAGAACAAATTATGCTAAATACATAAAAAGTGATGCACAAAATATTTGCTTTAGCTATAAAATTAGTTCATGCAAAAATTGGAACTAGTAAAGTATATATCCAGAAAAAGTCATATATTAGGAAAATTATGGCAAAATTTTTTGGTTTAAATATTATTCAGCAATTTTATTTATTTTTCAGAAGAATATTTAGTATTATAAAAAGATATAAAGACAGTGAAAGTATTGTGTACAAAATTAGAAGTTTTGTAAAATCATGCTATATCTATTTATATTAGTTTTTTGTCTGTATGCATATATATCTATGTATATGTATATGTTTATATCCACGTTCTAAAATTTGCCTTTCAAATTTTTCTTTTTATCTTTATTCTACTATATTTACTAAAATATTTATAATTATCTGTTATCATTTAAAAGTTTAATTATGTGAAATAGTTACGTGAAACCTATTACCATTTTTATTTTAAGGAGTGTATTGAGAATATATTTTCATTACATCATAAGTGTTCACTTTACTAAGACTGATGAAAAAAAACTTCAATTCCAGGTATAACTGCTCTTAGGCAAGAATTTAATTTTTATATTGGACTATGAATCAAGTAACTAATGGTTTTCACTTTGGCAACTAAGAAGCTGAAAGCCAAAATTTGGGCTTGCTTCTGGCATGTGTGCAGGATTTTGTGGCAAATGTTTAAGTTCTAACTTTTACCTGGCACCTTCTAATTTTTAATCCTTATTTTACTTTCTCCCATTTTCATTGTTTATTTTCAATTAATTTTCTGTAACTCTATTGTTGCATTTTAGTAGTACCTAAAGCTCACTTATTGCACTTATTATATGCCAGGACTATACTAAGCAGTTAAAATATGAATTGGTGGATCCTACTAATTATCTTAAGAAGTATATACAAGTATAATAGTATCTGCATTTTACAAAGAAGAAAATTGAGACAGGAAGGAGTAAAGTCATTCGACCAAGTTCACACAGCAAATAAGAAGCAAGACTGCAAATCCAGGCAGCATGGCTTCAGGTTTAAAGCTCTCAGATTCTATGCTTGTCTTAGCACGTCACTTTAAATTCGTTTGGAGCAGGCTAAAATACAAGTGTATTGTCAAATAGATTTTAGAATGGAGAATTTTCTTAGAAACTAGAAAATAGCCACATTTAAAATGAGAATCCACAGCAAGAGAAACTATACACAAATTGAAAAGGCAACTTGCCAAATGAAAAAAAAATATTTGCAAGTCATATATCTGATAAAAGGTTAATAACAAGACTATAGAACTCATGCAACTCAATACCAAACAACAACAACAACAATTTGATTAAAAAATGGGCAGAGGATCTGAATAGACACTTTTCCAAAGAAGACATACAGGATGGCCAACGAGTACATGAAAAGGTATTCAAGGTCACTAATCAGGGAAATACAAATAGAAACTACAGTGTGATATCACCTCACACTTGGATAGTATTAAAAAGACAAAACTAACAAGTGCTGGTGAGGATGTGGAGAAAAGGGAACCCTTGTGCATTGTCAGTGGGAATATATGTAAACTAGTGCAGCCAACAGTATGGAGGTTCTTCAAAAATTAAAAACAAAACTACTATATGATCCACCAATTTCACTTCTGGATATTTACCCGAAGAAAACAAAAACACTAATGAAAAGATATGTATTCTATGTTCATCGCAACATTATTTAGCAAGCTATCGCCAAGATATGAAAACAACCTAAGCGTCCATTGATGAATATGAATAGATAAAGAAAATGTGTTATATACAATGGGATGTTATTCAGCCATAAAAAGAGGAACTCTTGCCATTTGCAACAATATGGATAGAATTTGAGGATATTAGGCTAAATGAAATAAGTCAGAGAAGGACAAATATCATAAGATCTCACTTATGATAAAGAGAACAGATTGGTGGTTGGGTTAGGGAGAGAGCAAAATGCGCATAAGGAGTCAAAAGGTACAAACTCCCAATTATAACAAAAATAAGCCATGGAGATGTAATGTACAACATGGCGACTATAGTTAATAATACTGTATTGTATATTTGAAAGTTGCAAAGAACAAATTTTAAAAGTTCTCATCACAAGAAAAAAAATTGTAACTATGATAATGAACTTAACTAGATTCATTGTGATAATTTTATAGTATCTGCAAGTATTGACTCATTATGGTGTACACCTGAAATTAATATAATGTTATATGTCAATTATATCTCAATTAAAAAAGAAAAAAAGAATAAACTTGACTGTCTCACACATATGAGAGGTCTATGGGATGGATCCAAAGCTGTAAGTAGATCTAGGTGTTTGACCAACTTCACTAAGAGTCTCTCTGTCTTTTGCACCTGTTTTTTTCTCTGTTGGTTTTATTTTCCAGCAGCATTCCCCACACTTAGAGTGATAAAGTGAGTTGCCAAAAGCTCCAGGCTTCCTGGCCCTTAGTGCTTGCCATCTTGGCAGGAAGGCATAGTCTTTCCTATGCATTTCAGGAAAAAGCCCTGAGAAAAGCTCTCATTGGTCAATCTAGGGTCATGTGTTAAGCCTGGCTCAATGGTAATGGACTATTATTCTCTGAGCTAATAAATAGAGTCTACGACCACCCTTAGACCTGCCTGGAGGGGTGAGATAGTTCCATTGAACCACAAGGTCTGGAAATGGGGAAGGAGTGGTTTTCAAGGAAGGAAAAGGATACTGGAGAAGTTAAAACCACAGATGTACACAGTTAACACCTCAACCCTGTATAGCCTACTCCCGCTACCTTTCAGAAAAAAAAAAAATGAAATGAAATAAAATAAAATAAAATAAATAAAATAAAATAATAAAATAAAATAAAATAAAATAAAATAAAAATAAAATATGAAATCACATTGATTAATCCAACTTCCTATGATATCATTTATTTTCTGTTTAGATTACTTTTTTTTTTTTTGGTACAAGCAGGAGAAAGATGGGAATGTATCCAATTTTTAAGAATTTACCTTATGGGAATTGAAAACTTAACGTCCTTCTAAATAGAGAGATTTAAATCACTTCATTTCGAACTGTATTGTGCATACAAATAACCTGGGTTATCCTGTTAAAAAGTAGATTCTGACTCAATAGGTTTGGGTTTTGCAGCCCAGGATTCTGTATTTCTAACGAGCTCCCAGGTGATGCTGATGCCACATGATAACATATGAGAGTAGCAAATCTTTAAACAAGCGAGGCACTATTCAAATTGATTTTGCTAGTATAATATCTAAAAGAATTAATAAAGTTTTCAAAGTTTTTAATTTGTGGTCCAAGAGTACTTTAGGGAATAGAAGAATCTAGCTATAAAGCATATTGATAGCCATATTGAGAAATAGAGGAAAAATTTATATTATGCCTGGTTTAAGAAAAAAGTCTTCTCTGAGATGAATGCAGCACATACTTATTGAGTTAGCACCACGTTTGTTTCTTATTTGAGCATTTAGATTTCATTTATATTCTCTACCAATTATTGCAATCAAGAATATGTGGATCTCAGAATCCATGAACTCCTCTCCTGAGCAATGCATAAGACCTAGAAGCTTGTATGAAGAATCTCATCAGCAGATATGTTCAATTTAGCTGTCTAAAGTAGAATAGTAGTTAATTTTTATTTTTAGTGGAGAAGGCAGAGTACAGATAGCGGACACAGACTGCCTAGGTTCAAATAGAATATCCACGCCTTAGTAACTGTGATTCTTAAGCCAAGCTACAATATAACCTCAGTTTCCTCATCTGTAAATTGGGAATAATAGTAGTATCTAGTTCAAATGTATTTGTGAAGATTAAATTAGTTAATATATGTAAAAGTGCTTAGGACAGTATAGTACTTTACTGGCACTAGCTATGTGTTAGTTACCATTTGCTTGTCTCCTTGCAATTAAAAAATAGTTTTAAGATGCTTGATTAGTAGGTGATAATTAGGAAATCATTGAATGATACAGGCTCAATTTAAGGACACATTGCAACACTGAATTGCAAGAATTAGTTCTTATCTTTTGCCAATTATAAATTGTAGCTGAGGTTACTGCTTAAACACTAGACACTAACGAGTATTCACAGCAGGGCAAAATAGTTAGCAAAATCTCCAATTAGAGTTTTGTTTACATGTCCACTGGGAGGGATAATTTGTTAGCTTGAAAGAGACCATTCGTGTTGATTAGAGGTGTCAGCACATCCAAGTTTTGACTATGCTTGAATACCTGCTGTGAGATGCAAGACACAAGAAAATCAAGCCTAATTGTTTTAATTCAAACACATTTTTACTTATAACTGTGTTGATTGCTTCAACCAGACTGAGTAACTTATGTGAAACAAAACTTTAAAATCAAATGTTTTTAACATGAATGATATACCTAATTCAATAAATTTCCTTACTTTCTTTGCTACTAAAAAAAAAAAAACAACCTGACTTTAAATAATTAAATACTAACAGATGTATTACATTCCTCTTGTGTAAATAAGGTATGAGTTTAATTTTACCTTTGGAAGAGACTAGAATATATATGTGCTTGTGAGAATGATAAGAACATTTTTGAAGTCAAAGAATTCAGGAATAAATAAGATTCAGATAGAAGTACATAAAAAATATTGCCAAAAATGGATGATAGAAATTGATGTCATCCTAGATCTCCCAAAAGGTCATCTTTATTCTTGAATGTGAATTTAGGGATGGGTTTGAGAAGAAGATGGATGACTAATTTCATAATAAAGGATGTTAGGCTGTGATACTTTCAGATGTCTTGATTTCTATGAAATCCTCCAAAAGTCATTATAGGGAAATGAGTATCCTTAAAGTCACTTTACAACTGTATACATAATTATGTTCCCATATAATTTTATAATATGCTTAAGATATTTATTATATTAGGGGCTTTTTTTTTGTAACTGGTATCTCAGGATTTAACTCCAAATAACAAAATCACCCAAATATTTTGGACTTTATGACACTGAGAAGAGCTATTAGTTACTGCTACTATTTTATTGACTGACTAGAAACAAAAACCATTAGATCAATTGAAAAAAATTGAATAAAATAACAAGAGTGTCAAACCAATATATTGTTTTTAACTTTCAAAAGTGTCTATCTGTCTTATCAACATTAAACTTTTGAAACTTTTAGCTCAGGCTGTAATAAAATAAACAACCTAGGATTGTCTTCCTTGTCTAAGTTAATTTAAATCAGAACAGAGTATTTACCTTTTGTTAGAGTTGATGTGATTCAAGGTTAGTCTATTTTGGAAAGGCCTAGTGAGGCAAAGCTAATCCTTTCTGAAGCTCATTAATTGGAAGCAGGACCACACTGCAATAGCCTTTTCTAAAATGAAGGGACAAATTAAGAATTTAAATGAGGTGAAAACTCTAAAACAAGGCTCTCCTAGTGGCTCCTTCTGTTCGTACAGTTACATTCTAAATATAAATAAATATAAATAAAAAAGATAAAGATAAAGATAAAGATACATAAATAGAAATAGAAATGTAAATGTAAAGCTCACACCATTCGTGTTAAATTTCACTAGTTAACTGATAAGCCAGAGTAGAGTACATTAGCACTCTGAGTAGTCTTGTCAGTCACTCTTAGAGGGCTCATAAATAACGAATGAGGATTTTCATTTTATTGGCAACATCATTTCTTTTTGAACCAGTAAATGAATGGATAGATAGATAGGTAAATTGATAAATACATGTTAACTTATTTAATCACTCCTCTCAGCATTACTATGAGATCTTAAAAGTTAAATAGTATTTAATCTCCAAGTGAATGAATAAATATACTGGCATTTTGTACTGTTTCTACAAAGATCTGGAACATATAATATTCCTCGTAATTGTGTGATTGACCACAATGCATTATTTCTGCTGTGTCCTCAATGAAAACCAAATTGCAGATTAAAGTGAGTTGGATAATGAAATAAAATTCTTTCACTAGCTTTTTAAACCTTGTCTAGATTTTTAAGCCCTCACTTAACTGTCAAATATTTTTCATCACTTATAACTAACCAGCAAATTTCTCAAATCCCTGAGTTAGTTACAAAATGACTTTTTGGCATGTTTCAGCAATATAAAAAATAATTCAGTGCAAAGCACTGTCCATCATCTATATTCAATATATATCTTGATGCTGAAAAACACCAACATCTCATATGCTTAAGTGCGTCAAGAATGGCTCAAGAACATAAAGACAACTTAGTTTTTTCAAGGAGGTAGCATGGTATGGTAGAAGGAACATTAGCTTTGAGTCATGACACCTGGAACTTAATTCCTGCTCTGCTACTAGTCAGTTGGGTACATGAGAAAACAACTGAGGTGCATCTGGGCCCCTTCAGTTTCATGTATAAAGTGAAAGTGTCAGGTAATCTCTTTTGTCTCTTCCATATTGACTCTATGAGACCATGATATTTTACTGCCTTAGGCATAGACAGACATCTGAAAGGCCCACTTGCTCTTCCTTTGTATTTACTCTCAAAATCCCAAAAGACTAGTCTACACAAGCTATTTCCAATTCCACCCTCTCCTACCATCTTTTGTCCCTTTCAGCTATAGCGTAATGTAGAGTCTGCAAATTACATGCAATATTATGCAAGACTGTGGTACATGCTTGGATGTGTTTTGGGGAGTGGAAGCCAAAGAGTTTCATTAAACTTTCAAAGGAATCTATGACCTGAAAAAGATTAAGAATCCTTCTTCTAGTGTCTATCCCTCGTCCATCTATATAGTCTAACCACTATATAATCCCATCCCCTCCTACAATTTCAAATATTTTTCTTTGAGAATTTCTAAGTCAATATTGGGATTTAAATCTCCATAAAATAACGAAAGTTTGGAGTCAAAAAGAATTGGATTCAAATTCCAGCTCTATAACTTACAGATATGAAACTAAGAGAAATTCATTTAAACCACAGGGTACTCTTTTTCAATATACAGACTATTCTTTGAAATATTGAACATTTACTCAAATATCATTGTGCACCTACTATGTGTCAGTAATGTAATCAAGAGGCTTGCGTTTTTTGTTTTGTTTTTATATTGAATGGTTAAATAAAGACTCTTTGATCAAGTAACAATGGAGCAGAGACCTAGAGGCAGAGAAGGGGTGAACTTTGGAAATGTAAATGTGAAGAGCATTCTAGGAAAAAGAAACAGTAAATGTAAAGGCCATGAGGGTGAACTCTGCTCAACAAGTTCCAGGAATATCAAGAAAAGCATCTGTGGTTGGAACAAGGGGTAGAGAAGTTAGAGGGGTTAGAGATGTCATTAGATATTTTGATAAGGATTTCAGATTTTCTGTTCTGAGAATTATTAGCAGACAAGTGGCATGATATGACATATGTTTCAAAGGAACAACCCTGACCGTTATTTGGATTATAGGCTGAGAGGGAGCAAGAGAGAAAGGAGAATAGTTAGAAAATCATTGTATTAATCCAAGTGAGATGTGATTTTGGTTTATACTAGGGAAGTAGCAGTGAAGTTTGTGAGAAATAGAAGAATTCTGAATATATTTTGAAGATAGAGCTGGCTGGGTTTACTTACTAATTAAATGTGAAGTGTGAGATAGAAAAATAAGTGTAACACAGCTCCATTTTTGTTTTGTTTTGTTTGCCTCAGTAACTGGATGGGAGATGTGGGTGAGAAATTGAGACTTTGGTTTTTGCTATAAGTTCAAGATTTCTATTAGGCATGCAAAGTTCTAGGAAAGTTGAGCCCAGTTCATTTATATTAGTGTCTTCAACATAAAGATTGTGCTTCAAGACAGGATTGGATGTAAGATCTCTTAGGGAATAAGTATACATAGAAGAAGAAAGAGAGTCAAAGACTGAATCCTGGAGTGTTCTTACGTTTAGAGGTAAGGATGTGAAGTAAAAACACACAAGATGATTGAAAATGTCTAAGTGAGATGTTGTAAAAATTTATACGAGATAAAAGGTATGTAAATTTATTTGGATTTTTAAACAATCTCTTGTATATCATAAACCATCAATAAATAAAACATTTAATTCATAGTAACCTCTCTAGCTTTAGACTTAGTCTAAAATTTGTAGTACTAATTGCCCAATGTCCATATGTACTTGATTATTCTGCTAGTGCTTCAAGTTCAACATATCTAAAACTGAGCTTAATCATCACAAAACAAGTGATCCAATTGTATGCTTTACCTTGGTCTTGAGTACCTGTGCTCTCCAGACTAAGTAGAGTAAAATTAATTCCCCCAAAAAAGATTTTTCATGTTTACTCTGTAGCTTTGCTGAACTGCAGAGTTTCATGAACTTGCTTTCTGAAAGGTGATTCTGCAACAAAAATCTAGACTTTGTAGCAATGGTATTCCAGGCCCTCAGCAATTTGCACCAAACCTTTACCAAACCAACTAATGATCCTATTTGTTTTTAAGAATAGTCTGCTCCAGTTGATGTTATTAAGTCCCTTTTATTAAATCTGTTCTGTATACTGTTGCCAAGTCTCCTGTGTTTAAATTATCTTTCTCCCTATCTGTTTCGTTCAATAATATGTAGACTGTGTGTTGCCACAGTGGCATTATTCCACCCCATTGGAAGCCTACCTAGACTTCAAAGACTGGCTCCAGTGAGATGTTCTTCAAAAGCTTTCTTGTCTCTAGTCAGAAGAAACTTTGCTGTCCTCTCAGAGCACTTGGCTTTCACCTTGCTTGTAGTATACCTACTTGTACCTAACTCTTCTTTAAAAATTATTTGTGCATGACCTCTTTTTTCTTTTAGATTTTAAACTTGAGAGTCTGTGAATATTATTTATTGTTAAAGTAATTAAACAAGGAGTCCATAAGACTGAGGTGGCTGTAATGCCTTGGTAGCCTGTGTAAGCAAAACAAAAACTAAGCCCTGTAAATGTATTTGTATGGGAGGAAACAAAATTGAAAATCAACCAATCACAAACAGCCAACTAGGCTTCTCCAAATAAGGCAACCAATCAAATAATCCAATCAAATAATTTCCTTGCTTTGCTTCCATGACTGCTTGTTGAAGGAGGTCATTGAGAGGATGTTACCTCAGGCCAACTTGCTAGCTTGACTGGAGCAGTTGAAGGCTCCTCATTTGCTCTCAGTCTTTCGAATGTACACTCTACCCATTGTTCCCACAGCCAGAGTTGTTTTCAAGAATTCAGCCTTGGGAGAGCAATATGTTGTTGAGACCATCCTGTACAGTATATGTGACTGACCCTATTGAGGCTTCTATATAAACTCTTAAGATTCTGGTGAAAGAGTACAGTGATCTACTCATCTTGTGTCCCTATGCCCACCTCCAATCCCCCCACCTCTAGCTGAAGACAAGCCTCCTATATATATAATTTCCCTTGCTTATTAAACCTGCCACCTACCAATTTAGAGTGGTCAGCTGCCTCTTTCTTCAGTCTTTCCTTTCCTCCATGTATGTAGGCCAGTTTCAGATTTCTCCTGGGAAGTTCTGAGGGTGTTAGCCAACACTTCTCTGTAAAAGCCTTTCCCCAGCTCCTGTCAAAGGAGCACACTCCTAACCAACCACTTTCAGGTTTGGTGCTATTTGATTCAAATCAGTGTTTGCTCAAATAAACTCTTGAAAATTTCAACGTACCACAATTTGTCTTTTACAACCACTCTCCTCTTTACCAAGTGTTTTTGTAAAAAAGAAAAAAAGCCTCAGTATGTGTTGAACTGTCTTCATTGTATACCAACAGCCTTATTAAGATATAATTGACTCAGAAAAATAAATCTTCACATATTTAAAATATATCATTCAATAAGTTCTTACATATGTTTATACACATGAAACCATCCCCAAAACCAAGATAATGAATATATTCAAACCCTCCCATGTTTCCTCAGTCATCTTTGAGGCCCTTTCCTCAGCCCTCTAGCACTCTGTCCACCCCCACCATAGCAACCACAAGGCTACTTTCTGTCACTGTAGAAGAGTTTGCATTTTAAGAGGTTGCATTATAATATAAAATTAAAAATTAAACAATATAGCATGTACTTGTTTTTATCTGGTTTTGTTCACTTAGCATAATCGTTTTGAGATTCATTCACATTATTTCCTTTTTCAATAGTTCTCACTTTTGTATTGCTATAAATAGGATACCATTGTGGAGATATACCACAGTTTGTTTATTCATTCACCTGTTGATTGAAATTTGGGTAATTTTCAGTTTGGGCTATTAAAATAAAGCTGCCATGAACATTCATGTACAACTTTTTGCATGGATATATGCTTGAGTAACTACCTGGGAGTGGAATGGCTGGATCATTCAGCAGTGTATATTTAAGTATTTAGGAAATTGACACACTATTTTTTCCAAAGTGGTTGTACTAGTTTCCATTCCCACCAGTAGTGTATGAGACTTCTAGTTCTTCTACATCTTTGCCTCAACTCGCTTGGTTTGATTAGTCTTTTTAATTTTAGTCATTCTAATAAAGTGTTTTAAAAACACTTTAAATTTTAAAACGCAATACCAATCCCAGATATTGGCAGTAAGGATACAAAAATTAATAATAATTATTAATTAATAATGATAATAATGCCTTTTCTTTCACAGATGTGGTAGCTAATGAAAAAATAAATACTCAAACACATAATTTTAGTACAATGTAGTACATCCTTTAACATAAGTATGTAGAATTTTTTTTTAAGAACATAGGAAAGTGAAGTCACAAAAAAAGTTAGGGGAGAAGTTTAAAGTTTTATCATTTGAAAGATAACTTGATATTATCCAGCTAGAAAAGAAAAACAAAAGGAAAAGTCATAAAAGCATAAAAGATCATGGCATTTTTAGAGATGGGAAAGATGTGCATGGATAGTGCATGAGTGGTGGGAACATAGCTGGCAAGAAGAGTAGAGAGTAGATTTTAAAATAATTTTTCTAACATGCTAAGGGGTCAAGTATCTTGAGGCTGAGGACAGACATCTCCAGATCTGTGCTTTTGAAAATAAAAAAAAAAATTAAAAATTAAAAATTAAAAAAAAAAAACAGACAAAACTCTGAAAAAACTGGGCTAGATGGAAAAGAGACTGAACAGAAAGACACTTAGGAGGCTAAACAAAAGAAAATGATTGGTTTTTGAATTAAGAAAAATTCAATTTAATATATTTTTGAGAAACAGTATTTTTTTAAAACTCTCCCTCCTCTCTCTCTCTCTCTCTCTCTCTTTCTCTCTCCTTACCCCCTACCTTTCTTTCTCCATCTCTCCCTCTCTCTCTCTTTCCCCTCTCTCTTTTAGAAAGACATTGATTTACCAAAGGACAAAACCCTTTACTATACACTTATGATGGAATTCCCTGAGAAAAAAACTTGACTTCTTAGCACCCTTTATTTACTCTCTTAGAGATTTCAGCTGCTATTTCGTCTTTTAATAAGAAAAAACCCACAAAACCCAAAACTCCTTGCACAAACCTTTAGAGAATTTACAGAGGGTTTTCATTAGATTACATACATCTTACCATCCAGCACCACATTCTCTTCGGTAACTCCATTAAGTAGGAATAATTATTCTTGCAATATATTTGAGAGTTCCATAGGGCAAAAGCCACAGCATATGGTTTTGACTCTGATCACTCCACTTAATAAAAAAAGAAGTTTAAGTGGTGTATGGTATAAATTTATAAGTAATATTACTGCCTGGGGTATATAAAAAGTTTATCATTTATGGCTAAAAATTGCAAAAAGGTCCTTTCCACAATTTTTTTTCCATAAGAATGAGCAGTAATTTCACAGTATAATAAAATGGCTACACTATGTATTTCCAACTCTATCTTAATATGTCTCATACTAAAATGAACTGAAACATATTTCAACTCTTCATTTATATGCATTCCAAAATATGTCATAAACATAATCTTAAAAATGCTTCCTATACATTAAGTAGGATATATTGCCCTACAGTGATGATTACTAACTTGTTTTGGTATAGAAAAGAATAATTACTAGTGATCTTTTGCATATAAAAAAAAAACTGTGCAAGTCTTCAAGGAAAAATTGTTTGTATTTTACATTTTTATTTATGTATTTATTCAACAAATACTTACTGAGTTTCCACAATGTCTGCGATGTAGTTGTTAGACAGATAGACCCAGCCCTTAACTTCATAATGCTTACATTCTTATTATTTAATGTTTAAAGCATTCTCTAGTATTAAGTTTCTTTAATACGTTCTTACTCCAGGGCTTTTCAAACTTGGCACCATTGACAACAACCAAAAATGTTTCCACACATTAACAAATGTTCCCTTGGGGACCAAATCAGCCCCCATAGAAAATCACTGCTCTATTCAAACAAAATAAAGTGCTGTGTTTTTTCTCTAAATAATGTTGTTATACACACACACACACACACACACACACACACACACACACATGTATGTATGTGTATTAAACTACATTTGAATCTAACACTATTTCTAAATGATGCCCAAAATTTCAGTAAAAATTAAAATAAAAATTCCATTATGTTGATATTTTCTAACATGTTAATGTTTTTTAGTAGCTAGCTATTTGATGTTATATAGTCCAAATGATTAGAAGACTGATCGAATATTCTATTTTTTACATGAAAACATAGTAGGTTTTCTTTTGAAATATAATCTTTCCCATTATTATTTAAAAAGATGTAACATTTAATTTCTCTTAAAATTTCAGGGTAGCTAAACAATTATCAATCAAAGTGTGTATTAAATAAATACAAACAGTTATATACCACAAAATGGCTACAACTGCAACATTAAAATTGTTCTATTAAATTTAATTGATTCAGGACAGACTAAACAATTATTATGTAATAAAGAATTGTTAATTCTGATAGAATAAACGACCCATTTTTTCAAGTGTTGAACACAGCTTTATACTGGTGGAAAAATAGCTTTGAATTTTACATAATGTTTCAAAATACTCATAAAGGTTTTCATATATCAACTGTTTCCGAAAACTGAGTTTAAGTTATTTAAGCAAATCTAAGTTATATTACTTTCCAGTGCTAAAGTGGGAAAATCAACAGAAAGGAATATTAAAGAAATATAAATTACATTCTGCAGTTCTAACTATAATGTTAACTTTTCATCAATTTTTTTCATCCTTTTAAAGGTTAATTACAGTATAGGTCTGCTTGTGATATATAGATAAAGTTTAATATTTAAAATTTTAAGCTATTTAAAGAGACAAACAGAGGCTCATGGATACAGACAACAGTTTAGTGGTTACCAGAGGGAAGAGTGAGGGGAATAGTGAGTTAGATAAGGGTAAAGGGGTCAAATATTGGGTGGTGAATACACAATGCAATATACATATGACATATTGTTGAATGGTACACTTGAAACCTATATAATTTTATTAACGAATACCACTCCAATAAATTTAATTTTGAAAAAATAAATAATTTTTAAAAGACTATGAAAAATAAAATAATGTGGTTATATTTTCTAACATTTCTGTGTTTTAAGTAAAACCTATTTTGAAATCAGACATTGATTAAATTAATCCTTTCATTGTGCGCTAATACAAAATCAAAATAAACCTCTTAGTAGCAGTTCAATTTTACACATGGACTAACTGATAAATATTCCTTCTTTCCTTTCCTGTGAAACTTAATCTCAAGTTATTTACCTCAATGGGCTAAGATTGCAATCACAATCCAGCTAGTCAAGAAGGAAATAAGATATTGTAATCTACCACTTTTCTTCTGAAAGAGGTTCCTGGCATAGTGCAACAAGGGAAATGCATGATGATTTTTCAAGAACTTACTTCCGAAAGTGTGTCTAAATCAGTCTTCGTAGATAATGTATATACATCATTCTTTTCTTATGCTCCTATTATTTTGTGTGTCTATGAAGGGATGTGATAATAAAAAGGAGAAATTAGTAAACAGGATCAGTTTGTAATTTGATATCTACTGCTTTGGAATTTCAGTAAGTCTATGGCTATCATTCACATATTCTAAAATAAGGAGATAGCGATGATCAATACAGCATAAAACTATATTCAAAAACTGAGTCAAAGTCATAATTTATAGACTTTCAGTGTTTGAAATACAGTAATATAACTACATGTTATTAAGCATGTATTATTTGTTGTACATATGAATAGCAACATAGCTATATATTAATCATTACTCTGTGTTCCTTTCTTTCTTTGAGAAAATTTGATACTTCATATTCAAATTCTATTTCATACTTTCTAAGAGTGAGAATGTCAATAATGGTTAAAACCATAATTTTTTTTTACCTATCAATATTCCTTTCTACATTTACAAGCATATACAGGAGCATTCTTTTCTTTGATGCTGATGTCTGACAAGATCCTCGTTAACTGGCAAAAAAGAATAAATACTCCTTTAAAAGGACAATTTAGTATAGTGAAGCATACAGAAGCTTTTTGTATTGGAAAACTCATTTAGATCCTGGCCCTACTACTTAGTAACTAGGCAATTTATTGACTACTTTGTATCTTTAATTTATTATTTGTAAATGAGAACAATATCTTTTATTTCAGTTGTTAGGATAAATTAAATCAGCCCCAATTATATAATAATATTATTATATCTATCATTACAAATTATTATGTTATGACTTATTATTGAAGATGTGTTTATGGAAACAAAAATTTGCTCTTTCATGACCAGGGAAGATTTCAAAGAGATATAGCTTATAGATACGTAAATGGGAAAGTAGAGGGAAAGAAGCATCTTGGGAAGCAGAAGCAAGTCAATGTTCACAATACACATGAAAGACAGATTAAAACCAAAACAAAACTGGAGTACTTTTTCAGAATTCCATTACATACACAAGCACCCCTCCTAGAAAATATTGTCTCTGATAGTCTACCCAACAGAAATAACAGAGTAGTTGAAAATCTATCTCAACTACTGTTCCCCTACAATCTATTCTCTATAGATAGAGGGATTCTTTTTAAAAATATAAATCAAATCATATTACTTTTCTTCTTAAAATCTTTTAATGACTTTTAATCACAACTGACAAAAAGTCAACCTTTTTTGCACTAGCCTGTGAGGTAGTATGTGATTGGGCCCCACTTTCCTCTAACACTTTCTCACATCTCTTCCATCCCCTCACACTAGGCTCTAGCCATGAGTACCTTAATTTGAGTTCCTCAAACACACCAAGCTTATTCCCTCAGGGCCACTGCATTCTTTGCCTGTGATATTTTATATAGATAGTAACATAACTGATGCCATGTCATGTTTCAGATATCAGCTAAAGAGTCATCTCCATGGGGATGCCTGTCATTTTCAATTTTTTTTTTTTTATTATTTTCTTATTTATGATCCCTTTCACATCACTAGATGATAAGCTTCTAGAGAATGGATCCATGCCTGCCTTGTTTACTGCTAGGTCTTCAGGACCTAGCATTATGACTGGTGCTCAATAAATATTTATTGTCGAAAGAAGTGAATGAATGAAAGCTAGGAATGCATAAGAACTTTTTTTTTTTTAAACTAAATTTCTTTGTAGGGGAAGAGGTACAAGTATGTTACTGATTCGCTTAATGCGTCTAAAAAGATTTTTTAAACAAAGCAAAGTACTTTACATTTCTATTATTTGTTTCTAGTTTTGTTTGGCCCACAAAATATAAAGAGGAAGTACTAATAACAATCTTTATGAACCAATTATTTATACTTTTCAATTCTTGGAGTTTAACCAAGATTTTTAGAAATTCACACCCAGAACATTGGATCTGTACAGTACAATGTACAGTATTTTGAAAATGGTCAGACACTGAAGGCATGGATGCAGGGATAGGTCAAATAATTAAAATAAAAAACAACTAAAATTCATAACTTAAAGACTACTTTTTCATTGGTAGAAAGCAATACTATAACTCTTATTAAAGAAAAAGTTGTCTTATTACAAAACCTTTAACTCACTTCCTTTTCAACATTAACTGCAGAGAGCTTTATTTCAGCACGTGTGCAACACCCTCTAATTCACAAATCTTATTCAATGTAATAGAAAAGAAGGCTTTAAACTGCATAGTTATGAATTGGTGCTCTTTCGTCAGTTATCTCTTGTTCGATTATCTTGAATTAGGGTTACCATAAAGACTGAAAACATGACATGATAGAATCTTTGTTCCTCAGCCAAGGACTGTTTAATTTAACTATATAGCTTTGACACATTACTTTATTGCTTTGAAGCAAGGAGGGCAAGTGGAGCCCTGTTTAAAAAAACAAACAAACAAACAAAAAACAAACAAAAAAACCCTAAAAGTTAACTTGTAGTAATAAAGTGGGGAAGAAATTTTTTGGATTATTCTGTCCATTAGGCCTGTCTATCCTCACATCATCACATTTTTCAGGAAGAAGGATTGGCTGAAAGCTGGCTCCAACTAAATCCTTTTTAGTGCTGTTTCACAAAAGGACTGGAAAGTGACAATTCCTATCAAGCAGCTGGTTTTTTCTTCCTTTGCCAGACTCTAGGGCAATTATATTAAACTGAGAAAAACCACAACTCAATCATGGGTCTTCCACTTAATTTTTCATACAAATTTAAGGTCAGATCGTAGCCTCACACTCAGAGAGGTACTGGTAACACAGAAAAAGTAACACACTACGCAGCTACTCTGAATATCATCAGCATATTACCTGACAATTAAGAGAATGCTTTTAAGATGCTAGTAGAGATGGAATTTAGTGCAATGGTATATTTTGAAGGCTGCACTACTCCTAATAAAAAGTTTTTATTTCTTAGGTATTGTCAAGTTTTTTCAGTAAGCAGAGTTAAAAAGTTTAAATTAATTTTTTTTTGTAAAAACATACATTTCTTTTAGAAACATCAACAATTACAATCAAATAATCTATTATAGATAAAGTATTTACTTAAAGGTATTTCTAGGTAAATAAGAGGATAACAGAAGGAGAACTATGTGTATTCATGATCTAGAATTTCCATTTAAAAGAAAACCATTAAATTGTTCCTATCTTTTTCAGTTGTTGAAGCACATGCTTATTATTTTTAAGTAATTGAATAAAAATGGTTCTTATGTTATACAACTTTTTTTTTTCAGGAAACTTTGGTGCTTGCTTACATTTTTGATAGAAAATTAAATACTTTGATTTTTTTAAAACTTGATAATTCTTATTCCAATTACTCATCTGGAGAGAAATGCAAATATTAAACTACATTTGTTATGAGTCAGCTCTTAAGCTGCTCTTAAGTCTTTTGGTTGACATCTTCTGTGAATTGACCATGTGATGCCTGATAGAGTCCTGAACTCTATGTTTTTCTGATGACTGGATTGGCCCTTCAGTAACATTTGCTCATCATCAATATTCTATGAATGAGGTGACGTTTCATTGGTAGAAGCAGATTAAAAACTTGTGTCTCCAATTTTGTCACATCTGGGCGAAGCTCTCAATGCAATTGTTTTTACTTTGTTTTAATCTTACAAAGAAATGTTAAAATAGAAGGACTGACGCTGTGTTTAAAGTTATTGTCAGAAACAGTGAAGTCATAGGCTTCTGTTTTTAATAATCCATCACAAAACACAGAGCATCATTAATCATAACTGACTGCAGATTTCCTATATCCTGACATTGCTATGGAGCCTAAGCATTTTTAAGGGACTTATAAATTTGACCAAACAACAGCTTCATGACATTGCATAAAAATTTGGCTGTGATGGAAAAATGAAATAACAGTTGAAAGCATTAAAATACTTAGAAACCGAAGATAGTTTTATTGCATTCCAATAAAATATAAGTCTAATTTTCAACTACTTTTAGTTTTTATGTTTCACTAACATATCAATCAATCAACAACTATTTATTGAGTGACTACAATGTGTTCGGCACCATTAAGCACTGAATAGGGAATAGAGAGACTTATGAAAAATGTATTCATTCATGAAACATTATATTCAACATCTAAGTGCAAGGCACTACCCTGAGTGCTTTGGAAGTACACTGTGCTTTGTGAAGAGGAGGAAGAAATAATTCCTTTCTTCAAGAAACTTACAACCAGTTAAGGAGGTAAAATTTTTACACATAAAATTTGGGGAAAATACTGGATAAGTTAAACATACTGAAGTTCAGAGAAGGAAACTCTTCTTTAGCTTTTTCCAGGGATACTTTCTATTTGAGATAGAAAATAACTTTGGTCTTCAATTTGCAATTCAGATAAGAAAGTAATAGATGAATGCTATGATCTGAATGTTGTGTCCCCCCAAAATTTGTATTTTGAATTTCTAGTCTGCAAGGCGATAGTTATAGGAGGTGGGGCCTTTGAGAGCTGATTTGTGCCCTTATAAAAGATATCTCAGAGAACTTGCTTGCCCCTTCTATCATGTGAAGATAAAGTGGGAAGGCACCAGCTATGAACCAGGATGAGGGCTCTCACTAAAGTGAGACTGTGCTGGTGCCTTTATCTTCGATTTTCTATCCACCAGAACCATAATATATACATTTCTATTGTTTATAAGCTGTCCATTTTGTGGCATTTTGTTATAGCAGCCTGAGCAGACTAAGACAAGGAACTTTCATGTTAGCAAAATCATGCAAACAAGGCACACATATGCAAGATGCATGCATGAAAAAGATACATGTAAAAGATGCATATGTATAAGTTTTAGGAGAAAGTGAATAGATCAGTATTACTAAGGGGAGTTTATGTGGAAGAAATAAGGCTCACAAAAATATCCCAGCAGTTTTATTTTTACAGTGCTTCTTCAACTCAATTTTATAAAGTACATTAAATATTACGCATGAGACATATGACTAGGTTTCATAGAGAGTAAAATGGAAGAGATAGAGCATGTGTTCTCAAAGAATTTTTAATCAAGCATTGAGAGGATATATATATATATATAACTCCAGGAAAGAAATATGAAAACTATGGCTATGTAGAGCAGAAACAGTCATATGTAACCTGAGAAGTAATGAAACAATAAAGGTGTCAATATGAGCTAAATATTGAAGAGTGTATAGGGTAATGATAAGCAGAAGTAGACTGTGAAGTCATTCCATGTTGAAAAAGAAACTTGGACACAGGTAGTTAAAGGAAAAAAGTAAACTTCTAGAAGAATACATATTCACTTTAATTTGAATGTGTCTGCATGAAGGGGAGAAGCTAGAAACAGAGCTTCATACAATGGTCTGCTGACAAATGTTTAACAACCAGCTCTCTAAAAATATATGCATGTATATATACATATACCTGAACATTAGTGTACATTGATTTATAATAAATTTTACTAGTGTAAAGATGTATAAATCATAATTTTATAAAGAATACAATATACAATAATTTTTATTGAATTTCCATATAGCCAAATGATTCACACAGAGTGTTTTCATCAGTTGTGTCATGCCTGTAGCCCTCAAATCATACATATCATAACAAATTGAGGAGATAGTCTTCCAGTATTCAAAAATTATTACTTGATTCAACAAAGAAGTTACTCATGTCATTGATGAATGAATGACAGTTCAGCATATATCTTTATTGTTTTACTTTCATCTTACCAATTAATGTAAGCAAAAATATCAATCAATATTTATGTTGGAACCACACTGGGTTGTCAATTGCAGCTGCAGTCTGACTCTGGATAGAGTCAAATGGCAAGATAGTCCCTATAATGTGCAGCTCAACATATCTTTCTAGAGTGGTGTCGACTCCTAAACAAGCCATCCTAATCTAAAAAAAAAAATGTAAAATAAGAACAATATAATAGAACTAAAAAAGACTATTAAAAATTAAAGGATGTAGAGGCCTAGTAGAGAGTTCATAAGAGATATGTAAAAGTTGCTGAGAGAAATGTCTGAAAGGGAAGTCAAAGGAAAAACAAGAGTTTGTTTCTAACAAGGTTCATCAGTTTTAGTAACCAAATTTAATGATGAAAAATGTGAAGGAAAAGCTCTTCAAAAATATAAAAAACAGAATCAGTGAAGAAAGCTATATAATAATATATTGTAAGGAAATCTTAATACTGACAATGACTTCAGACTGAGTCAAGCTATTCCATGCCTAGCTCTTCATTCTTCATCTCTCACCTTACATTTCCCTCCTCAGAGAGAAATGCTTTGACTACTCAGTCAAAAATAGGACTTCCTATTACTTTTTATTACTTTATTCTTTAAGAGCATTTATCACAATTTTTCACTCATTTATTTGGCTACATTTTTAGTCAATTATTTCTAAGTGGTTAAATGTCCATAAAAGAGGAACCATGGTCTTCCTAACTAATTATTATATCTTGGATGTCTAGGTCTAGACTAGGAGAAAACATGTATCTCATGAACACGGGAAACTTTTGCAATAATTTTCTGAGTAGTTTCAACTATATGCAATAAAAAAAATTGGAAATAGAAAGTTTTAAAAAGCTCTTTATTAGACTTAAAAACTGAAAGCTAAGTCTTACAGTTCATCACTTTCTACTGAATTCATAGATAACTACTAATGTATATTGTGTGACTGGCAGCACACTAGAAATCACTAAGAATTAACATGAATTTTTGAAATAGTATTATACATTGTTAAGAACCTACAGTATTGTTGGGTCAAGAGATAGACTAATAGGAAACAAACCAAAAATAATAAAGACAGATAAAAATCATATGGGCTAACAAATGGCATTCATTCAATAGTTTCTGAGGTGAACTGAAGTGCCAAAACTTAAGAGCTGTGGGTCATCATTTCAACTCAGTGAATAAATTGAAAGGTGAGTAATGGCAAGTTCCCAGATGGCTTTAGTTTGGTTTGGCTCTGAAACACAAATACTGTACTCTTAAAGAGAAAATGATATTTCAGCATTTCTGTTCCCATGGAGGGGGGTGGGGGAGAATGAAGAATTGTAAATCTTTGAAAAGAAAGTTCATTTTCACCAACCTTTTAACCTCATTTTCAAAGGGTGAAAAATAATTTATGTTTGAATAACATTTATGAATATTTCAATTTCCAATAAATGACAACAAATTTAGATTTTTTTAAGGTTTCTCATCTTAAAAATTATTTAAATGAAATAGCTATTTCTTAAGCACATTACTGATACACGGTAGCTGTACCACATAAATTTTGGTGCCTTATCTCTTTTGAGCTGCCAAATTAAATTTCATAAATTATCCAAGTTTTCTAAAGTATACACTAACAGATATTTTCTAAAATAGTCTGAATTTATATAGATTATTATTAAAGTTTATCAATAAATAACTTTTCTCTTAACGTATCATAATATAGTTCTCTATAAAGAAATATACAGGTACATAAAATAATTTTACATAGTTATATCCTAGAATGAACTTGATATATTTTTAATTCAGAAATCTATTTTAATAAGATAAATAATAACATTTTGACTGCAGTATACATGTTAATTTTATTTTTTCCAGATTTAGCTTTAATTATGTTTCTTTTTTTGTTGGTTTAACTAAGCCATTATAACATCAAATATAAAAAGACCTTCATTTATTTATTAAATATACACAAACATGTTTTAACCAAAAGGATACATTTGAAGGATTGTTTCATACATCACCAAAAACTTACAATCTTTAATGTCATGATATCTGTACTTATATTTTCCACTGGGCTGTCATAGAAAGATGCAACATGTGACCAATAAATACACCCTGAAAGAGCACTCAAAACCAAAAGAATCTTTTACTACTTAAAGTAAGGTTCTTGTTTGTGCTATCTGTTATGAGGGTTGATAATTTTAAGATGATATTCATCCATCCCTCTTCTAGCATCTGTAAATTTCAACTTACCAAGATGATTAACAAATATCAAAGAATTTTCTTATGCAGGAGGCCAAAGCTAGTATCTGCTTTCTGTCCAAAATAAAGAGGTGGTTGCCAAAAAAGTACACAGAATTATCAAGTCAAGGTTTTAGCTACTCATATTTCAACATTTACTTGCTTTCTATTTTTAAATATATGCTATAGTAGAAACCAACCATTTTCTACCTGTTATAGCATAGTCAAATTAGGTCAGATAAAAGCTAAAATGAGAATTTCCATACACTCCATATTCATTATAAGACCAGAACTGTTCTTGACATTTTCTTCACAGCAAACCAGTGAAATTAGCACAATTATACAAAGACCAGAGGATTTAAATAAGTTAGGAAATCCTATTACTTAGAGAGACAAGGAATCAGTATTGTAAATCTGGAAGCTATCCTGGCCTTCTTCCCCCCTAATTCTCCCTGCCACACACACACATAGAAATTATCAGCTAATAGTTTGTTCAGATAAATTTACTTCTCTTAAATAGAAGCATTTTTATTTAATTTTTTTAAAATTCATACAATGTTACGAGAAAAAAAGAGCTACAAAATCACCATAAATAAGTAAAAACTCACTCGAATAAAATTCACTAGAAAGAAAATTTGTCACAAAACATTTGGAATATAACTCAACATTACAGCATAAACCATCACCAATAATAAAAAATAATAATAATGTAATGCAGTACTTGTTGTAATTGAAGAAATATAAGAACTCAGAATATTTGTCCAAGCTGTAGTAGGTGACAAGCATGCAACAGGAGAAAGAGAAATGGGAAACTAGTAGAAGGAAGGAAATAGAAGTTAAAAGAGTAAAAAAAAATTAGAAATAAAGGCTTAGATTACAGAAACAAAAAGAGTTGGTGCTAGGGAAATCATATATATTTACATATGAGACAGACAATGTGATAAACACAAAAAACAGGACAAGGTGATTCATTATAAATATAATGGAAATTTCTGAAGAAGAAAATGAAACTATAAAATAAAACAAAGTTTAATATGTAATTAAATAAAACATTCTGAAATAGAAAAACTATACCATTTTCATATATTGAAAGACCACATTGTGTGCCAAGGAAACTTTATTCAGAGCAATGAGACATTGCTTTGTAAAGTTATTGAACTTCCAAATTTAAAAGGCCAGACAAAAAAGATAATGTCACATAAATGAGAAAGAAGCTAAAACTGGCATCAGACTTTCATAGAACAGTCCACATAAAACATTCACATTCTCTCAAGCTTTCCTTCAGATATAAAGAGTAAAGACAAAAGTTTTCAAGCCTGAAAGTACTCAGAGTAGTATTCTCTTAAGCTCTTTTTGAGAAGCCTAGTCAAGAAAGAATTTCATTCAAATATTAGCAAAAGGATGGGCTGTGAGCACTGACTCTATTTTACTGCCAATCTATGAAAATAAAAAGGGAGATTAGAGCAACAAAATGAAATTAAACGCTGTCATTTCACAATATAAAAATTGTACAAGAAACAAAATTTGCCATTTATATCTATACCTAAAGACAACATCAGAGTTAATGGAGAAATAATAAAAGGTTTCTTGTCAAAGTTCATAAAAACTATACATTTTACTATATATTTTACATTTTTGGAGGTATTAGACAATGAAAATAAATTAGAGAGGAAAGAGTGGTATATAAAATAAAAAGAGAACGAAGCTTTTATTTGTAAATACAATTATTATTTAGCTACTATATCTAAAACATTCAGCTGAAAATAAGATTATTCAATAAAGTAGTGAATGTAGTATAATGTTTTTAAATAGTATAGAAATATCTAGTCATCATTAATGGCAAGCACTAGTTCAAATATATAATGGAAGAGAAGACCCTGTGTATCATATTAATAGGAAAGAAAATAAAGAAGTTCAATGTAATTACAATAAAGATTCTAATTTTATTTTATTTTTATTCCAGAAAAATAGATACATTGATTCTAAGGTTCAATTAGAAAAATAAACAAGCAAAAATATCCCATACAGCTACAAATAAAACAATATAAAGGGACTAGTCCTCCCTGATAGTAAAACAAAATATAAAGCTTTGATAACTAAAGCAGTGCGGTATTAGAGTGTGAATAGTAAGATAGACTCTCTCGGGAAAAAAAAAAATAGAATTAAAAATTGAAAAGTAACCCAATTACGTCCATCGCATTTATTATATAATGAAGACTGCATCTAAAATCATGGGCAAACATGAACTTTTTAATTCATAGTGTTGGGACAACTGAGTAGTAATCTGAAAAAAAGACAAATTTAGATTCATGCTACATGCACTCTGTAGTCAGGGAAAATTCCAAAGGAGTTTCCACTCTCAAAAGTTAAAAATGAAACAACAATCTTAGAAGAAATGGTAGGTAAATTTGTTTATAGTCTTGGAGTTAGAAATGACTTTTTAACTGTGGTCAATATTCCACTTATTAGGGCTGTATAATAATTACTCAAAAGTTAGGGATATAAAACAATCATTTATTACATTCATAGTTTCTGTGGGTGAGAAATTCTGACAGAGCACAGAGAAGGTTTTATGATGTCTGCAGCCTCAACTCAGACCTAATGACTGGGGGCCAGGGTCATCTAAAGCCTTCCTTACTCTCCTGTCTGGGTTTGATGATGTTGTTCGGGGCTTCAGTTCCTCAACATGTGCCTCTTCATGTGGTAATTTGGGCTTCCTTACAGCATAATGACTGGCTTCTTTAGAACTAGCATTCCAAAAAAAGTGGTTCAAGTAGAAGCTATAACTTTCTCAGAACCAAGCCTTGAAAGTCACATAAAATATGTGACTTCTGCCATATTCTGCTGATTGAAGAATTCAGAAGACCCATCAAGATTTAAAGTGTGCTGCAGAATATGGCGATACTTGGAGATAGGGCCTTAAAAGAGATAATTAGGGCTAAATGACATCATTAGAGTGGGGCTTAAACCAATATAAATGGTCTCCTTATAAAAAGAAAAAATTATGACAAAGACCATGAGAAGACAGATGAAGAAGACGGCCATCTACAGGCTAAAGAAAGAGTCCTTAGAATAAATCAACTCTGCCAACACCTTTATCTAGTACTTCTAGCCTCCAGAATTGTGAGATAATAAACTTATGTTGTTTAAGCCACCAAGTCTGTGGTACTTTGTTATGACAGCCCTAGCGAACATATTCATTCATGTTGTAAAAAGAATGTGTGAGAAAGACCTTTTGATCATTTAGGAAAAAACAATCTTTTATGACCAAAATTTAGAAACAAACAATAACAAAAAAAAATTATACATTTTCGAGTACATGAATATCAAGAATTTCAGAGTTTTTGTTAAGATGGCAGAGTAGATAAATGCTGTGCTTGTCTCTTCCTATAACCACATTAAAATTGCAACTAAAGTATAAAACAGTCAAGCTGGAGAACGATCTGAAGATATGCTGAACAGAACTCCTATAACTGGGAATAAAAACAGAGGCCACATCAAGACTGGTAGAAGGGGTGGAGATGCAAAACAGGTCGGTCCCATACGCACGTGTGCTGGGTGAGCATTGGGAGGGATATCTTGGCTGTAGATGTCCCTCTGGAGAAGTGAGGGACCTCAGCTTCGCACCAGGCCTCCCAACCCAGGGTTCCAGTGGTAAGAAGAGCCCCCACAAAATCTGGCTATGGAAATCAGTGGGGATCCCAACTGTCTGGGTGAAACAAAAGGCAGCTGAAAGCCCAAACATCCCCTTAAAGTTCCTGCACACAGACTCACAGGCACTCACTCTGAGTTCCGGCAGAGGAACCACAGATCAGGAGGTATCAGAGACATACAGAGAAAGAGTTGTGTGGCTTCAGGGCAAGGGCTGGAGGGACAGCAGCCATTGTCACTTTGTTGAGTCCTCATCCTGTGCAACCTACATATGGAAGCCATCTTGCCTGTGTTGAGCCCTCTCCCCACATGGCCAAATCTGAATCTGCATTGACTTAGTGAGATCCTATCACTCCATCCTGGTGACTCTCTGAGACCTCACCCCACCCAACTGCAAATTACTGGTGGCAATTTTATTGCTGGGTAACCAGCCCCACCCTGCACTATTAGTAGGAGGCTCCTTTGACAGGATCAATAGGCCTCGGTTCATGCAGCTTGGAAGACACATTTTGTGTCAAGTAATAAGCCCTGGCCTGAGCTGCAGTGTTTTTTGAACAAATCTGGTGGGTCCTCAGGCCCTAGGTGGGCAGTGGCTGGCCTTGGCGTATATGTGTACCACAACTTTTTTATACAATCATTTACTCAAGGACATTTCGGTTGTTTCCATGTCTTGGCCACCATGAATAATACTGCAATAAACATTGAGGTGCATATATCTTTACAGGTAAGTGTTTTAAGATTTTTCAAGCCGATACTATATGATTTCACTCATATGTGGGATATAAAACTGAAAGCACCAAACAAATAAGACAGAGACTCATGGGCACAGACAACAGTTTAGCGATTACCAGAGGGAAGGAGGGAGTGAGATAGATAGGGGTAAAGGGAGTCAAATATATGGTAACGGAAGAAAATTTTACTTTGAGTGCTGAACACACAATGCAATATATATATGGCATATTATCAAATTGTACACTTGAAACCTATATAATTTTATTAACCAATGTTGCCCCAATAAATTTAATAATAAAATAAAATGACAAAGGTTAAAGACAAAGGGAGAATCTTAAAAGCAGCAAGAGAAGTTCAGCTAGTTACTTAAAATGAATTCCCATAAGAATGTCAGTTTATTCGTCAACAGAAATTTTGCAGCCAGAATGAATTGGCACAAAATATGCAAAGCAATGAAAAGCAAGAACCTACAACCAAGACTGCTTTACCCAGCAAGGCTATCAATTAAAATGGCAGGTGAGATGAAGATCTTCTCCAACAGAA